>CM035406.1:199321281-199416281 GCA_020310875.1 Ceratopteris richardii | reverse complement strand
CTGCTACCCCATTTTGGTAAGGGGTATACCTTGTAGTAATCTCTCTTTTGATACCTCTGTCCTACAAAAATGCATCAAATTCATTGGAGAAGTACTCATCTCCTCGATCTGACCTTATCCTCTTTAGACTTCTTCCTGTTTGATTTTCCACAAGTGCAAGATACTTCTTGAAGCAACTGAACACTTCATCTTTATGTTTCATAAAGTACAAGATAGTCCACCTACTGGAATCATCAATGAATGATACATAATACCTTGAGCCTGAAATTGAAGGGTCCTTACTTGGTCCCCACACATCTGTGTGGACAAGTTCCAAGTAATCCTCATGCATGTAGCCTTTCTTTGTAAAGGGTAACCTATGTGATTTACCAAACTGAGAAGCACCACATTTATAGATCATATGTTACTTGGATGCATTAGGTATCCCAAGCACACATTGATCTCTACATATTTGCTTCAAGGTTCTCTCACCAATATGTCCTAATCTTTTATGCCAAATCTCAAGCTCAAACAATGTTTGATCCTTGTAAGTATGAAGTGCAATATTTCTAGTGTCCTCAAATTCAAATGTAAACAATCTACATGTTTTTCCTCCCTTGGCAATTCTCTTGAATCCATGTTGGGGGTCCTCCACAAAGGCTCCATATTTCTTGAACCCAACCTGCAAACCCTTTTCCACTATCTATCCACCACTCATGAAATTCTTGGTGATTGTAGGTACATAAAGAACCCTCATCAATAGATTTCTATTTCCATCATAAGTTTTGACATTTCCTACCTTGACCACTGCATGTTTGGTGTCATCAGTTGTTTGCACTTGGTGCTTTCCCTTGGGTTCCTCAAGCTCAAAGATAAGAGCTACAGTGGCTGCTACATGGTTTGAACAACCTGAGTCAATATAGAAGAGGTGCTCATCATTCATACCTTGTTTTGAAGTCATATTCATAATGAGGAGAGAATCCTCTTGTTCCTCTATATAATTGTTGATGTCCTTCCTTGACTTGTATCCTCCTTGATAATTATTGTTGTATTTGTTGTTGTAGCCATGGTTGTAGCCTTGACTATGGTTGAATCTTCCTCTTGATTGTGAGTATCCACCTCTTTGATATCCTCTTCCTCTCTGATTCTTGAAGTTCCTATAGCACTCATCTGTAGTGTGATTAGAGAGTCCACATATGTTGCATGGGGAAGAGTTGAAAGGTCTCCCCCTGCCTTGCTTACCTCCTCTGCCCCTTCCTCTTGAGTTCCTACCTCTCCCTGCATAGTTGGGTTGAGAAGTAGTACCTTCATCCTCTACTTTCTTGCTTTTCCCTTTCTCTTTAGTCTTCCCTTTATCTGTGTATAGGGCAGAAGATTTGTTACCTCTTGATGGTTCTCCATATTTGTTGAGCTTGGCTTCATGGGAAAGGAGTTGTCCCATGAGTGTGGTAAGATCTAGAATCTGCATGTCCATGTATAAGTCCATAGTAGTTGTGAAAGCTTCCCACTTATCATCTGCCTTAATGCCATTGATTATTTGTCTCACTATTTTCTCCTCTTCAATCTCCTCTCCTATGGTTACCAATTGATCAGCCACATCTTTGACTTTGTTCACAAAATCTAAAACGTCCTACTTGGGTTGCTTCCTTTGAGTAGTAAACTCAATCCATAATTGATTTTTTCTAGCTCTTGTATTGGAAGAAAAGTATGAAAACAATGTATCCAAAGTATCTTGGGATGTTTTACAATTTCTTATATGTGGAAGAAGGAAGTCAGAGATAGAGTTAAGTAGTTATGAACTTGCTAATGAATCTTTGGCACACCATGAGTTGAGTCTTTCAAGCTCCTCTCTTGTAGGTTGTCCTTTGCTTCTGAAAATGGGCATCTCCTCATCTCCTGATATGTATCCATAGAGACTCCTTCCTTGTAAATATGTCTGCATCCTCAAGGACCATGCTAGATAATTGTTCTTGTCCAATTTATCAATAAAAGAAGGGAAACCATCTCCCATTTTACCTCAACTTGCTCTGATACCACTATTGGAAGAGATGGATGGATACCTAAAGAAAGTAAGGTGGTACTGCCAAAACCTACTTTGTACCTGCCCTATTTCAGTTCAGGCTTATGTAGTAGGCCCTATTAGCTTGCAAATGACACTAAATAAGTACCTATGTATAGATGATGCTTCAAACAATTAGATCAAAACAGATAACTTTGCAAATAGCTAGTGACCAAAAACTTGCTATTTTGGCCTTGATACCTGCTGGATATTTTGCTCAGTGCTCAAAGTATAGTAGCAATTAGGAAAATTCTTTTTGATGGTATCTAATTAGCTTAGATAGATAATGATTCCAAGTTGAATAACTTAAAATGATAAACCATACACTCAGCAATCACTTTAGCAAGTAGATGCTTACCCCTGACTTTTTAGGAACTGAGTAGAGAATGACTAGAGAGCACTTTGACGTGGATTTCTCCAAATTGGCTGAACCAAGTGCCTTAAAAAAAATTTCGGTTATAGTGGACCTAAAGCGGGTTCTAACAAGCTATAAAAATTTGAAAATGGTTTAGATATGACTGAGATATGAACATTCAAAGTTCACTGTACTGAGTGAACATAGCAGAGAAGTAGGCAGATATACTCAATGATGTAAATGTATTATAGAACAATGTTATACATGATCATTGGCATAGAGATGATGCCCACTGATAGTGATCTAAGTGAGCTAAGATGTAAGATACTTAGACTCTACAAAAGATCATCAATAAGATCAGAAATGGGGGCTCACAGGCCATGAGATTACAAGTTCCTTTTATAACTATCTTCTTACAAATTTGAATTTGAATTCAAGTTTGGCTCTCACTAAAAAGTGATCCCATTAATCTAAGAGATATTCTCTCAATCCAAATTCGTAACTAATGTTCTATCTACTTCCATGAGTTTGTAGCCTTTTACAAGATTCCTCAAAGATATAAACCTTTTTACAATGGTAAATCATTAAGCTAATACAAGGTATGATTCATATGAGCCATCAAAATCTTCTTCAAAGCAGTCGATCGTGGGTTGTCAATCATGGTGGACTGAATTTGTCAGTTTTTTGTGTTTATTGGTGTCAATCATGGATCTTTGCATCCCGATGGGTAGAATACTCATCAAAATGAAGTGTGAATCGAGATATTTCTATCAATCGTGATTGAAAAGGTGTTTGTCACGATGGATGCTATCTATTGTGATGGACATAGGTGTTCATCATGGTCTATCAATCATGATGGATTGGTTGTCCATCATGATGGACATTGTCAATTGCAATTGATGGTGTCAATCATGATGGACAGAGAAAATGCAAATCTTTTTAAGATTTTTGTGGATTTGGGATGTGCAGGGTCTCTAGTGGTGCACTCAGTTTTACCAAAAGACTGATTTTTTTGTCTATTGTGATTGACAGAACTCAATGCCCTGAGACCTATGTAGAGATTTTTTGTACCTGCTGGAGTTGTTGCAACTGCTATGGATGCTCGTATCTATAACAATACTCAAGAAACATGCAAAAACAATGCATGCAAAATTGCTCTCTCTCTCTCATGCACACTAGTGAAATGAGGAAATGGAGATGGAGTGTGGGGATATGAACGAAATGGTGAAGATGATGATGGAAGAAGATGGAGATAAGAGATGGTGGTGATAATGATCAAGTAGGCAGAAGAGTTAAAAGTAAGATATTATGTATGATTCCAATGTCATGTCTCTATATCTCACCATCACATGCTCATACCCAAAGCTCGATCCCCAGCAATGGTGCCAAATTTGGTGTCTTTCTAACACAATGGCAAGTACGTCCAATGTGAGGAGATCCACCTCATAATTGTCAATCCGAGAAGACATGAGGAGGGTGTGAAGATCGTGAACAAGTGAGATGCACAATTGCATGAGTGAAAAGCACACTAGCATGCACATACATACATACATACATACACACACGTCCACACATGGCAAGGCAAAGAGATGGAGCAATGGAATCCTTAATTAGTCAAAAACAAGAATACAAGCTCTTTTTCACTTCAATCCCCAATTTTCCAACCCCAAAAATGAGCTCTCTAGCTCCTTTTATAGTTTTTGGCTAGCTTTTGGCTCTATCCAGACCTAGTCTTTGGCCTAGTTAAAACTTAGGTTCCAAGGGCTTATTGAGGGCTCAAACGGAGTCCAAAAATTATGAAAATTGGTATGTATGTACTTCTAATACTCCCCAAGCTTGAGGACTCCTCGATTTGAACAAAATGGAGCCTAATCTATGAAAATGGTATTTACAATGTTAATGTAGTGATGAAAATCACTATTAAAAATATTTATCCTTTGAAAAAATGTATTGGCCTAGTTGTCGGATCTTCGTTGACTGCTCTGCCTACTTGGTCCTATTTGCTCTCCCTCTATTCAGACTCTCTTCCATGGCTTCCCTATCTTGTAACACCTTGGCTGCCCTAGCTGCTGCCAGCAACATCTATTTGTCCTTCATGTTGCTCTCTTCTGTTCAAGTATATCATGTGAGTACTCCAAGAAGGAATATATCAAGTTTGCAAAAAGGCACTCATCTCCCCCACACTTTGTTATTGGCCCTAGTTGCAAGCATCAACCAATCTTTTGACATCACTTTGTCAAGTGGGACAATACACTCCCATGTTTTATATATTGCAAGTCTAAATTTCGGGAGCATGTAGGTTTAACAAGGGTTTGTGCATCATTCTCACATACTCCTCTTTTTCCTCTTCATGAATCTAGTATTTTGGTACATGTCACTTATTGCACTAGTGCATATGAGCCAACAAGGATAAATTCTTGTTATGCCTTCCAATGAGGCTTTCCCAAAGTAAAGTCGATAAGTTAGCAAAGGCTCTATAGAATGTGCCCAATTTGGCATTTTTTCAATGTTAGACAAGTAAGCATGAGGAATTTCATCATCTATTCCTCTCACTCTTCTCTAGACATGATACTTGATAAATGGTGTGTCTGCATGTGAGTCATGTCTTTCTTCCACCAAAACCTCAAAATCAAAATTCTAATCATAACAAAAACTAGCATATGATCCTTCTAGTATTGTAAGGCTTATTCATTGGGTAAAAACAAGGCGTGACAAGCAATAAAGGACATGAACTTAGTGGCCAAAAAATAGTAATAGAATTCGAATTCCTTTACAATATATATCATGCCTAAACTCTCATGCTCTACCATGCCTAAAACCTCATGCTCTACGGTGGCATAATTTATTTCCACCGTTCAAAAACCTTTTTCACAATCAAACATACATGCCAATGGAAAATAAGTGGAACCAAAAAATGTAGTCAAATGTTCAAAACACATTTTTCAAGATCACACCTAAGTCCATCAAAAGGAGAAAAATGCATGCCAAATAGTTTTTATGGGCAAAGATATCCTAGTGATCATAACAAAGCAAGCGATAGATTGGTTCAATCAATTTGAAGCATTGTTTTGAGCTTAACATGGATGGCTTTAGCATCTCCTACGGATCCAAGATGTCCAAAGTCTTGATTACATTTTGTGAGTATTTGTCAATGAATTCACCAACATCGGAATCAGACACCAAATCTTTCATATTAAAAGCTTCAAGAAAAACACGGGTGAAGGTTGAATCTGTACCTAGCATTATTTTATTTTCCTTTTAACACTAAATTGATAACCTATTTAAAATATGTGCTATTAAGCACAAACCTAATAACATTAGTATATCTTACTATTGGCTATGAACTTGGTGTGAACCCTCTCCTATTAAGGGAGTAATCTTATCTTAGAAGATAGCTCCTTATTGACTGATGGCCTATCATTCTTTGTATATAGGAATGATTTTGTTTAAATGACGTTAAGGTGCATTTGATTGCTAGATCTGTGTGTCCACATATCTACAAGAGAAACCTTATCTCTCTATCTCTCTATATTTGCCTCTTTATGGTGTTACTTGACTGAAGGCCCCTACTAGTGTTTTGCATTCCTTTTGAAATTTCTCACAAAGTTTTCCATGTGCTACACCATTCCTCCTCACCACATGTGGTATCACAACTGTATTTAGTTTTGACTTGTAGAACTCAACAACATGTATATCATTTTCTATCAACTTGGCATTAACCAAAGATCTATAAGAAAATTCCAACCCTTTGTAGAGTTTTGCACTTTGTCTAAGAAGAAATGTAACTAAAGAGACAGAGGATATGATCAAAGAATGATAAGATCAAAATATATTTTTTACAAACAATCAGCCAAGGCAACTCACACCCAAGTCCAAGGAGTTGACTAGGCCATCAGCTATGTAAGAGCAATAGGCTCTGTTCACTGAGACTTCTTCCATGATATGTGTCAAAGGAATATTGTGAAAAAAGCACTTCCTATACATGGTATTCATTGTATAATATCAATTTCTCTTCACCTACTACAACAAAAATGAGGATACTCCCATAGATGGCACCACAAGATGGTCTCATGTCAAATGGGCTGCATATTTCTATCAAGTAAGTCCCATCTATGAAGGAATTAAGTGTGTATAGATCAAGATATGGACTTGAAAAGTGCTTGTGCTAAATTTTCATGCATAGCCTATGATCATGTGGAGCATCTTCTATTCTATGTAGCAACTAATTGCCTCATAAGAAAAATTTCAAAAACATTTTGGATATCTTGTGCTTCATTTCCCAAACTTCTAAAATGCTCCTTCACCAGATTGACATTATTTGGGTTAAAATTTGTTACAATAAATCCAGAGGATGACAATGCCCACCAATGCCAGATTAGTATGCATTGCATGGTAGGCACTCATTACATTTTCACGTAGAATAAGGTTTCCTTGCTACATGCATCTTCATCATTTTACTCGAGGTCTCTATGCTTCAATGTACAATTCAAGTTTTTATAGTGGGATAACCAATCAAACTTCCATGTCATCCACTATAAAAGATATTATTGAGCAAGTATTTTCTACATGGGAACAAGATAGAGGGGATGATTTTTATGAAACTTCAAGTAGAGCTTCTTCTTCCTCTAGTTGGAGCAACAGATCTTTATGATTAGCCATGTGGCATACAACAACAATTCAAAGCTACTACTCCTATAGTTTCATCGTTATTTGGAGGATTGGCTAGTGGCAAGAAAGCACTAGGAAAGGTTGATCTCACATCATACATTCTATATGTTGGTGATGTGATTGGTGTTTGGGAATCAGAGAATATGGTTTTCATTTTATTCCCCAATATTGATTGCTTGGACAAAGTAAAGAATATGGATAGTATCAATGATTTACTATTTATTTTATTTAATTCTCAATGGCAAGATTAGCATGTAACTTGAGAATTTGGCTTTGGGACTCAAGTGAATTCCAAAGAAGAAGTTCATGGCATAATTTATCACGAGGAAGGAGATAAGGAAGAGAGCTCACTCATACACTCTCACACTCAAAGCAGAGCACACACACATATTGAGGCAAGGAATAATGATCTTCTTCAATAAAATTAGTGCAATATATAAAGAACAATACATAAGGAAAAACCCAATGTTCATGAATCAATGAGCTAGTAATAAACAAGTGTGCCATCACTCTTAGCTAATGAATCTAGTAAATCTCACTAAAGTATCCTTGACATATACTGATGTGACCACTATACATGTCATAGAAATGAAAAAGTGATACGTGTCATCCTTGATCATCGCATGTTGAGCTTGATATCTCAACACTCCCCCTCAAGCTTAATGTCATGTCCTTTAATCCACGCATCTTTGGAAACTTCTTTATCTTCTCTGCTCCAAGTGCTTTAGTGAATATATCAGCAACTTGCTCATCAATCCTCACATAAACAAGATCAATATCACATGCTAATACCTTATCTCTGATGAAGTGATGATGTACCTAGATATGCTTTGTTCTAGCATGAAAAATAGTCAGGAGATTGATTTAAATGAGTTAGATAAGGACCTTGGTGTTTTCAAATTAACTTTGTCTATATAACCTTAGTTGAAAGGATCTTGAACCTAAACTTGATTCAAAATTTTGACTTCATGAAAACTTATAGGCTTCACTTATGTTTTGGATGTGAGAGTAAGACTGTCCTTTATTCTTTTCTCTCTCTTTCGGTATAGGTACATTAACTCAATGTACTTTCTAAGGAAAGGATAACTAATTGATGCTTTCTTTGAATGATGCGTTATTTTCTATTTGGCCATCAAAAAAGTTCTCAAAAAGGATTTAGTATTCCATTGTCCCATACCAATGGATACTTTCTCCAATCCATAAGAATACATCCTATTTTTGGACTTCTTCCATGTCTCTTGAATGATCTCTTGATGATTTCTAATGATCCTTTTTTAAATCTATGTTGATGCCAATTTCAAGAGCAAAGATAAAGTTGTTTCATCCTTTTCTCATACCTATTAGTTCTTGCAAATAACTTTTTAGGCCAAAAATCTAGGGCATCTCTAGACCCTTGCACATCTTTATGTCTTATGTTGGAAATAAATATGTTTTGAAAATTCAATCCTACTAAGGATTTTATGCTTGGAGAGTTAATTATTTTCTTATCTCATGAGTCGTTCATTAGCGACTTTGTCAAAATCTCTAGTATTTCCAATTGCCATTACTTTCTTATTGCCACTACCTTGCCCAAATCTCTAGTAGTTCCAATTGCCAATAGCTGGGAAAGCTTTTCCCAAGTTTGATTAATTACTATTGATCAAGCAATAAAGACTTAGTCTTTAACTTAAGATATTATTGATTGTCGAAAGCTCCTTGGATTACTCTAGGGATTTTCGAAAGACCTTCCGCCATCTCATGTATATTAATCCTAATCTTTTTCAAATCCTAAAGCGAATAATATCTTCAATGTTGATATGCCTTTGGGTTATACCAATCATTTGACAAGTACCAGTACCAGTGGTTTGGGGCTATCTTGGGAACTACTTATTTTCTAGCTAGCTTGAGAAGGTTTTATTATCCCAGTACCATCAAATATTCTATTCTTGAAGTCCTTGAGCTTTGACTACTTGAAGTAATCAAAAACATGAGCAAATGATTCATCTATGAATTCTTTGCACCTCTTAAATGATCCTTGGAAGGAATTCTAGACTTTTGGACAATAGCCTTAAGATTTTTTCCTTGATTTGTTTTCATTTTTTTGTGTTAAATTAAAGGATGAATATCACCTTATGATATATTTTCCCATACCATCATGAAATTTTATAACTAAAATTTCTTTTATCTTGTTTGACATTTATTCCTTTGTGTAATTTCTTGAGTTTGAAACAAAGGTTATTGTCATTGGTTAATGTGTCTTTGTTTATTTTATGCATTTTATGGTAGTCAAATTTGGATACATCTTTTTGAAGTATGTTTAGAATATAAGAGTCATACTTCACCCATGCCATGCTGTTTGTGAAGCAATGTACAATAATCCTATAAGAACACAGATATTTCTTTCCTTTTCATTTAAGAATCTCTAGATTCTTTATTAGAAATTATATTTTTTCTTATACTTTGAATTACAATTTTGCAATTAGCTTGTCCAAAAGATATAGTTCTAATCTTCTTCTTTGGCTATGTAAATCAAGGTATGACTTATACTTTGATTTGATTATACTTTAGATCCATCAATGTATGAAAGACCTATGGACCTTGATATGTTTATTAAGAAGATTGAATTTGTAATTGCCTTGTACTTGTCTTTGATCATTCAAGGAATGGTTATTTGATTTCTCATAGATCAATCTATCTGAAAGTGATACTTTGAATCAATGCATGTTTCTTGTAGCATAATGATAGCTAATGCTTTTGTTCTCTTATATGTGCACTGTTCTCAAAAATAAATCATGTTTGAGAATCTTTTTCTTATCCAAAGTTATGGTACTTTGGTTTTTTAGCAAGAGATGACTCTCCTCTTAACCTTATGCCTCTATACATAGCTCTCTCCAAGGAACTACCCTCTATGGAAGGTGGATACTAACCATCCAAGTTTTGCCCATGTAACTACATTTGCACCAAGTCTCCTAGTTAACTAGAGTTAACTCAAGTGTATGCTTCTAGAAGGCCCTAGAGATGTTGGGGAAAAAGAATCTCCCACAAATTTTGTAGGATTTGAACCCAAGATCTCCTCCTTCCCATCCATATGAATTAACCACTAGGCCAAGCTACTTTCTTGTTCAATGAGAGTATGCACCTATGCTTAAGTCTATCCTTCAGACTTTGGTCTTACACAAGAATGACCAAACACTATCTGAATGAACTGGAAACCCATGTCTTATAGTCTTTTTCTAACAAATATCATCCTTTGTGGTGATTTTAGATGGTGGAATATCTTTCTGATAGATGGAAACAAAGAGGCCGGGTTATTGATGGGTTGAGAAAGACATTGGGACCTATTAAAACTTCATCATAATTTGGTTGAGGTTAAGGACTCTCAGGACTTTTCTTGGTCAAACCTCTAGTTTGGTGTTGATATGTGTAAAGCTAGGCTTGATAGAGGCTATGTTTCCTAGAGCATCATCAATAACTTGGGGCTCCCCTCCCTCTCCACTCTCTCCCAAAACATGAGCATTTTTTTATCATATTATAATGATATAATTTTAATGCTTAAACCCCTTTGTGAAGAAGAGAAATCTCCTTGGTTGCATGTTGATTCAATTGTCTTTTCCCTCCCCTTTGTTCAAAAAGAAATCTCTCTTGAATGGAGACATGTTTTAAATATTCACTCGTCTCCTTCTAGATGTTGGATTAATTCTATCAATCAAACCAATCCCATATTTTACAGTTTAGAAGAAAATCCAAATTATTTGTAAAGTTAGAAGGGAGAATGTCTAAAGAATGCTCCATCAGTTGGAAACTAAAGTCAATAAAGGAAACTACCACATGCAAAAAGGCTTGCTTAAGATCAGAAGCATCCTTAGATATGAAGAGGAAATTAGAAGGAAAAAGCTTTAGATATACTTTGAAGACTCATGGGCAGGTGAAACCTATAGGCTGAATAAAGAAATTTGCACACTCCTAAAGAAGAAACAAAGATTAAAGCCTCTTCCTTGTATGATTGATAAAAATAGCATGGAATCTTCTTTAAATGAGGATTTTTTTTTTGTTTTTCAATCAATTTAACCTACTTCTAGGGGTCTCTATGCTTCTTTCACCTCAGAGGCATGATTGTATGATGGCCATCTCAAGATCTAGATCTGAAGAAATTCCAAAAGGTATAATGAACTTTCTCAATCTCCCTCGAATAGTCAAGAAATCCTTGAAGCGATTGAAAAAATCTTGAAAGTTATAAGTCTTGGGCTTGATGACCTCATGAGTGAGTTCTTCAAAAGTTTGAAAGATGTTCTAGTGGTTCCTCTCTGCTTATTTTGGTGTAATGTGCTTAGTTTTGGTGTGCTATTGAGATGCTTGAATGAAGATGTTATTAAAATCACCCACACTAAAGATAGTAAGAACAAAATTGAAAATTGGTGGCCTATCACCATGCTCTAGACCAGCTACAAGGACTTTTCCAAGGCCAACTGCAACCACATTGTAGGCCATGTCCACTCTTTGATCAAGGAACATCACAAAGGTTCCATCAAAGGTAGGGAAATAATTATGCAAAGGATTCTTCTCAAGACATTCTCTTCCTCAAGATTGATTTTAACAAAGGATGTGATAGTTTTGAGTAGGATTTTATCCTCCAATCCCTAAAGATCCTGAAAACTATGGTCCCCTCAAGCATTCTATCAATCAAGTTTTCCCACTTGTCCCACTGCTTTTTGTTATTTTATCTAATAATCTCATCCACCTTGTTGATAAAGAAGTGGATTCGGGCCTTATTAAGGACTCTCTCTCCCTCATAGATAGGACTCGATGGTTATGATGTTCTTCACTGATGACACCAATGTGTTCTTTCATAATAGTAGTTGTATTCTCCCTTTTGGAGTTATCTTGAAATTTTCTATGATGCCTCTAGATCTCAAAAATTGCTTACAGATCCATTCTTGGTATAGCCTTGCGTTTTCTAAGGGCTCAAGGATTTCAAGAGCTTCTGAGTGGCCAAGTTTTCCATCTATTGATAATCCCAATGGGCTTTTGTGTCTCGATGGGACTCTTGGGATTGGGTGCTTCCTAGCCTTGACAACAAGTTTCATTATCCAAAGGGTACGAAACTGAATGTGGTTGGGCATATGGTGGTCAACACATTGTTTATCTCCTTTATCATCTACTTGAGGTGCTTTCCTAATATTATTAAAAGGGTTTAAATGTTCAAACTATTGCCTAGTGATTTGACACAACAATGTCCGTGTTTTGGGATAGGGAAGGGAGCCCCATGTTGTCAATGATGCCATGAGGAATGTAGCCTTTGTCAAGTCTAGCTCTGCATAGATCAACAATAGATTAGAGGTTTGAAAAAAAAAAATCTCCTTTTTTCCTTAACCTTAACCAAGTCATGGTGAAGCTTCAATAGATCCCAACAATCCTTTTCCAACCCATCAATAGCCCGACCTCTCTACTCCCACCTATCTTCAAAGTCAAACCTATGATTGGACTAATGTCCTCAAATTTGATCTAGTGTCCTCAAATTTGATCCAATGTCCTCAAATTTGATCCAATGTATTATATCTTGGTTCCAAACATCCTTCTACATACAAAAAGATTTTATCTATATCCTTTTAGATCTTTAGAGATTCTCATATTCCACTCAATCGAGAACCAAATAGAGTTCAAAAGGAGATCCAAACTATTTGGAGGGTTAGAAGGCAGAAAATCTACAAAAGACTCTGTGGACTAGAGTCTAAAGTTAACAAAGGTAACTCATACCTACTAAAAGGCTTGCTTAAGGTTAAAAGAATTCTTATATATGAAGAAGAAATCATGGGATATATGTTATAGATGTACTTTAAAGAATAGTGGGCAAGCAAGGTTGACAAAACGATTAGAGAAATATGCAAGATTCCTCAAGAAAAAACAAAGTAAAGAGGCCCTTCCTCATATGATTCCCATCGATGGTGTGGAGTGCAATTTTGAATCTAAAAACTGGGAGTTATGTTACACTTATGTGTCCCTTGAGTAGCTTTGATGTGAACCATTTCCCTATGCATGGACACTTTTTACTCTAGTGTTGGCTAGAGGTCTTTCCCCCATGTAGCCACATATACATGATATAGTCATATGTGGTGGTACTTTGTACTTGCTATTACACAAAAGGGAAAAAGAAAGTCATGTTTTGCTTTGGGTACATCAAAACCAAAGCCTCACTCTCCTCAAGAAGGGATGCAAGGGTGGATGTAACATTGATGAATCTAGAAAGCTTGCCAAGTGTAATGAAAAGAAGAAGAAATATTGCATGTCTATTATTGAGAATACATCCAATGTAAAGAATGGTGAAGCTAATGTTGCTCAAGATTTTTGTGCATGTGTTGTTACATTTCATTATGATGCATCATCACATTAAGCATGTATGATTGTGAATGAGGTTGATTTCGATTGGTTTTTTTTATTAGTGGTGCTTCAAAGCATATCATTTCATGCGAAAGATTTTTGGCATCTTGAAAAGATGTGACCAAGGGATGACATGTTGCATGTGCAAACAATGCGTCTTATCCTATTATTGGAGTTGGGGAATTTATCTTATAGCTACAAAACAGAGGTATTGCTACTCTCATGAATGCATTGTATGAATGTGGCATTGGAATTTGATTTCGGTTCATACTATTGCTAGTGTTAGACTTCATGAACACTTTTTTGATAACAAATGTATGGTTCATGATTTCAGCAATGGCCATGTTATTATTATGTCAAGGAAATTTTTCAGTTGCTTTTATTTCTTGGACATGTATACAAGAGTTTTTCTCAAATGCCTTTCTTACACATAATTCTTCTATGGCTAAAATGGAGTTATGGCATGTCGGTCTTGGGCATTTGAGCTTCAATGGTTTGCTTTACTTGCAAAATAAGGATATTTTTACAAAACTTGATTCCATTGCAAATCATGCATGTGAAGGTTATATGCTTGGAAAAATACATCATGCTCCTTCTCCCAAAGATGGTGCTACATATGCTACACAATAATTGCAACTTGTTTATAGTGATGTATGTGGTCTAGCCAAAACTCCATCTTTTGATAAGAAATGTATAAGTTTTTACCTTCATTGATGATTCAACAAGCCATACTTGGGTATATTCTATGAAAACGAAGAATCAAGTATTCTCTTGCTTTAAAATATTTTTAGCTATGGCTAAAAAATTTTGTGGCAATAGGCTTTTGACTCTTTGCACAAATCATGAAGGGGAATACATGTCACATGAATTGAATGATTTTCTTTGTGAAAGAGGCATTGCACACCAATGCACAATGCCATACACACCTCAACAAAATGGTGTTATGGAGTGCAATAATACAACACTTACTAAAATGGCATGATGTAAGCTTAAAGGAAAGCATTTTCTAGATACATTTTGCATGGAAGAAAGTGTGCAAACTATGTATTGAATCATTGTCATACAAAAGCAATCAGAGTCATTACAACTTATGAGGCTTGGAATGGATAGAAGCCAATGGTCGTTCATATGCACATATTTGATTGTTTGGCATATGGTCTTGTGCCATCACAACAACATCGCAAACTTGATGGCAAGGAAAAGAGATGTATAATTTTTGGATATAGTAGTGAGATTAAAGTTTATCACTTATACCATCCATTGATGGACAAAAATATTGTAAGTCAAGATGTGGCATTTGTGGAAAATTCAAACTTATCATTTACGTGAATGTAAATTAGCAGACAATTAGATCACAAGATGTGTTTGATACACGCATGCATTTTTTTCAAAGTGATACTCTTGACTATGGTCATGTAGGTCATCCAAATGAGTTCAAAGAGTTGAAATTTTTTAGCCAAATATGGCTAAAAAATTCCATTCCAACATGGATAAAAATTCCAAAATTTTTAGGAAAATATGGCTGAAAAATTCCAGCCCAAGATGGCTGAAAGTGTCCAGCCAATATTGAAAATTTTATTGCATGAGGAATACGTGTCTATCAAGGATGCACAATCTGTGCCAAAATGGCTAAAAAAACATTGCAAGTTAGCAATTTGAGTGTTCCTTTACTTGATAGAACAAGATCAAGCTCTCACCATGCATCAAGTGACTTTGTGGATGTATCTCTTATTGCAACCACATCTAATGAAGAGCCACACTTTTGAAGATGCATGTGATGATTCTAATTGGATGGGTGCAATGTAATTAGAATTGGATTCTATTCACAAAAAATGTACTTGGGAGTTATGTGAATTTTTCGAAAGGTAAGAATTCACTAAGTGGGTTTACAAGATTAAAAGAAATTCAAGTGCTATTGATTGCTACAAAGCTAGACTAGTTGCAAAAGGTTATGCACAAAGTTATGGCACTGATTATGATGAGACTTTGCACCTACTTCACATATCACTACCATTCATTCTATGATTGCATTGGCTACCATCATGGTTGGAAAATTCATCAATTGGATATAGAGAAAACTTTCTTGAATGGTGATTTGCAAGAAGATGGCTATGTGAAACAACCTCTTGGATTTGCCATCAAAGGTCAAGAGCATATGGTTTTCTACTTGCATAAGGCTTTGTATGGACTTAAGCAACTCTACATGCATGTTATGACAAGATACATAAGCACTTGATTGCTCTTGGTTTTACATGTAGTCTAATTGAAAGAAAACTTTATGTATGCAAACATGGGGATGATCTTACAGTGCTTGTTCTTTATGATGATAATTTTCTCTTGATTAGGCCATCCGATCAAAAAATTGGGATGCTTATGGCTGATTTACAACATACCTTTGATGTCACATATCTTGGCCTTCTGGAGTACTCATCTGTTGAGATATATCCATAAAAATTTCTTCCTTATAGATAAGCCTCCATTCTTAGAGACCATTCTCAGTAGTTGCTTTGATCAAGCTTATAAATAGATGAAGGGAAATCCATCACCCATAACTTCTTCTCTTTGACTATGGGTAGGATGCAAAGATGAAATTGTCTTGGGAAGAACCTACTCAAGAACAGCCCTTATTAGCTTGAGAGTACCTTAATAGAATCTCTAAGCTTTGAAAATATGCATTACAAGAACCATAGTATCTTGGAGCATCATTCCCAAAACTTTGTGTCAAAACAAATAAGTTATGAATGCAAAGATTTCTAAGAAACTTTGTATTTTTTATGGAAGAAAAACTCTTAGTGTTTTGCTCAATGCTCATAGCTTGGTAGCAATTGCCTAAAAAACTTTTGCAAACTTTCAAATAAAGTGTTTAGCAAGCTATGTCATATTATTTAATGAATTTAGGATGACCATACACTGAGCAATGTGCATAAGAATTTTGGGGGGTAAACCTGAATTTTTTAGGAGGAAGATGATACACAAGCCTTGTCATGCATAATCTTTCATATTTCAAGTTCTATTCATCCAATGGTTATGAAAATATGTATTCATGCTTGTTAGAGCCTACCTAAGTGTTCCAATAAATGGATTGGGCAACGAGTACTCACACACAGAGAAATGACCCAAAGAACTTGCCATAGATACTCAAAGTGTTGTAAGTGATAACAAAGATTCACAAAACAATAAGATTGAAGTATAAAGTGGTTTAATAATGGAAATATGATACAAAGAAATATGGAGGGCTTCTATAAATTTGATTCAAGAAATGATATTGGATCTCAATATGTTTAGTCCTAGCATGAAACATAGGGTTAGCAGCTAGATATAATGAACTCATATTATCTCCGTGAATAGTGGGTGTACTCTGAATGAAGTCAAAACTCTTCATAAGTGTCTTCAACCATATAACCTCCTTTGCAGCTTCAACCATACCTTTATATTCTGCTTCTGTAGATGACAAAGCAACTGTATGTTGCTTCTTAGAACACCAAGAGATTAATTTATCTCCCACATAACATAAATATCCATAGGTTGACCTCCTATCATCAGAGTTACTTGCCCAATCTCCATCATTATATATCTTGATTTCTGTATCTCATGTGAATCCATAATACAAACCTTCTTTGAGTGTGCCCTTCATATATCTAAGCACCCTTTGTCCTGCAATCCAATGTTCTTTCGTAGGACAACACATGAATTGATACAACACTCCAACTGCATATGAGAAATCAGGCCTAGTCAATGTAGCATAGATTAGACTACCAACCAAACTTTGATACAACTTCATGTCCTTGAATTCTTCTCCTCCATATCTGCTCAATTTATGATTCACCTCGATTGGAGTAGGTGCTACCCTGCTCTTGAAGCTCAAGGTCAAGGACAAAGCATGGAAGCGCATCAAGGAGGTGGACACACAAGAAGAAGGAGCAAGTAGGGAGCTCCAAGAAGCACCTGTCAAATTTTCAAAAGAAATCCCTATAAACATAGTGATTTTTATCACTAAAAACCATTGTAAATACCATTTTCCATTTCTGTTACTCCATTTTGTTCAAGCTGAGGAGTCCTTGAGCTTGAGGAGTATTAGAACTATCATCCTACCAATTTTCATAATTTTTGGACTCCGTTTGAGCACCCAAATAAGCCCTGGAACCTAATTTTTAACTAGGTCGGACACTAGGTCTGGACAGGGCCAAAACCTCTCAAAAAACTATAAAAAGGGTTGGAGAGCTCATTTTTGAGGTTAGCTTGTTGTAGTTTTGAGCTTTGTAAGAGACTTCTTTTGTAATCGAAGCTTTCCATTGTTCCACTCTTTGCTCTTACCTTGTGCACGTGTGTGTGTATATGTGTGCATGCTTGTGTGCTTTCACTCACACACTTGTGCCATCACTTGCTCATAGTCTTCATACTAGTCCTCACATCTCCAAGGATTGACATTTATGAGGTGAAGCTCCTCACATTGGTACTCACCATTGTGCTAGAGTGACACCAAATTTGGCGCCGTTGCCGGGGAGAGAGCTTGGAGGACGGGCGTGTGACGGTAAGATGTAGAGTAGCAATGTTGGAAGGTAAAAAATCACCATTTTCACTTCAATTCTTGAGTTTTTCTTCTCCTTCATCTTCATCATCATCACCATCTCCACCTACCTTCATCTTCTCAATTTTTTCTATTTTTTTTATAGAGTCCATTCACCTCGCTTTTTACTTGTGGTTGTGAGAAAGAGCCTTAGAGAGGGTGGAGATTTGAAACGCTGAAGGAATAGTACCAAAATAGCTGAAAATCTAAGTGAACAGCCCCGGATGTGACATAACCTGTGCCAAGTATCGTGAGTGCAATATCGTGGGTTCGAAGGGAGATTTGGCATCCACAGACACATAGGAGTGACAAAGAGGACACAAGGTACTCATATTTGCAAAAATTTTTGAATTTGGACTCCAAAAAATCCAAGTCTCGTGTTCTCCCGCGGTTGAAGTATCGCGATACCTGGATATCGTGAAACTCCTATGGTCGAGTATCACGATACTTGTAGTGGTCACATATCAAGTATCATGTATCGCTGAGAAACATTCATGATACTAGACAAATATCGTGTATCGTGTATCGTGGAGTTAACTTTCGTGATACCTGGTAGATATCGAGATATCCGAGCTAATGTTGCTTAGTCTCATCAAATATTGGTGCTTGAAATTCCACATCTCTAATATCAAGTGTTGTGGATGTACTAGTCTAAGATTGATTTTGATACTCTTTTACCTGCACTTGCAATGTGGTGATGAGTATGTCTATTGTGTCATTTCTTAGCTTTGAGTATCTTCCATTAAACCTTGGATGCACTGCTTCATTATCTACATTTTCTTCTGAATCGCTTTGATTCACTTTCTTACAGTTTGAAGTTCCTCTTGTAGTTCTCTTAGCTATCCTTATCTTTGTTGATATATTTTTCTTAGTTCTTGATATTCTATCATTAACTCATTTGCAGTTTAAAATTCGAATACCCCATTTTCCCATAGATAACCTTCTTGGCTTGCTCTCAATGCAAACATGGTGGTGTTTGTGTGGCCGTTATATGTATCACTTCTGTCATAGCTGGATGAATTTGTGAAAAATAAAGATGACAAAAGTTCATGTATTCTCAATGTTTTGGGTTGCACGTGTAGTGGCGATAAAAAAATGCCCCATGCTTATCGATGAGTAGTTGTTGACATGGTTACGATAGTGATGGCTGCTGTCGAAGATAAGATGTTTCACCAATCTCTTGAGCATAGGAGGAGAGAGAGAGAGACAGAGAGAGAGAGAGAGAGAGAAAGAGAGAAAGAGAGAGAGAGAGAGAGAGAGTATATAGACCCACGCATGGGCTATTGATGTCGATTTCAAAATATCCATTGAATTCTTGGTGCAAGTAAATCAACAATTGAAGTTTTAATGAAGGTTTGGAAGTCAAGGACTGAAGAAAAGTTCAAGTTATGAAGCATGGAGGAAGTGCATATTCAGAAGATGAAAATGTGTACACATATGTACATTAATTCAGGGATAGTTCACTTATACGTTTGTATAGTCATGATATTGTAAATATTTGCCTATATATACAAGTAAAAAGTCGGGGCAAATATGTGAGAGCATGTGGATAGAGAAATCAGTAGTTGTATGAGTCATTAGACATCTTAGAAGTGAGTTGAGTCTCTCTCATCACTCAGTTGTAAATTCCTTCAGGAATGAAAGAAAATTGCGCCCGATGTTTCTGAGCATTCTCCTTCTGTGCTTCATCATTTCAAGAATCCTTTTGTAGATGTCTAAGTCCATAGTTAATGAGTCTATGGTTAAAGTTTGAGAGCCTAATTGTAAACAGGCTGTGAGAATTATGAGTAGGAACATTCATATGTGAAGAAGTGTTCACTGTTTTTTGAAACAGGCGCAATCTCGATGGTCAATGATTTGATCATTTCTCAGTGCATAGGTTAAAGTTTTGCATGAATAAGGAGTTAAAATTTAAGTTAGAAGGTAAGCCATCTATGGCTAAAAGTATTTGCATAAATGGGTTCTAGATTGAGAGAGCCAAGTGTTAGAAGTTACAGGTGTCTGAATCGACTTTTTACAAGAGCAGTTTTAGACATAGGTAACTTGTTGAGATCATTTCTCAAGATCTATTGAATCTTTTGGAGTGATTCAACTTGCAGAAGGTGTGCAAACTATAGGAGACACCTTATGCAAAGTTTCATCAAAAACTTTACACAGTTGATAAGTTAATGAGAGAGATATGTGCAGCAGACTTTCTGTGTAGTCATCTCCTTCACAGATTTTTCAAAATCTTTATAATTGATCATTGATCCTCTAAAATTGGTGAATATTTGAGTTACTCTTGTTATAGAGGTGCTCTAATTACAAGAGAAGCTTGTTCTTTTGGAGATTAACACTCTCCATCAGTGGTATCAGATCAGGAAGCATCAGAATTGAAGGAAGGAGGATCCCGACTGCTGCAGGTGCAAAGAATTCAACATGTGAAGGTTCAAAATGTGAAAGCTTGAGGGCAAAGCTTGAGAAGGAGGTCATACAACATCAAGGAAGACAAAAGGAACATTATTCAAAGCAAAGGTACATCTATTACTCATAAAGTTTGAAGAATTCAATATACAGGTGAAGAAAGGATGGGAGATTCTCTTCAAATAGAGAAGTTGGATAGAGAGAACTATCCAGCATGGTCAATGAGGATGGAAGCTCATCTTATGAGCAAAGACTTGATAGCTTATATTACAGGTGAAGAAGAAAAGCCTCAATTCAGAGATCCTAGTGTTCCAACTAGGGAAGAATTATTAGATTTGAAGAATTGGATGAAGAGAGATGTTCAAGCTAGGAGCATTATCTATATGGCAGTCAATGACTACTTGCTACCTCACATTAGAGGTCTTGAAAGTGCAAGTGATATATGGAATGCTTTGGAGGAGCATTTTCAAAACACCACAAAGTCAAGGAAGGCATCCTTGTGGGCAGAATTTACCACATTTAAGAAGAAGGCTTCTCAATCCATCTCATATTATGTAACAAGGATGAAAGACATTGCAGATGCAATAGGAGCAGCTGATGAAGACATTGAGGAGGATAAATTGGTAAGGCAAATCCTTACAAGGTTGAGAGGTGATGAAAAATGGAAGCCATTCATTTTGTCCACTGAATTATCACTAGATCATTTTACTCATGATTTAAATCAATTGCTAGGTCACATGCTAACCTTTGAGTAGGATGTCAAAGGTGAAAGTGATAAAAGTGCAGGTCATGCAATGTATTCAAATGATAAGAAGAAGAATATCAAAGGAAAGCAACAAGCAAATGAGGATGAAGGTACAACTAGCCAAGCTAACTTCCTAAGAGGAAGAGGAGGTGGCAAAGGTAGAGGAAGAGGCAGAAGTAATAAAGATGGAGTCAAAGCTTGATGGATTTGTGGTAAGACAAATCACTTAGCTAATGATTGTTGGCATAATACTCAGAGTAATGGTGGATATAATCAGAATTTTAATTCAAGAGGAAGAGGTGGCAAAAATCAAAGAGGTAATTTCAGAGGTAGAGGTAGTAGAGGTTACTTTGGAAGAAATCCAGGTAGAGGATTCCAAAGTCAACAATACAACAATACCTACTACATTATGCTTCAGATCAGAAGGAGGGTTCAACATTGATAATGAATGCAACTTGTGAAAGGCAAAGTGAAGACCAAAGAGTCTTCTACATTGACTTAGGGTGTAGCAATCACCTGAGTGGTACATAGCATTGATGACTGATTTGGAGAATAAGATAACTAATCATGTAGTTCAAACAGGTGACAATACAAAGCACAATGTGAAGTCAATTGGATTAGTGAAGGCCAAGGATGGTAGTACTCTCTTGAGTAAGGTCTTGTATGTTCCTACAATTCCTAAGAATTTGATAAGTGTAGGACAAATTGTTGAAAAAGGTTATGAAGTTAGGTTCACTAATGAAGGAGCGTTTGTGGAAGACCCTAGCAATGGGTATAAACAGATTGTTTCAGGGACGAAAGAAGGAAGATTATTCACATTGAAGATCCAAGGCAATGTTGGTCATGCCTTGTTCACTTATGGAGGACATAAGATCTCTGAGTTAGATCTTTGGCACAAAAGGCTTAGACACTTTAATGAAAGAGGTATTAAAGATATGGTTAACAATGGTTCAGTGCTTGGATTGCCTAATTTTGCAAGTCAAAATATGACATACATATGTGAAGCATGTCAATTAGGTAAGGCTCATAAGCAATCTTATTTCAAGCATGGTTTTATGTATTCAGAAAAGCTTGAATTGGTACAACAGATGTGTGGGGACCATCAAAGGATTTCAGTATTAATGGTTCAAGGTACTATTGGATTTATGTTGATGATGCTACCAGATGGATCACTATCTATATGATCAAAGATAAATCAGAAGTATTCAATACATTCAAGCATTATCATGTGTATGCAGAGAGAATTACAGGTCATAAGTTAAAGAGACTAAGGTCAGATGGAGGGGGAGAGTATTTCTCTAATGAGTTCAGTGATTACTTGTGGAATGTAGGTATAAAAAGGGAAATTACTTGCAGGTACTCTCCTCAACAAAATGGTGTAGCAGAGAGAAGAAATAGAACCCTTGTTGAGTTTGCAAGATCCATGATGAAGGCGAAAAATTGTCCAAATTACTTGTGGGCTGAGGTTGTAAATACAGCTACTTATTTAGTTAATAGGTTACCATGTAAAGCTTTGCAGGGTATGACACCATATGAGGCATCGTGGGGTAAGAAACCTACATTAAACCATTGCAAAACATTTGGATGTTTGGCATATGTATATGTGCCATCACAATTCAGGCATAAATTGGAGCCTAAAGCTAAAAAATATATGTTCATTGGATATGATGATAAGCAGATGGGATATAGGTTGTGGATTCCATCCACAAAACAATTTCTTGTATCAAAGGATGTTACTTTTGATGAGCAAGGTACTTGGTATGCAGGTACAATCAATATTAATGCAGGTGATGAAGAAGTTGTGAATCAAAAGAAAGGTAAATCAAAGGTTCAGATATTTGATGAAGAGGAGAATAATGAAGTACAGGTTGAAGTTGAAGAAATGCCAAGATTCGATCCTAAGTGTGATGAACCAAAAACCTCAAGGAGTGGAGAACTTAGAAGGTCATCAAGATACAAGTGGCAACCTACAAGGTATAGCTATGACACTTCTTTTTTTGCTACCAAAGATTATGCTTATATAATAAAGGTAGATGAAGACCCTTCTACATATGAAGAGGCAAAAGGTAAGGAAATTGGGAGAAAGCTATGTAGGAAGAATATGATGCATTGATGGAGAATCAGACATGGGAGTTGGTTCCTAAACCAAATAGCCAGAAGATCATTGGATGCAAATGGGTCTACAAGACAAAGATGTTTGCAGATGGAAGTGTGTCTAGGTATAAAGCTAGAATTGGTGTGAAGGGTTTTGCTCAGACATATGGTATAGATTATGATGAGACCTATAGTCCTGTGGCAAAGATGACAACCATCACAACATTCATAGCTATTGCTGCATGTAAAGGTTGGAAATTCTGTGAATTAGATGTGAAGAATGCTTTTTTGAATGGTTATATTTCAGATGATGTTTTCATGGAGCGACCACAAGGATTCAGAGATGGAAGGTATCCAGTTCATGTATGCAAGCTCAAGAGAGCTTTGTATGGTTTGAAGCAGGCCCCAAGGGCATGGAATTATAGACTTGTGAAGTTCTTGAAGGAACTTGGATTTCAAGTATCTAAAGTAGATAGTAGCTTGCTTGTCAAAGCCAGTGATGATGGGTTCATTTATATGTGCATATATGTTGATGATATAATTCTTACAGGTATAGAGGAGAAAGGCATTCAAAACCTAAAGAAACAAATGGAGAAAGAATTCAAGATCAGTGATTTGGGAGACTTGTCATATTTCTTGGGCATGGAGATTTCATACACTCAACATGGAGTGTATGTGACTCAAGAAAGGTATTTGAGAGACTTGTTGATCAAGTTTAAGATGAATGATTGCAGGGTAGCACCTACTCCGATGGAGGTGAATCACAAGTTGAGCAGATATGGAGGTGAAGAGTTCAAGGATATGAAACTATATCAGAGTTTGGTTGGTAGTCTGATATATGCTACATTAACTAGGCCTGATTTGTCATATGCAGTTGGAGTTTTGTTTCAATTCATGCATTGCCCTAGGAAAGAACATTGGATTGCAAGACAAAGAGTGTTGAGGTACATTAAGGGTACACTCAAAGAGGGTTGTATTATGGTTTTACATCAAATACAAACATCAAGATATATAGTGATGCAGATTGGGCAGGTAATCCTGATGATAGGAGATCAACTTATGGATACTTGTGTTATGTGGGAGATAAGTTAATTTCTTGGTGTTCAAAGAAGCAACACATAGTTGCTTTATCATCTACAGAAGCAGAGTACAAAGGGATGGTTGAAGTTGCAAAGGAAGTGATATGGCTTAAGACTCTGATGAAGAGTTTTGACATCATTTAGAGTACACCTACTATTCATGGAGATAACATGAGTTCATTGTATTCAGCTGCTAATCCTGTGTTTCATGCCAAGACTAAACACATTGAGATTCAGTACCATTTCCTAAGAGAGAAGGTGATGGATAAAGAGATTGAAGTCATACATACTTCAACAAAAGATCAGATAGCTGATATGCTAACCAAAAGCTTGGATGGACCAAAGCTATAGAGATTCAAAGACATGGGAGGTATAAAGAAGTTAGAGAAAACCTCAATTGATGATTGAGGGGGAGCTGTTGGTGCAGGGCAATCAACAATTGAAGTTTTAATGAAGGTTTGGAAGTCAAGGACTGAAGAAAAGCTCAAGTTATGAAGCATGGAGGAGTTCATATTCAGAAGATGAAAATGTGTACACATATGTACATTAATTCAGAGATAGTTCACTTATACTTTTGTATAGTCATGATATTGTAAATATTTGCCTATATATATAAGTAAAAAGTCAGGGCAAATATGTGAGAGCATGTGGATTATCACATACTCCTAGTAAGAGATGGTTGAACCACGCCTTAAGAGAGAGGATTAGGAAGTAATCCTCAACCATGGCTTTTGGGGCAAGTGGTTAGCCCATCACACTCCTAACCGGGAGGTTGTGAGTTCGATTCCCAACATTGGTATCAGAGCCTAGTTGAGAAATTGGGCAAGGCGGAGGTTTGCGCCTCATTCGTGGGCACTTGGAAAAAGCGCTTATCCGTGGTGAGTGTGAAACTAGCCTTGGATGAAGGCGTATGGGCATTTGGGCACCCACGGAGGGTGGGATAGGTCCAAATTTGGTCCATGTGCTGGAGTTTGAGGTTGGTGGAAGCGCTCATGCGTGGAAAGTGGGTCCAAGAAGGGTCCATAAGTGAGCATTGAGGACAATGCTCAGTTTAAGCGGGAAGGAATGTCACATACTCCTAGTAGGAGATGGTTGAACCACGCCTTAAGAGAGAGGATTAGGAAGTAATCCTCAACCATGGCTTTTGGGGCAAGTGGTTAGCCCATCATACTCCTAATCGGGAGGTTGTGAGTTCGATTCCCAACATGGATAGAGAAACCATAGTTGTATGAGTCATTAGACATCTTAGAAGTGAGTTGAGTCTCTCTCATCACTCAGTTGTAAATTCCTTCAGGAATGAAAGAAAATTGCACCCGATGTTTCTGAGCATTCTCCTTCTGTGCTTGATCATTTCAAGAATCCTTTTGTAGATGTCTAATTCCATAGTTAATGCATCTATGGTTAAAGTTTGAGAGCCTAATTGTAAATAGGCTGTGAGAATTATGAGTAGGAACATTCATATGTGAAGAAGTGTTCACTGTTTTCTGAAATAGGTGCAATCTCGATGGTCAATGATTTGATCATTTCTCAGTGCACAGGTTAAAGTTTTGCATGAATAAGGAGTCAAATTTTAAGTTAGAAGGTAAGCCATCTATGGCTAAAAGTATTTGCATAAATGGGTTCTAGATTGAGAGAATCAAGTGTTAGAAGTTACAGGTGTCTGAATCGACTTTTCAGAAGAGCAGTTTTAGACATAGGTAACTTGTTGAGATCATTTCTCAAGATCTACTGAATCTTTTGGAGTGATTCAACTTGGAGAAGGTGTGAAAACTGTAGGCAACACCTTGTGCAAAGTTTCATCAAAAACTTTACACAATTGATAAGTTAATGAGAGAGATATGTGCAGCAAACTTTCTGTGCAGTCATCTCCTTCACAGATTTTTCAAAATCTCTATAATTGATCATTGATCCTCTAAAATTGGTGAAGATTTGAGTTACTCTTGTTATAGAGGTGCTCTAATTACAAGAGTAGCTTGTTCTTTTGGAGATTAACACTCTCCATCATGAATCAATGATGAAGTTCGTGGTGTGCCGGAAAGGGCTTCCATAGCTGTCTCTTCTAGTGAAGATTATAGAGAAAAACCTAACAAGGGTCACAGTATTTGTGTTATTTTTTGTTTTATATATATATATATATATATATATATATATATATATATATATATATATATATATATATATATATATATATATATATATATATACATATATATATATATATATATATATATATATATATATATATATATATATATATATGTGTGTGTGTGTGTGTGTGTGTGTGTGTGTGTGTACTACTTTCCTCCATGGATCTTCCTCCTCTAAATTAGCTACTTTCACCCCTTGAATTATATTGTAGAAGCCACGGAGAGTTTAGACCCTTATCACTTAGCATTGGAGTAATGAGTAAGCTCAAGGAGATCTTAACTTCTGAAGCTCAAGGGCCAATGCTCTAGGTATACCACAACCACTCGACATTAAAACAAGGTTGGTCCTTAAACGGAAAATATCAAAATATTACATTCAGCACTCAAAAACAGGGAAATAGAAAGCACACGCATTTCTCACACACATGTAGAGAAATGTGCACAAAAGACATACTCTAAAGTGCGGAGCTCCCTTTATTCATCAAAAAATTAACATGAAGGGTCTACGAGAGGCAATAGATCCTGCTTGAAGAATGAGCTCCTTTCTTTATATACATGAAGGGTCTACACATGCTCTAAAGACTAAACAAAAAGAGAAGATGTGTCTAACTACCATATCATATGAGATTCTTAAGATATGCACCTAACAAACAAACCTCCGAAAAGGGATTTTATGTGTAGAACATTCGTTACACATAGGTACATGAGGAATAAAGAAAGTATGTTGAAGACCACAAGACTTTAAACGATCCTAGAGAAGGTTCACATTGGGGCAACTCCCCTACTTCTCCAACACTCTCCCCCTCCTAGACTTGGATTGCAACTTTTTGTGATCTTCTTTTGGCACGTGGACAAATGCATCACTGCCAAATACTCAAAAGTAATGCACATTAGGATTTCTTCCATAGTATGCTTCAAATGGTGTCCTTGTTGTGCGATGCACTGGTGAAACCTCGATTAAGTATGTGAACAGTAGTATGCACTGCTTCTACCTAAAATGTGTAGGGTAAGTCTTTATTATGAAGCATAGTTCTCACCATTTCCATCAGACTTCGACTCTTTCTCTTAGCTACTCCATTCTAGGATGGAGTGTGAGGTTGAGTAACTTGTCTTTTTATCCCTTTTTGTTTGAGGAACTTGTCAAAGTCATGATTTATGAATTCACCACCTCCATCTGATTGGATAGTCTGAATGGACTTGGAAGCTTCATTCTCTACTTGGGTGATCCATTCATGAAACTTAGTAAAAGTGTCTGCCTTTGATTTCAAGAAATACACCCAAATGTATCGGGAGTGGTCATCTACTAAAAGAAGAAGTAGAGTGATCCATCGAGAGAGAGGGTGTTCATGGGTCCACAAAAGTCCATGTGGATAAGGGCTAAAGGGTTCCTAGCTCTTGTGGACGCTTCCTTTGGAACAGGAGCCCTATGTTGCTTGCCTTCAGTGCAAGCCAGGCAAACATCATTGAGTTGCCCAAGCTTGGGCAATCCTTTCACTATCTGTGATGAAGAAATTCTTAGTAAATAGGAGCTATGGCCATATCTTTGGTGCCACAAACTAGATAGTGATTCCTTAGATAGAAAATAAGATAATTTATATAAGCCCTTCTCTTCAATGCTTTGGGCGATTATGTCTTTCGTATGAGGGTCAATGACTTTGATAAAGGTGTTATCAGACAATAGCTGTTTATTATTATCGGTAATTGCTTTTATTGACAGCAAGTTCATGCATAAATTGGGAACAAATAATACATTTGAAAGTGATTTGCATTCCCCTTGAGTGTTGGTGATTTGTACTTTTGCTTTCCCTTCAATAGGTAGATTTTTGTTATTTCCAAGGTACACTTCACCTATGTGCTCTTCAAGTTCTTGAAAAGAATCTTTATCTTTACACATGTGGGAGGTCACTCCGCTATCAAAGATCCATTCGTGAGGGGAGCTAGATGTAACTAGAGCATTTTCCTCAGTAGAGATAAAGTGTTCTTCGCTAGAGCAATGTGACCTATGTTGCGAAGGTTTGGATGAGTTCCTGGAACTAGAAGCCTTCGAGGTCTATTTCTTTTTATAGCAGAATTTCTATAAATGACCCCTTTTTCCATAGAAGGTAATACTATACTTCTAGGAGGAAGTAGTCAATCTTGGCTTGGGTCCATTGCTCGTATAATGACTAGTATTTTTTCCTTTGTTAAAAGGCCCTTTGGCCTTCATTGCAGTCTCGTGGGAGGAGGTTGACTTAGCACGCAAGTCATGAAGGAGCAAAAGACAAACTTCTTCCCAAGTTATAACTTGCCCTCGGTTGTACAAGGCCTCATACAACCTAGGTAGTTTGTTAAGTAGCCTGATGGCCATATCTTCACTAGAAATTTGTCGACCACAAAGTGCTAACTTGCGTTGATAGTCTTCAAACTGAACTATGACTTTTGTGATTGTATCTTGTAGTCGAATAGTTAGATTATGGAATTCTGCTTCTAAAGCATAGATCCTCAAGGGAGTTTTATCTTTGTATAAGGCCGATAAAGTGTCCCAAGCTTCTTTGGATGTTTTACATGCCGTGATGTGCCCTTTGGTTAGTTCATCAGAGGTAAGTAGAAGTTAGCCTAATGCCCTTTTGTCTTTAACATTCCAGAGATGCCAAGATTCTAGGTTGTTGGCCTCATTGGGTTCAGGTTCGGACCCGTCTACTAGATCGTGAAGGAATTGGCATACAGATATGCTCTTATTACATCGTTCCAAAGATTATAGTTTTGAACATTTAACCTTTCATCCTTGGGCATGAATATGGGTGTGAAGGAAGGTAAAAAATTAGCCATAGATGAGGTGCTAGCTTCACTCTTTGACATTACAAAGTTTTAGTGAACTTAAACTTGTAAAGAAGTGAGTTTGTGCTTTGCAAGAGTAAGTGTCGAGTGTTTAAGAACACTTTGAAGAAACTTGTGTGCTAAGAAATTACTTGAAAATAATCGCAAACTTTGGAAAGAAATTGAAAGGCTTGGCACCACACGGGAAATCCTTAGGGGGGGGGCTTGGAATAGCCCTACACGTTGGACACTTTGGAGAAATGAGAGGATTCGATGTGCGGCAAGAGCTCGTGGATGGGCTTAGACTTGCCTCCAACCCACAAGTGTGCACACACAAAACACTTCTTCTCTTTATATGTTTGATAGTACAAAAGATGGTTGGGCACTTAGTGTAGAATGAGTGCCAAAGATGCCTTTGTGTCTCAAATACAATAATAAGCAAGGAATGCAATGGAATGATTTCTTAGAAAGGTGCCAAAGGTTATACCAAAAAGATTTGATGCCTTTCTATGACCCGTATGAGCAGTTACAAACCATGGAGCCCATAAAGTTACTCGTACCAATTTCATTTAAAGAAGATAACTAGTATGGAGAAAAAAATAATCGAGGGTTTTAATAGTTGATTAAGAAACATCATTGATGATGTCAGCACATTAATGAGAGAACAGATATTCATTCATGGTAGGGTCAACCAAACAGATATTGAGAATGATCCAATGAACTCATATCATTGCTGCCACCAAAGATATGATAATGTTGCCATTGGTGGTGATGTCTAGCAGAAGATGGGTAGAGGTTTACATTGAATGCATCCAAAGTGCTTGTCACATGGAGATTCTGATAGAGCTAAAAGTAGATGCCACCAAAAATAGTATACCAAATGCAAAATTGAAGTGGCATGCTTGTAGCCTGTAACTAGTTCTCAGGAGATGGCAGAATTCTCTGAGTGCGTTAGTTGGCAGATAGCCAATCTCTTAAGATGCACACATCATTGATTCCACAATGAATTTGTGCACCATTGGAGGCACGATATAATAGTGCGCAGCTCCGTTTCTCTCTCTCTATATATATAATAGAGATACAAAGGTGGCATAGTGATTACAGGGGTGTTTCATTCTTGCTCTCTCTCTCTCTCTCTATCTCTGTGTCATGATCGAACTCTTTTTCGCTTTCTCTCAGAGATGGGTGCACAACAATTAGCAGAGAGACACTATTGTAGAGTTCCACGAGGGCACAAGGTGCAAATTACTAGTAGGCACAGAGCGGTATGGCCCTTCATTCTCTCTCTGTAGCTCTCTCAGTTTCAATAAAGAATATGATGCACCTCTCTCACTTGTTAGCTAGAGAGAGAAGCTTGGTCAAACTACCAACATGGACATCTGGAAGCCGTGTTTTTTTTTACTTTGCCACCCACTAACCAACGTTGGAGAAAACCAATCACATAGGTGCAAAAATGTTAGTGACATAGCCTACAGAAGATAGAGAAGTGCTCAAAGAAATGAGATTTGAGTATTTATTTTAGCTAAGGAGTGTCTGCTCATTGACAAACTTGGAGAATCAACGGTAGGAAATCCTCTAGGCTGCACAACAATTTGTGATGATCTTCCGATGATATTGTGAGTTGCATACAATGCCATGCTAGCTTTAGTGCATCAACTATGGAAATGCCTGAATGAAGATCCTCAGATGGAGAAAATACAATGATCAACAAGACATGGACGTCGTTGACATGAAATGTGGCATGCAACTATGTCTATTTGGATGAGATATAGTCCTTTAGCCTAGCATGCTTCTTACAAGAGGCAAGCATGTGCTCCATGTTTGATGTATCATTGATAGTGTAATGTTTGGTTTGGTTTGTCAGAGAGGCTGCTAGCTGTGCATAAAACTCCCCTTCTAAACTTCACTTAGACCAAAACTGCTGATGGATTCTCTTGAGTCTTAGCAAATCTTGGAACTTCAAAAATGGGAATCTTCAGATGCAAACAGAGAGATGAATCCAAAGATTAAGTTACATGCATGCACTGAGCTTCAAACTAGACCAGCAAGGAGGAAAAAAATGCTCCTAATGAGAAAAAGCACACCACCAAAGCTCAAGCACCACCTCCACCACCAAAATGATCACCAAATGCACCACCAACACCTCCACCTAATGCTCTGATACCATGTCGAGAGTACATGCATGGAAGCAAAATGAAAAGAAGAGTGTACTCATAAAAGAAAGAGTGTGTGAGACTCAAAATGGGTAAACTCATGTGGATTAGAAATGAGTTTGCCAAGAGCATGGAGTAGGCTCCTCAAGCTTCTAACCTAGTAAAAATGGGGGGAGAGGCCCTCCTTATATAGATTTGGGAGGAGCTCTCCAAAGTACATCTCATGTGGGATAATTCCCCTCAAAGGAGAATGAATACAATGGTAGAAGCAAATGACAAGATACCCAAATACAAAGGAAATACAATATAAAATGGAAATAAATTGGAAATGCAGTGCCTCCTAGATACAAAATGGAGATGCACTCATGCAGATACAAATGTAGATGATGTAGGAGCAATCATGTTGTCAACATGAGTTAGTTAAATGACATTAGTTAAATTCAAGACTATGTATCTAAGTGCCATAAATTTCAAGTCAATAAATTCAAATGACTTAAATTTGGAGGATTGATACATCCTTTGGAGAATCCCAAAGGTAAATGGGAAAGTATCTCCATGCATTTCATTTTAGTATTAACCCACACTCAAAAAGGATTAGATTCTATCTGGGTTGTAGTCGATCAATTGACTAAATATGCTCAATTTATTCCAGTCGAGACTACTTACAAGACTCCATAATTCACAAAAAAATTGTAAATGAAGTTTATAGACTCTATGGTCTTCTAGGGGACATATTTTTATGATCAAGATGATCAATTTACAAGTCATTGTTGGCGAGCTAAAACTAAACGAAGTTTAAGTACAACTGAACATCCCCAGATGGATGGACAGATAGGCAAAGTCAATCAAACCTTGGAAGACATACTCAGAGCTTATGTTACTTCCAAATAGATTGAGTGGGAAGGTTATCTTCCTTTGGCTCAATTTGCCTATAAGAGCAACAATAATTCATCAACTCAGTTTAGTCCATTTACATTGATGTATGGGTTCCAACCTAGATCTCCATATGTAGAAGGACTTCAAAATGAACGAGTTCAAGTAGCTCAAGAATTCCTTCAAGACATGAACTTTAAGCTTAGATAGCTAAAGAAAACTTAAAACAATCACAAGATCGAGCAAAAGCTTATGCCGATCCTAAGCAAAGAGATGCTACTTTTAAAGTTGGCAATCAAGTTTATCTTCGTGTTCTTGAAAGGTTGGAAAAGTTCAAGTCTAGCCAATGCACCAAGTTTTCACCTAGATATTGAGTTCCTTTTCCAGTCACCAGGAAAGTTGGATTATGGGCTTATGAATTATAACTTTCAGAAGATAGTTGGATTCATCGAGTATTCCATGTTAGACAACTTAGAAAGAGTCTAATAGATTTATATAATTTAGTTAGACAACACATTATACTTCCAATTCTAGTAAGTGAAACAGTTCCTCATGAACCAGAAGGGATACTTTGCACCCAAGATAAAGGTACAAGAACTCATTTGTATGAAGATTGCTTAGTAAAATGGAAGGTTGGAACTGAAGAAAACTCTACTTGGAAAATTTTTTCCACAATTCAGTGACGTTTTCCAACTTTCCAGTTTTAAGTTGGCAACAATAGATAAAGTTTTCTACTTTCAAGTTCTAAGTAGATAACCAATCAAATGAATGAATGTTCTTCAAGTTTTAGAACATGAGACTTGGAGGTTTCATAAAGTATATGTAGCTCTATTTTCAAGGACAAAAGTGTTTTCCAAGAGGGAAAGAATCTTATAAAGTAAGTCTATGATTTGAGTGTTTGACTGCTTTAGAGAGATCTAAAATCCGACACCATTTGGTCACTCATGGATATGACCAAATCTCAAGTCTAGAATTAAATATAAGGTCATGTAGTCTTATAACCAAGTGATCCACTTAGCCTAGTGGTTGAGCCTCAAAGTGTGAAGGATGAGGTCTTGGGTTCAATCCCCATGGGATGCATGGGGAGAGTATTTTGCCCAAACATCTCTAGAACCTTTTACAAGCATCCACTTGAGTTAACCCTAGTTAACAGGGATACTTGGCACACATGGAGTTACATGTCCAACACATGGATGGTTAGAATCCACCTACCCAAGAAGGAAGTCCCTTGGAGAGAGCTATATATAGAGGCATATAGTTGGGAAGAGAGTCATTCATTCGTGAGCTGGTGGTGTGGTAATGCTGTTGTAGACCCATACCTTCTTTGCTATTTCATGGAGACTTTTATACTTAATTATCTTGTTAATGAAATGATAATAACATCATTCTTTTGATTCATATTTTTCCTTTGTTAGCCTCTCACTACCAACAAATGAATAACTCGACTGAAAGTAGGATGGTTAAAGTCAAGGTTCTTGGGTGGTAATCTTTCAAATTGGATTTGCAAACTAATTTGATTTTTCATTCACAACATACTCCATAACATTAACATGATGGTTATACAATTATCATGGCACTGGTTCTTCAATTATAGATACTCAATAGACTTTATCCATAGACATTACAATAAACTTAACTTTGGTTTATAGAATCATTTGTAGAAAACTAATCCCAAGAAGTTACCGAATATAAACTTCACCTCACATTAACTTAACTGCATAGCAATCTTTAACAAAAATGATTACAATTAACTTCATTGAACATATTACCATAACTTAACAGACTTAATTAACAAACTAGAAACAAAACAGTGTCACCATAACACAAGAAATACATAGAATATGATGAGATCAATCCTTTGCCAGATGACTAGCTAATCGAGCCTCTTTGAAATCATCGCTGATGAACTCGCAAACCCCATGACATTTAGTCATTATATTAGGTTGAAACGTTACCGTTCAAGAAATCTCTTCACCAAAAAGTAAAGAATTATAAAAATTATATGTCTCTCACTGCACTACCTAACACTAGATGCATGATGGACTTGAACCCCTAAGTAAAACAATCTTCACTTGTGATTCCTTATAAATATAGAGCACAAGATTCTTCAAAATTGTTGGAAGAGATGGATGGATACCTCAAGGAAGTGAGGCGGTACTGCTAAAACCTACTTTGTGCCTGCCCTAAATCACTTAAGAGTTTGATAGTAGGCCTTTTTAGCTTGCAAATGACACCAAGAAAGTACCTATGTACTTTGGAGTTGATCCTTGAAACATTTGAATCAAAACAGACTATTTCATCAATGGCTAGTGTCACAAAACTTGCTATTTTAGTCCACATAGCTGCTGGTTCTTTTGCTTAGTGCACATAGTACAGTAAAAATGATACAATTCCTTCTGAGGGAATTTAATTAGCTTAGATAGCTATTGATTGCAAGTGGAATCATATAAAAGAACAAACTATGCACTGAGAACTATGTTTAGCAATCCAAGGCTTACCCCCAATTTTTTAGGGACTAAACAACAGATGACCAATGAGCACTTCGATTATGAATTTTCCCAAATGGCTGAATCAAATACTTTGAAAATTTGAAAGAATAACGTAGGCATCAACCTGGTTCCAACAAGCTATAGATCATGAAAAATGGTTGAGAAATCACTAAGACATGACCAAAGTTCAGTGTTCTGAGTAGTCATAGCAGAGAAGTAGATAGAGATGTTCAATGAAGTAAATGTATTATAGCACATGATTGTACAAGATCATTGGCATTATAATGATGCTCAACGATAATGGAATGAGTAAGCTATTGTATAAGATACTCAAACCCTAGAAATAATCAATGAAAGAGCTCTCAATGAGGCCACACAGCCGCATGATTTTCAAAGTCATTTATATAAGAAGTTTTTCTCAAGTTTGAACTTAAAAATTCAAACTTTGCTCCAATTAAAAGTGATTCCATTGATCTAGGAGATATTCTCTCATTGAAACTCATAGCTATTTGTTATTCCTAACTCCATGAGATTTTGGCTTTTGCAAGGTTCTCTCAAGGTATAAACCTTTTACAATGGTAAATGATAAAAAGGTTACAAGCTAGGATTCACATGATCCATCAAATGTTTCCACATATATTCTTCCATGATAAGCCAAATGTGAAGGCTTGTATACTTGCACCAATAGCTCCACCTCAAGCCAAATATCTTGGCTTGCGCTTCTTCATCAATCTTCTTGAATATCCTGCAATTTAATCATGGTTTTAAACCTGCAAAGCTTAGTACCATCAAGTTCTTTGGTTAACAAATCAGCACATTGCATGTTTGTGGATACATATGCAAGTTGAATCTCTTTTCTCAATAGCTTCTCTCTAACATAGTGATAGCACACTTCTATATGCTTGGTTCTTGCATGATAAATGGGATTGGCTGCAAGATGCAAAGAACTTGTGTTGTCACCAAAGATCATAGGTGAATGAGTGTGTAGTCCCAAATCTAAGTAGAGCAATGTAATCCAAATAGCTACTTGTGTAGCATTTGCTAATCCCGTGTATTCAGCTTCTGTTGGAGGTAGAGCAACAGTAGGTTACTTCTTGGAAGACCATGAGATGGGCTTATCACTTGCAAAAGATAAATATCCAGAAGTACTCCTTCTGTCATCCTTACATCCTGCCCAATCTGCATCTGAGTATGACTTAATGTCCAAATCTGATGTGTATGGGAAGTAAAGTCCTTGATTTTGAGTACCTTTGAGATACTTCAAAATCCTTTTAGTAGCTTCCAAGTGAGGTGCTCTAGGATTATGCATGAATTGGCTCAGAACACTTACTACATAACATATGTCAATCCTTGTTAAAGTTGCATAGTTTAGACTCCCAACTATGCTTTGATAACCTGCAATGCCTTCAAGAAAATCACCTTCATGAGCACTCAATTTATTATTTACCTCCATAGGGGTGCTAGCTACTTTTGCATTCTCCAAGTGGAACTTCTTCAAGATGTCCTGCACATATTTCCTTTGAGTGATGTAAATTCCAGAGTTAGTCTATACCAACTCAAGTCCAAGAAAATATTCCAAAATCCCTAGGTCATTGATTTTGAACTCCTACATTATTTGGTTCTTGATTTGTTTGATGCCATTGGCATCACTACCTGTAAGAATGATTTCATCAACATATACACATAAATATATCATTTTTGAATTACTCCTCTTGATAAACAGAGAAGAATCTACCTTGCTCATCATGAATCCTTGGTCTTGAAGATAGGTGGTTAACATATATGCCCTAGGTGCTTGCTTCAAACCATAAAGAGCTTTGTTATGTTTGCATAAATGATTTACCTTGTTTGGGACTTCATAGCAAGAAGGTTGAGCCATGTAAACCTCCCTTGAGATCTAGCCATTGAGGAAAGGCATTCTTCACATCTAGTTGATACATATTCAAATTTCTAGATGCAGCTACACTTACCAATACCATGATGGTTGGCATCTTAGCCACAGGTGAAAAAGTTTCTTCATAATCTACTCCTTGGGTTTGTGCAAAACCCTTAGCCACAAGTCTAGCTTTATACCTGTTTATGGATCCATCTGAGTTCCTCTTGATTTTGTAAATCCATCTAGAACCAATTACCTTCATTGATGCTTTCTTGGGTACTAGCTCCCAAGTGTCATTCTCTTGGAGTGCTTCTATTTCTTCATCCATAGCCTCCTTCCATTCTGCTTTGGTACTTGCTTCTTCATATGAAGAAGGTTCTTCAAGTGATGAATCCTTAGCAAGATAAATAGAGTGCTTAGTAACTAATGAAGTATCATACCCATATCTGATTTGCTTCTCACTCTCTTTTTGTGATCTCCTTATGGCTTGGTTGGATGACTCAGGTATGTCCTCCAACATCTTCATCTTGGCCTTGCCTTTTGATTTCCATGCTTTGAACTCTTCCAAGTTGATGGTGTCCTCATCATCTGATTTGGTGTCTTCAATTATGCTTGGCTCCTCCTTGGTGAGGCTTGGAAATTCTTCTTCCAAGTCATATGGAAATTTGACCTTGCTGCATTCACTTTCAAACCAAGAACCATTCTCATGAAACACAATATCTCTAGTGACCATAAATCCTTTGTTGGATGGATTATAAAACCTGTATCCTTTTTTATTTATATCATACCCTATGAAGATGCATTTCTTTGCCTTAGGGTCCAACTTACCTCTGATTTGAGATGGAACATGCATATAAGCAACACAACCAAATATTCTGCAATGTTCAAGTGATGGTCTCCTACCACGCCATGCCTCATAGGGGGTCATCCCATCAAGTGACTTAGAAGGTAACCTGTTAATAAGATAAGTGGCAATAGAAACACTCTCTACCCACAAGTAATTAGGCAATTTCTTTTCATTAAGCATTGATCTAGCTGTTTCCACAATCAACCTCTTCCTTCTCTCTGCTATTCCATTTTGCTCAAGAGTATATCTGGTAGTAATCTCCCTTTTGATACCTCTGTTCTGCAAAAATGCATTAAATTCATTAGAGAAGTACTCACCTCCTCCATGTGACCTTATCCTCTTCAAACTCTTTCCTGTTTGGTTTTCCGCAAGTGCAAGATATTTTTTGAAGCAAACGAACACTTCATCCTTATGTTTTATGAAATACAAGATTGTCAATCTACTGAAATCATCAATAAATGACACATAGTACCTTGAGCCTGAAATTGAAGGGTCCTTGCTTGGTCCCCACACATCTCTGTGGACAAGTTCCAAATAATCCTCATGCATATAGCCTTTCTTTGTAAAGGGTAACTTTTGTGATTTACCAAACTGACATGCACCACATTTATAGATCATATGTTGCTTGGATACATTAGGTATCCCAAGTACACATTGATCTCTACATATCTGCTTCAATGTTCTCTCACCAATTTGCCCTAATCTTTTGTGTCATATCTCCAATTCAGGCAAGGTTTGGTCCTTATAATTATAAAGTGCAATGTTTCTAGTATCCTCAAGTTCAAATGTAAACAATCTAACCGTTTTTTCTCCCTTTGCAATCCTTCTGAATCCATGTTGGGGATCCTCCACAAAAGCTCCAAATTTATTCAACCTAACTTGCAAACCCTTTTCCACTATCTATCCAACACTCATCAAATTCTTTGTGATAGTAGGTACATCAAGAACTCTGCTCAATAGATTCCTATTCCCATCAGAAGTTTTGACATTTCCTACCTTGACAATTGAATGCTTGGTGTCATCACCTTTCTGCACTTGGTGCTTTCCCTTGGGTTCCTGAAGATAAAAAAGGAGAGCTACATTGCCTGCTACATGGTTTGAACAACCTGAGTCAATATAGAAGAGATGCTCATCATTCATACCTTGTTTTGAAGTCATGTTCGTAATGAGAAGAGAATCCTCTTGATCCTCTGTATAATTGTTGAAGTCTTTCCTTGATTTGTATCCTCCTTGATAATTTTTGTTGTAATTTTTGTTGTAGTTGTTGTTGTAGCCATGGTTGTAACCTTTACTATGGTTGAATCTTCCTCTTGATTGTGAATAGCCACCTCTTTGAAATCCTCTTCCTCTCTAGTTTTTGAAGTTCCTATAGCACTCATCTGTTGTGTGATTAGACAATCCACATATATTGCATGGGGAAGATTTGAAAGGTCTCCCCCTACCTTGCTTACTTCCTCTACCCCTTCCGCTTGAATTCCTACCTCTCCCTGCATAGTTAGCTTGAGAATTAGTACTGTCATCTTCAACCTTATTGCTCTTTCCTTTATCCTTAGACTTTCCTTTATCTGCATAGAGGGCAAAAGAATTGTTACCTCTTAATGGTTCACCATTTTTGTTGAGCTTGGCTTCATGGGTGAAGAGTTGTCCCATGAGAGTGGTAAGATCTAGGATTTGCATATCCATATAAAGATCCATAGCAGTTGTGAAAGCTTCCCACTTATCATCTGCCTTGATGCCATTGATTATCTGTCTCACTATTTGCTCCTTTTCAATGTCCTCTCCTATGCTTGTCAATTGATCAGCCACATCCTTTACTTTGGTCACATACTCTGAAACATTCTGCTTAGGTTGCTTCCTTTTAGTAGTAAACTCAACCTACAATTGATTTTTTCTAGCTCTTGTATTGGAAGAGAAATATGATGATAATGTATCCCAAGTCTCTTGGGAAGTTTTACAATTTCTAATGTGAGGAAGAAGGAAGTCAGAACTAGAGTTAAGCAGATATGACCTGGCTAAAGCATCTTTGGAACACCATGAGTTGAGTCTTTCTAGCTCCTCCATTGTAGGTTGACCTTTGCTTCTAAATATGGGCATCTCCTCATCTCCTGATATGTATCCATAGAGATTCCTTCCTTGTAGATAGGTCTTCATCCTCAAGGACCATGCTGGGTAATTATTCATGTCCAATTTATCACTAAAACAAGGGAAACCATCTCCCATTTTACCTCAACTTTCTCTAATACCAATGTTGGAAGAGATGGATGGATATCTCAACGAAGTGAGGTGGTATTGCTAAAATTTGCTTTTTACTTGCCCTAAATCACTTTAGAGTTTGATAGTAGGTCCTTTTATCTTGAAAATGACACCAAGAAAGTACCTATGTACTTTGGAGTTAATCCTTGAAACATTTGAATCAAAACAAACTATTTCATAAATGGCTAGTGTCACAAAACTTGCTATTTTAGTCCACACACATGCTAGTTCTTTTGCTCAGTGCTCATAGTACAGTAACAATTGATACAATTCCTTTTGAGGAAATTTAATTATCTTAGATAGCTAATGATTGCAAGTGGAATCATATAAAATAACAAACTATGCATTGAGAACTATGTTTAGCAATCCAAGGCTTACCCCTGATTTTTTAGGGACTGAATCGTAGATGACCAGTGAGCGAGGATGATTTTTCCCAAATGGCTAAATCAAATACTTTGAAACTTTGATAGCATAGAGTAGACTTAAAGCTGGTCCCAACATGCTATAGATCATGCGAAATGGTTGAGGAATCAGTGAGATATGACCAAACAAAGTTCATTGTTTTGAGTAGTCCTAGAATAGAATTAGAAAGAGATGTTCAATGAAGCAAATGTATAATTATTATTATTATAGCACATGATTGTACAAGATCATTGGCATTATAATGATGCTCAATGATAGTGGAATGATTAAGCTATGGTATAAGCTACTCAAACCCTACAAATAATCAATGAAAGAGCTCTCAATGAGGCCACACAACCGCGTGATTTTCAAATTCATTTATATAAGAAGTTTTACTTAAGTTCAAATTTGAAATTCAAACTTGGCTCCAACTAAAAGTGATTCCATTGATCTAGGAGATATTCTCTCATTGAAACTCATAGGTATTTTTTCTTCCTAACTCCACGAGATTTTGGCTTTTGCAAGATTCTCTCAAGGTATAAACCTTTTACAATGGTAAATGATAAAAAGGTTACAAGCTAGGATTCACATGATCCATCAAATGTTTCCACATATAGTCTTCCATGCTAAGCCAAATGTGAAGGTTTGTATACTTGCACCAACAAAAACTGCACTTGATTTTATTCTGTAATGTTTTTAATAACTTTTTGACTACATCAACATCCATCACATGCACTTCAAAAGTGGAACTACTAGCTTATATGGCTTGCACAACCAAGTGTTGAGTTTGGGTTTCCAAAAATGTTCCTTGTAAATAGAAATAATTTTGTAAAGCAACTTGAAACCGGACTCATGTTTGCTCTAGGGTAGCTTCATTTTGTTTCATCTTTGCAGCTTGGTCACTTAACATACCTTCCATGTGTTGTATCTGCATAGCCTGCTGCTTTAAGGTTTTGAAAAATGCTTGTTGCTCCTTTTGCCTAGCTTCTAACTATTCACATAATTTTACATTATGGCCAATCGTGCTACACAATTCATTATCAGTATCAAAAAGTTTAGCGTTGACTTGTTCAAGCTCAATATCCAACAACTGTATACTGGAGGTAAGGGTGGTAAAGCCTTCTCCAACACATCATTCTTTGCAAATTGTTCCTCCAGCATGGAACTGACTTTAGTTAAAGCCTCTTGTTTCTCAGCCAATTCCTTTTGTAGTGCATCCATTTCACTCTCTGTTTCTGTAATCTATTGCTGTAGCCTTAAATATTGAGCCTGATAATGCATGATTTCAGCCTGTAAGTGTGATATATCATTTTTAGCAATGTCCAGATTTTCTTGAAAGTCCTTCTAAATCGTGGCTCTCTCAAAATCTATGTGGCATTGGATATGAGTGGCAGCCCATGCTAGATACTACCCAACCTTTTGTAGATCATCCACAGTGAAGTGAAAGCCAATACCGAACTAGAGAGAAGAGCTAGTGGGGAGTGTAAAAACTTTAGTGTTCAAGATCTTTAGGGCTTTAGGGTGTGGTTGATCAAGAGTGACAAGGGGGAGGAGAATAATTCAGGGAATTGGGTGGTGTTATCTCATTGACTGGTTCATGAATGGGATCGGCCTCCCAGGATTCAAAGGGGTTAGATGGAATAGTAGGAATGTCCAAGATAAGAGGAACTGACTATTCTTTCGGTTGTCGATCCTCCTGATCAACCTCGGATTCAGCCAATCCCACAATGAAGTTGAGGAGAGAAGTTAAGATCGAAGTGATAACAAAAGAAATGGAGGGACTCTTGACCAGGATACTAACATCACCTACCTCCATTGTGTTGGACTCTTCAAACTAGTGGGGACAAGAAGAGTGGGTGCCAAGGTCAAGGCGATTAAAGATAGTACTTTGACAACCATTGATACTATCAAAGTCTGCTTGCAAGTTACTGTAATACCTGCATCCTCCATCTCCAAAGACGAATTGTGAGCAAGAGCTGCAACAACATCCACATGAAAACACTTAAAATGAGGGAAGCACAACAAGTTGGAGTCATCTTCATCATCGTACATGTGAGAAGATGCAACAGAGGGTGGGGAAGGAAGAATGAGGGCTTGCGGCAAAACGACTAGAGGGTCAGGAAAAAGGAGAGAGAAAATGTGGGGGAGACGGATGTGAGGGATCTTACCTTTGATACAACGAAAGTAGAACATTTCCCAATTGATGTTTTTTGTGGCTGCCAAGTGGATCACGGAGTACATAGGGCAAGAAAACCCATAAGATTGTTTTTGGAGGTTAAGAGTAACCATCAAAAACTGCAAGGTTGTGCTCTCCACTATTTGTTGGCACATGATGGCATACTCATTTGAGGAGCATTTGGGGAAGAGGGCATTCATGGTGGCGAGTGGAAGAGGGGTAGCCTTGATATAGACCGTCTTGGAAAGGCATAGCCTATAGGCAATGGTTTCTACTGTTAGAATGGTAGTGAGCTAAGGTGTTGCATGAGGCCAAGTGGAGGATGATACAAGATAGTTGGCAATTGCACGAACAAGGGTTTGGGTATAGGGATGAGGGGGGACAATGTGCCATGGGAGTTGGGCATAAGGAAGGAGCCCACGTACTTGGAAGTACTCAACAAGCTCCGAGTTCATGGATTCCCTGAAACCGGCTAAGTGTGGCAAGGTTTCCATTGCAAAGTAGGAGAGCATTGTAGAAAGTGAACAAGTGCAAGCTAGGGAATATGCATGCAGAGTTTGTAGAACACCATCAAAGTACAAATGAAAAGTAAGTGGATAAATATAGGTGGATAGTAGTAAATGGCCATGGGAGCATGCAAGAACAATGAGGGTGAATGAAATCAAATAATTAATTTCTGCCAGCAACAACATATCATAATATGAGCCATTACAGTAGCCATTTATGTAGCAGAATGCATGGATTGGATCTGGAAGATAGAAAGTGGACTTTAAGTGGTTGCCAACAAGTGGTTATTGATCAGTATGGACATGAAATGGATGTAATTTAGATCCATTGACTAGACTACGAAAGGATTCTCCAGTGAGAGTTTCCAACCAAAAAGTAGTTATACCAATTTGCACATAAATGTGATAAGGGTGAAACCAACGAGCTTTAAATATTGTAAACCAGAACTAGTTAGCTGATCATAAAGATAGCATCCAATGATTTTCTAATTATTTGGTTTAGGAACCGAATCCCATGTCTCATTCTCCATCAATGCATCATATTCCTCCTTCATAGCTTTCTCCCAATTTTCCTTACCTTTTGCCTCATCATATGTAGAAGGATCTTCTTCTACTTTCACCATGTAAGCATAATTCCTAGTAGTCAAAAATGAAGTATCATAACTGTACCTTATGGGTTGCTTTCTGTTCCTTGTTGACCTTCTAGCTTCTCCACTCTTTGAAGTCTTTGGTTCTTCATATTCTAGATCAAACCTTGGCAACTCTTCATTATCAATTTGAGCATCAACAATCTCTTCATCATCAAGAATTTCAATCTTTGATTTCCCCTTTCTTTGGGTCAATACTTCTTCATCATCTGCATGAATATTAATTGTACCTGCATACCAAGTACCTGGCTCATCAAATGTAACATCCTTTGACACAAGGAATTTTTTTGTGGATGGACTCCACAATCTATAACCCATCTGCTTATCATCATAACCAATGAACACATACTTTTCAGCTTTCGGTTCCAATTTATGCCTTAATTGAGATGGTACACATGCATAAGCCAAACATCCAAATACTTTGCAATGATCTAAGGTAAGTCTCTTACCCCACCATGCCTCATATGGTGTCATACCATTCAAAGCCTTGCATGGAAATCTATTAACCAAGTAAGTAGTTGTATTCACATCCTCGTCCCACAAATAATTAGGACAATTTTTCTCCTTCATAATTGACCTTGCAAACTCAACAAGAGTTCTATTTCTCCTTTCTGATACACCATTTTACCTACAAGTAACTTCCCTTTTTATACCTGCATTCCATAAGTAATCACTAAACACATTAGAGAAATACTCTCCCCCTCCATCTGACCTTAGTCTCTTCAATTTTTGCCCTGTGATTCTCTCTACATACACATGATAATGTTTAAATGTGTTAAATACCTCTGATTTAACTTTCATCACATATAAAGTGATCCACCTGGTAGCATCATCAACGTAAATCACATAATATCTCAAAACATTAATGCTAAATTCCTTTAATGGACTCCACACATCTGTGTGCACCAATTCAAGCTTCTCTGAATACACAAACCCTTTCTTACCATAAGTATTCTTGTGAGCTTTACCCAACTAACATGCTTCACACTTGTATGTCATATGTTGACCTGCAATGTTAGGCAATCCAAGCTTTGAACCATTGTTAATCATATCCTTAATACCCCGTTCATTAAAATGTCCAAGACTTTTGTGCCAAAGATCTAACTCAGAGATCTTATGTTCTCCATAAGTAAACAAGGAATGGCCAACATTGCCTTGAATCTTCAATGAGAAGAGCCTTCCTTCTTTCTTCCTTGAAACAATTTGTCTATACCCATGGCCACGGTCTTCAACATAGACTCCATCATTAGTGAACCTTACTCCATATCCTTTCTCTACAATTTGCTCTGCACTTATCAAATTCTTTGGAATTGTAGGGAAATACAAAACCTTACTCAAAAGAGTGCTTCCATCCTTAGCCTTTACCGATCCAATGGACTTCACATTGTGCTTTGTGTTATCACCTGTTTGAACTATATGATTACTCGCCTTATTCTCCAAATCAATCATCAAAGCTATGTTGCCACTCAGGAGATTGTTGCAGCCTGAGTCAATGTAGAAAACTCTTTGATCTTCACTTTGTCTTTTACAAGTTGCATTCATAATTAAGGTTGAATCCTCTTTTTGATCTGAAGCATAATTGTAGTAGGTATAATTGTAGGATTGACTTTGAAAGCCTCTTCTTGCATTTCTTCCAAAGAAACCTCTATTACCTCTACCTCTAAAATTACCTCTCTAATTTCTACCACCTCTTCCTCTTGAATTAAAGTTTTGATTATATCCTCCACCATTCTAATTATTATGCCAACATTCATGAGCTAAATGATTAGTCTTTCCACAAATCTAGCAAGCTTTAACACCATCTTTATTTCTTCTGCCTCTTCCTCTTCCTTTACCACCTCCTCTTCCTCTTTGGAAGTTGGCTTGACTGATAGTGCCTTCATCTTCGTTCAATTGTTGCTTGTTTTTGTTAATCTTGCTCTTGTCCTTTGAATACATTGCTTGACCTGTACTCTTATCAACATTGTTGGAGACCTTTAAATCTCCAAAGGCTTGATTTATACTGATCTAAGAACACCTCTATATCAGTTATAGACCAAACTTTACACAAATATTACTTTGATTTACCAAATCATTCATGAACAATTCTCTGAGTGAGAATTTCTCTTCTTCAAGAAGTCTGCTTCAAGATTGACTTCATTACCTGCACATATCTTCAGATTTCTTCAATCTAATGATATAGATACCTCCAAGCTACCTTTGTGCAATCATATCAACCATTAGTCCTTCAAAAGAATCATTAAAACTTCAATTTGATCCTTAAGATCAAAAGTATGTCAGAAATTGTCTTCTTGAATAAGCGACTTTGACATAGGTGACTTCTAAGGTTGATTTCTCACAGCACAGATCCCATTTTGCTAAATGCTTTTAGCCATAGCTTCCTTATCTTCTAACTTAGATTTTGAATGCTCATTCATAAAAAACTTTACACTGTGCACTGAGATCTAAGCAAAACATTAACACGAAAAAATGCATGACTCTGAGAGATCATCTGCAGACTTTACATATACATGTTCCTATTGATCATACTCACAGCATGAAAGGAATTAGAACATGAAACTTTGAACATAGTTTCATTAACTTCCAACTTAGATGTGTACAAAAGGATTTCTGATCCACATGATCAGACTGAGAGAACTCAGAGAAAAACTCGTCGCTAATTTTCTGAGAAAGACTCTCTACACATCTATCACAATGACACTTGTCTTCTAATGACTCTCTACATATTTCTTTACATCATTGACTTATATACATATGGTTTTAGACTTATCCCGCGTCTATTACATTACTCTTTATCATTCTAAGGATTATCTATACTCATAATACAAGAATTTCCACCGGTAATGTACATATGTATACAAGCTATCATTCTGAAAACTTCTTCACTTTCTCAAGTAACTTCTTTTACTTCAAAATGATCATTGACTTCCTTCAAGCTCTTTATAATCACCAATTTGTGATTGGTTTGTTCCAACAGCTCCCCCTCAATCACTAATTGTGATTATTCCATTCTTCTTCACTCTTGCCATCTCTTTGAATCTCTGTAGCTTAGGTCCATCCAAGCTTTTTGTCATCATATCTGCAACTTGTTCTTTTGTTGAAGTATACATCACTTCAATCTCTTTATCAAGTACCTTTTCCCTCAAGAAATGGTATTGAATCTCTATATGCTTAGTCCTGGCATGAAAAATAGGGTTAGCTGCCAAATACAATGAACTCATATTATCTCCAAAAATAATTGGAGTACTCTGATCTGTTCCAAAACTCTTCAACAAGGTCTTTAACCATATCACTTCTTTTGCAGCCTCTACCAATCCTTTATACTCAGCTTCTGTAGATGACAAAGCAACTGTATGTTGCTTCTTTGAGCACCAAGAAACTAACTTATCTCCAATATAACAGAGATACCCATGAGTAGACCTTCTATCATCTGAATCACCTGCCCAATCTGAATCACTAAATACTTTAATTCTTGTATCAAAATTAAATCCATAATACAGACCTTCACTTAGGGTTCCTTTGATATATCTGAGTACCCTTTGAGCTGGAATCCAATGAGTGTTCTTTGGACAATGCATAAATTGTGATAACACACCTACTGCATATGATAGATCTGCCCTTGTCAAGGTAGCATAGATTAAACTACCTACCAAACTCTGATATTTCTTCATGTCATTGAATTCTTCACCTCTATACTTGCTTAACTTATGATTTACCTCCAATGGTGTGCTTGAAGGCCTGCAATCCTCCATGTTAAATTTGACCAGAAGATTCTTCAAGTACCTCTCTTGTGTAACATATACTCCATGTTGAGTATACACAATCTGCATTCCTAAGAAATAAGATAAGTTTCCCAAATCATTTATCTTAAACTCCTTCTCTATTTGTTTCTTAAGCTCATTGATTCCTTGAGCATTTGTACCTGTGACAATGATATCATCAACATAAATACACATATATGTATCCATTTTCACTTGCCTTCACTAGCAAGTTGTTATCTTCCTTTGATGCTTGAAATCCACATTCATTTAAGAACTTAACAAGCCTGTAATTCCATGCTCTTGGGGCTTGCTTCAACCCATACAAAGCTCTATTGAGCTTACACACATAATCTGATCCAATTGAATCCATAAAGCCTTCTGGTTGCTCCATATACACTTCATCTGCAATATACCCATTCAAAAATGCATTCTTCACATCTAATTGTGATAGCTTCCATCCTTTACAAGCAGCAATAGCAATCAATGATCTAATTGTAGACATCTTAGCAACAGGACTAAAGGTTTCATCATAATCTACCCCATAAGTTTGGGCATAACCTTTGACCACAAGTCTAGCCTTGTATCTAGACACCTTACCATATGCAAACCTTTTTGTTTTATACACCCACTTACATCGAATGACCTTCTGATTCTTTGGTCTTGGCACTAACTCCCATGTTTCATTTTCAAGTAGAGCATCATACTCTTCTTGCATTGCCTTCTCCCAATTCTGTTTACCTTTAGCTTCTTCATATGTGATTGGATCCTCTTCTGTCTTCACAATGTAAGCATAATCTTTTGTTGTTAAGAAAGATGTATCATAGCTATAACTGATAGGCTCTTTTCTTTCCCTTGAGGATCTTCTAACCTCTGCACTTCTTGAAGTCTCAGCCATATTTGATTCTAGATCAAATCTTGGCCCATCTTCAACATTATCCTACAATTTACTTTTATAATCAACATCATCAATATCTTCTTCATACACATTTACTTTTGCCTTCCCTTTCCTTTCTATTTCTTCAACACCTGCATAATCATTTGTTGACCGTGTATACCATGTGCTTTGCTCATCAAATGTAACATCTTTGGTAACAAGAGATTGCTTTGTGGATGGACTCCACAATCTGTAACCCATATGTCTATCATCATACCCAATAAACACATACTTCTCTGCTTTGGGTTCTAGCTTATGTCTCAATTGTGAAGGAACATAAGCATATGCTAAACATCCAAATACCTTACAGCGATCAAGAGTAGGTTTCTTACCCCACCATGCTTCATAAGGAGTTCTTCCCTCCAATGCTTTACAAGGTAACCTATTCACAAGGTATGTTGCAGTGTTGATAGCTTCTACCCATAAGTAATTTGGACAATTCTTTTCCTTCATCATTGCTCATGCAAACTCTTCAAGAGTTCTATTTCTTCTTTCTGCAACTCCATTTTGTTGAGGGGAGTATCTGCAAGTTACTTCTCTTTTTATACCTGCATTCCACAAATAATCATCAAAATCTTTAGAAAAATACTCTCCCCCTCCATTTGATCTCAACCTCTTGAGCTTTTGTCCTGTAATCCTTTCTGCATAAGCATGATAATGCTTGAATGTCTTGAACACTTCTGATTTATCCTTGATTACATATAAAGTAATCCATCTGGTTGCATCATCAACAAACAACACATAATATCTGGATCCATTTATGCTATAGTCCCTTGAAGGACCCCACACATCTGTATGAACTAACTCAAGCATGTTTGAATACTTGTATCCTGATTTGTTGTAAGAACTTTTGTATGCTTTACCTAATTGACAAGCTTCACACTTATACACCATGTATTGCCCTTCAACTTTTGGCAAACCAAGCACCACATCATTCCTTGACATTTCCTTTATAGATCTCTCATTGAAATGACCTAATCTTTTATGCCATAGGTCTAATTCAGACATCTTTTGACTTCCATAAGTAAATAGAGCATGTCCACATTACCTTAGACTTTGAGAGCAAACAACCTTCCTTCCTTTTTACTTGCAATAATGTTTCTATATCCCTGATTCGGATCTTGCACATAGACACCATCATTTGTGAATCTGACTTCATATCCTTTCTCCACAATTTGCCCTACACTTATCAGATTTTTAGGAATAGTAGGAACATAAAGTACCTTGCTTAAGAGTGTACTTCCATTCTTTGTCTTCACTGATCCAATGCTTTCCACCTTATGCTTAGTATTGTCACCTGTTTGAACTCTATGTCCATTCACCTTTGCTTCCGTATCAGTCATCAAGGATATATTGCCACTCAGATGATTGCTACATCCTGAGTCAATATAGAACACCCTTTGGTCTTCTCCTACTGCTTCATGAGTTGCATTCAAGATGAGAGTCATGTCATCCTTTTGATCTGATGCATAATTATAATAATTGTTCTTGTAGGTCTGAGGTTGAAAACTTCTTCCACATCCTCTAGCATATGATGTCCTACCACCTCTTCCTCTGAAGTTGCCTCTTCGGTTTCTGCCTCCTCTACCTCTTTGATTAAAACTCTGATTATTATTTCCTCCATTTTGATTGTTATACCAACAATCATTTGCCAAATGATTAGTTCTACCACAAATCTAACAAGCTTTAGTATTATCTTTGTTCTTACCTCCTCTCCCTTTACCTCTGAAGTTCATCTTCCCTTTTGTAAAGTTAGCTTGACTTGAAGATCCTTCATCATCAGTTGACTGCTTCCCTTTGCCATTCTTTTTCTTGTCCTTCGAGTACATAGCTTGGCTTGCACTCCTATCATTGTCTCCCTTAATGTCCTGCTCAAAAGTTAGCATGTGTCCTAGCAATTGATTAAGATCAGGAGTAAAGTGATCTAATGACAATTCTATGGACAATATGAAAGGCTTCCACTTCTCATCTCCTCTCAGACCTGTAAGTATTTGCCTTACTAACTTATCCTCTTCAATGTCTTCATATACAGCTCCCAAGCTATCTGCAATATCCTTCATCCTTGTCACATAATCAGAAATTGATTGTGAGCTCTTCTTCTTGAAAGTTGTAAACTCTGCACATAATGAAGACTTCCTTCACTTGGTTGCATTTTGGAAATGCTCTTCCAAAGCATTCCAAACATCTGTTGCACTTTCCAATCCTCTGATGTGAGGTAGAAAATAATCATTTACAGCCATGTAAATTATGCTCCTAGCTTGAGCATCCTTTCTCATCCAGATCTTCAAATCTGCAAGCTCTTCCCTAGTTGGAACACTAGGATCTGCAAACTCAGGCTTTTCTTCTTCTCCTATAATGAATGCCATCAAATCTTTGCTCATGAGGTGTGCCTCCATCCTCATGGACCAAGCTGGATAGTTCTCCCTATCTAGCTTATCAATCTACAAGCTTTCTCCCATCTTTTGATCTTCTGTATCTGTAATTACTATGATTTATGATAGTAAAGTGTACCTTTGATATGAAACTTCAATCCTTTTTTGATCCTTCGAACTCGTGCTTTGTACTTCTGCAGGTTATCTTCAAGAATTTGTCCTCGTCCACCTTCAATTAGAAGGAACTTCAATATCTGCAACAGTGGGGACTTCCAATGCCTTTACTTCACTTGTATTGCACCTTCAGCTCTGATACCACTGTTGGAGACCTTTAAATCTCCAAAGGCTTGATCTATACTAATTTAAGAACACCTCTATATCAGTTATAGACCAAACTTTACACAAATATTACTTTGATTTACCAAATCATTCATGAACAATTCTCTGAGTGAGAATTTCTCTTCTTCAAGAAGTCTGCTTCAAGATTGACTTCATTACCTGCACATATCTTCAGATTTCTTCAATCTAATGATATACATAACTCCAAGCTACCTTTGCGCAATCATATCAACCATTAGTCCTTCAAAAGAATCATTAAAGCTTCAATTTGATCCTTAAGATCAAAAGTATGTCAGAAACTGTCTTCCTGAATAAGCGACTTTGACATAGGTAACTTCTAAGGTTGATTTCTCACAGCACAGATCCCCTTTTGCTAAATGCTTTTAGCCATAGCTTCCTTATCTTCTAACTTAGATTTTGAATGGTGAGTCATAAAAAACTTTACACTGTGCACTGAGATCTAAGCAAAACATTGACACAAAAAAATGCGTGACTCTAAGAGATCATCTGCAGACTTTACATATACATGTTCCTATTGATCATACTCACAGCATGAAAGGAATTAGACCATGAAAATTTGAACATAGTTTCATTAACTTCCAAATTAGATGTGTACAAAAGGATTTCTAATCCACATGATCAGACTGAGAGAACTCAGAGAAAAACTCGTCGCTAATTTTCTGAGAAAGACTCTCTACACATCTATCACAATGACACTTGTCTTCTAATGACTCTCTACATATTTCTTTACATCATTGACTTATATACATATGGTTTTAGACTTATCCCGTGTCTATTACATTACTCTTTATCATCCTAAGGATTATCTATACTCATAATACAAGAATTTCCACCTGTAATGTACATATGTATACAAGCTATCATTCTGACAACTTCTTCACTTTCTCAAGTAACTTCTTTTACTTCAAACTGATCATTGAATTCCTTTAAGCTCTTTATAATCACGAGTTTGTGATTGTTTTGTTCCAACAAACATCATCTTTGATATCCTGCTCAAAGGTTAGCATATGTCCTAGCAATTGATTCAAATCAGGAGTGAAATGATCTAGTGACAATTCACTGGACAGAATGAATGGCTTCCACTTATCATCTCCTCTCAAACCTCTAAGAATTTGTATTACCAATTTGTCCTCTTCAATGTCTTCATCAACTGCTCCTAATGCATCTGCAATATCCTTCATCCTTGCTACATAATCAGAAATGGATTGAGAAGCCTTCTTCTTGAATGTGGTGAATTTTGACCATAAAGATACCTTCCTTGACTTTGTAGTGTTTTGGAAATGCTCTTCCAAAGCATTCCATATGTCACTTGCACTTTCAAGTCCTCTAATGTGAGGTAGCAAGTAATCGTTGACTCCCACGTAGATAATGCTCCTTGCTTGAGCATCCTTCTTCATCCATGTCTTCAATTATGAGAGCTCCTCCCTAGTTGGAACACTAGGATCCCTAATTTTTGGTTTTTCTTCTTCACCTGTGATGTATCCTATCAAGTCTTTGCTCATAACATGAGCTTCCATCCTCATTGACCAAGCAGGATAGTTTTCTCAATCCAATTTCTCTATCTGAAGAGAATTTCCCATCCTTTCTTCACATGTGCAATATATTCTTCAAGCTATGTGAATAATGAATATACCTTTAATTTGAATGTAGTCCCTTCTAATCTTTTTGATAGCTTTCAAGCCTCCAACTCTAGCTTTCACTTCAAACTTTCACTTTTTGAATCTTCAAAGATTGATTTCTGTATATCTACAATAGTTGAGGTCCTCCTTTCTTCAAATCTGATGGTTCCTGCTCTGATACCACTGATGGAGATGATTAATCTCCAAAAGAACAAGTTATCCTTGATTTTAGAACACCTCTATATCAAAAACAACTCATAACCTCAACCAATTTTGAAAACTAATGCCAAATTATCAAGACTTGAGTAACTGTGAAGAAACTCATTACACAGAAAAGTTTGATGCACTTAATTCACTCATTGATTGATCAAATGTGTAAATTTTTCAACAAAACTTTACATAAGTGTTGCCCAATGTTTTCCCACCTTCTCCAAGTTAAAGGTCTTCAAAAGAATCAGTAGATCTTGAGATTTCCTTCAAACAATGTACCTATGTCAGAAACTGTTCTTCTGTGTAGTCAATTTTGACACCTACAACTTCTAATGCATGGTTCTCCCGAACTAGACGTTGTTTATTCAAATTCTTTTGGCCACAAGTAGCATGCCTCTCAACTTAAAGAATGAGTCCTTCATTGCTCAAAAATTTACACTATGGAGGGAGATCTAATCAAAACATTAACCATCAAATTTGCACCTATGCCTATCTTCACTTCTTCACATTTACACATGTAAATGTTCCTACTTAAAATTCTCTCAGCCTGATTACAATTAGGCTCTCAAAACTTGTATAAAGGTCACTCTAGTATAGATTTAGAATTATACAAAAGCATTCCTCAATAAGATAAACACATAAGAAGCATTGAGCAAAAGATCGAGGTGCAACTTCCTTCTATTCACAGAAAATATACATATGTTAGATAATCCATATTTTTCTCACTCTCTAAAGTCTCGAATGACTTCTAAAACTTGTCACTCATCATATCTCTCTCATATTACGTCTATATTCAAGTACATATAGACATTTACATCCCGACTTAACATAGATACAAAGGTTTTCATGAACTAATTACAAAAGTATTATACATGTATATACAAGTTTCCATCTTTTGATCATATACTCATCTTCAAGCCTTATATAGTGATCTTTGATTTACTTATTGATTTCAAATTTTGTCCTAATATTTAATTGATGATTGTCCTACACCAACAATCCCTTAACTCTTGCACCTTAGCTTTGCCTTTGTAGTTCCATGAGTTGATTTCTCTCCTTGGAGTCCTCTAATCATCTTCAGAGCCACTTGATGCTTCAAGTGTATGTGCATTCTTGCTTAATAGGGTTGGAAAATCTTCCTCTAGATCATATGGTAGCTTGATCTTCCTACAATCGTCTTCAAACCATGATTTTTTCTCATCAAACACAACATCTTGACATACTATAAAGCCTTTATTGCTAAAATTATATAGTCTATAACCTTTTTTATTAATTTCATAGCCTATAAACATACACGTCTCTACCTTAGGGTCCAATTTACCTCTTACCTCTGAAATTATGTGTGCATATGCAATGCATCCAAAGATCCTACAATGATCCAAGCTAGGTCTTCTTGCATTCCATGCTTCATATGGAGTCATACCATTGAGAGCCTTTGATCCTGATGTATTTTTCAAATAGGTGGTAGTAGATACTACCTCTGCTCACAAGTAGTTAAGTAGCTTGTTCTCTTAATGAGGGTGTGATGATCAGCTCTAGTCATTCTGATATCCCATGACTCAAATGATGGTGTATATATACAATTTTTGAGTTAATGACACTTAGAGTTTCTACTGAAAAGGTGATCCTAACTTCTAGGAATAATTTGAATTTGAATTCAAAATTAACTCATTGTTTTTGGCTCCCATTAACTCACGTCATTCTCTCCATCTTATCACTTTCATTTTAACTAAATTAATATGAAGATTTAACCTCTTAAAACTCCAAAGCATATGTTCTAATGGATTTATGCCTAATAATTAGGAAGAAATCCAATGAACATTGATAAAGAACTTAGGCTTGATCCATGCACCAACAATACATAAATACATACATACATACATACATACATACATACATACATACATGCATACATACATACATACATACATGCATGCATACATACATACATACATACATACATACATATATGCATACATACATACATACACATATACATAAACTATACGCATAAATACATAAATACATAAATACATACATACATACATGCATACATACACACATACATTCATGCATACATACATATATACATTGCATACATACATTACATTCATACATACATACATACATACATACATATATACACAGATACATGCATACTCTATAACATAAATACATTACATATATAAATACATACGTACATAGATAAATGCATACATTATAACATACATGTATACATTAGATACATACATACATATATACATGCATACATATAAACATACATACATAAATACATACATACATACATGCATACATTATAATTTACATATATACATTAGATACATACATTAAATACGTACATGCATACATATAAGCATGCATATATATATATATATATATATATATATATATATATATATATATATATATATATATATATATATATATATATATATATATATATATATATGTGTGTGTGTGTGTGTGTGTGTGTGTGTGTGTGAGAGAGAGAGAGAGAGAGTGTGTGTATGTGTGTGTGCGTATGTATGTATGTATATACATACATACATACATACATACATATATACATATATACATATATACATATATACATACATACATACATACATACATGCATACATACATACATACATAAATACATGCATACATACATACATACATACATACATACATACATACATACATACATGCATACATACATACATATGTACATTACATATGTACATACATGATTTTTTTTTGCGAGATTATTTTTTGGAGGCGGAATGTTCTTTTTGTAGGTGGTTGTATGTGTTGCATGTCTTAATTGTTGTTGCCTTGTGTTTATTAGGCTTAAAGCCCTTATTACATCAATGGTCTCCTTCAATATGTGCGGTGACCTGTGCACCACTAACCAACAAGGTATCGGAGATAGTAGATGTGTTCCCTAAATCCATAGTTGACATTAATTTGGCTTGGCATTATTTTGAGGATAAACAGAAGCAAGAATATATAGCTAAGGATCAATTGATTACCTACAACTTAGGCATGGAGGATAAGCCTCCACCAGTTAAGATTAGTGCCAAATTAACGAATGAGGAGCGGAGGGAAGTACTTGACTTATTAACTGAATTCCAAGATGTCTTTGCTTCATATGATCAAAATATGAAAGGATAAGACCCTCGCATCTACGAGCACCATATAGTTCTTCAACTTGATGCTAAACCAATTAGGCATACTAATTACACGGTGAATCCAAATTATGCATAGCTCATCAAGGAAGAAATTGACCAATTACTTTGTGTGGGTTTTATCATTCCAATTGAGCATGCAAAATGGATTTCACTGATTGTCATCATATCGAAAAAAATAAACAGTTACGAATCTGTGTTGATTATCATAAATTGAACAAAGTCACAGTATCCGATGTTTTTCCTTTACCCTTCCTCGACAGTATGTTGAATGATGTAGCTGGACACAAAATATATTCATTTGTAGATGGCTATTGTGGTTACAATCAAGTGCGCATGGCCGTAGTGGATATATTCCTCAGGAGTCTATGCTTGTATCGTAATGTGGTTTGGTCTTCAAAATGCTCCTAGCACCTTCCAACATTGTATGCACACTTTTTTCCCCATACTTGAACATTTTTATGTGCATCTTTCTAGACAACTTCTCAGTGTTTGGTTGCAAAGCTATGCATCTTCCAAAAGTACATTTCTGTTTTAAAAAATGTCGTGAGTATCAATTGTGCTTAAACCTGGTGAAATTTTTGTTCCTCGTACAATGTGGTAAACTCTTCGGCCATGTTATTTTGGCCCAGGGAATTCAAGTTGATCCTGATAAAGTTCAAGAAGTCCTAGATGTGCTAGCTCCTCTCTCATCAAAAGATGGTCTTCACTCTTTGGGTTAAATCTGATGGCACGGAAGACACTTATGGTGGTTAGCACATCTCACTGTCCCCGTAAATAAATTAACTATTGTTTTGCAAAAAGAATTTCGGGGGACTTAAGAGTGTCAAATCAATTTTGACCCTCTTAAAGTCCTATTAACCTAAGCTCTGATTCCATAGCGGGAACTATGGTTCCATGTTTTTGTAGATGCCTTGGATATAGCTATCGGTAGTGTTCTTACACAAGTTACGGCTAAATGGTACTGCCCAATCTAGTATGCTAGTCGTCGGCTTGCCTCCGTCAAAAAGAATTATACAGGGACTAAAAGAGAGTGCTTGGGTCTTATCTATTCGATAAAAAAATTTTGCCATTACTTACTGGGTTGAAAGTTTATTTTCCACATGGATCATGTGGCTTTGGTGTATTTAGTACAAAACCAATCGGGCACTAAAAGACTTTCCTGATGGGTCCTCTTGTTATAGGAGTTTGATTTCAATATCATTTACCAATCGAGTACTCGTCATGCACTAGCAAACTTCTTGTCTAGACTAGATTTTGATGAATCACCAAAAATAATAGACACAACTTCTCCGGCCATTTATACAACCCAAGCCTATGCCAACCAAATGGGATCTAGCTACCACTTATTATGACACTATTTTCACTTTCTTGAAGACTGATCTACCATCGGAGTCCTTAGGCCGAATGCCAAAAGCTTGCCTTGTATAGTAAAAATTTTTGAATTATAATTGATCAGCTCTATGACTATGACTTATTAGGATTCAGGCTCTAGTGCATTCCTATTCACGAATTCCCATTTGTTCTGGTACTAACCCATACTCACCCCATTGGAGATCATTTTGCGGCATATATGACCCTAAAGAAAGTATTGCAGAATTGTCTTTGGTGGCCTACAATGCACGAAGATGTTTGCCTTTATGTTCTTGCATGTGATCCTTGCCAGTGGAGTGGGCAGCCATTGTTCCAATATCATTTTCCTCTTCAACCAATTTTGCCTTTAGAACCCTTCCAAAAGTGGGGTTTGGATTTTTTTTTGGCCCAATTATTCCTCCGGATGTCTCTATCAATAACCATTACATTTTAACTTATACTGATTATGCAACTTGATGGCTAGAAGTGTGGGCTCTTATGAATGCCATTGCAGTTTAGGTAGCTTGGTGTTTAACACAAGATGTTTTTCCTCATTTTGGTCTTCCTCTAGAAATTGTTTCTGATTTTGGTACACATTTTGTTAATCACCTCATAAAATCTTTAACTACCAATTTTAATATCCTCCATAAGTTTAGTACTCCCTATTATCTGCATGCAAATGGTCTCACTAAGAGTATTAATAAATCATTGTTAACAATGCTGAAGAAGTTAATTCAATTCTCACTTGAGAGATGGGACCAGCTCCTACCCTCTGTTTTATGGGATTATTGTATGAACTATAAAGTCACTATTAGATTTATCCAATTTAAATTAACTTATGGAATTGAAGCCATTGTGTCCATGGATTTAGTTGTTCCAAGTTTGCACGTTGCTATTGACCATAAAATTTTTCCTGAATATTTGATCTATGATCATTTGGATGTCAATCGAGCTTTAGAAGAAGATTGGTTTGCAAGTTTCCTCCTTCTACAACACAAAGAGGTATACAGATGGAAGTGTGTCTAGGTATAAAGCTAGACTTGTTGTCAAAGGATATGCTCAAGCATATGGTGTAGATTATGATGAGACTTATAGTCCTTGGCAAAAATGACAACTATAAGGACTCTCATAGCTATTGCTACATGTAAAGGTTGGAAGCTATGTCAATTAGATGTGAAGAATTCTTTTCTAAATGCTTATATTTCAGATGATGTTTTCATGGAGCAACCAAAAGGTTTCAAGGATAAATGTTATCCAAAGTATGTATGTAAGCTCAAGAGAGCTTTGTATGGTTTGAAGCAGGCCCCAAAGGCATGGAATTATAGACTTGTGAAGTTCTTGAAAGAGCTTGGCTTCCAAGTGTCTAAGGCAGATAGTAGCTTGCTTGTTAAAGCAAGTGATGATGGGTTCATTTATATTTGCATATATGTTGATGACATAATTCTTACAGGTACAAATGAGAAGGGCATACAAAGTCTTAAGAAGCAGATGTAGAAAGAGTTCAAGATCAGTGACTTGGGAGACTTGTCATATTTCTTGGGAATGGAGATTTCATATACTCAACTTGGAGTGTATGTGACTCAAGAAAGGTGTTTGAAGAATTTTCTAATCAAGTTTAAAATGGAAGATTGCAGGTGTCACTCTAGCACAATGGTGAGTACCAATGTGAGGAGCTTCACCTCATAAATGTCAATCCGTGGAGACGTGAGGACTAGTATGCAGACTATGAGCAAGTGATGGCACAAGTGTGTGAGTGAAAGCACACAAGCATGCACACACATACACACACATGCGCACAAGGTAAGAGCAAAGAGTGGAACAATGGAAAGCTTCGATTACAAAAGAAGTCTCTTACAAAGCTCAAAACTACAACAAGCTAACCTCACAAATGAGCTCTCTAGCCCTTTTTATAGTTTTTTGAGAGGTTTTGGCCCTGTCCAGACCTAGTGTCCGACCTAGTTAAAAATTAGGTTCCAGGGCTTATTTGGGTGCTTAAACAGAGTCCAAAAATTATGAAAATTGGTAGGATGATAGTTCTAATACTCCTCAAGCTCGAGGACTCCTCGGCTTGAACAAAATGGAGTAACAAAAATGGAAAATGGTATTTACAATTGTTTTTAGTGATAAAAATCACTATGTTTATAGGGATTTCTTTTGAAAATTTGGCAGGAGCTTCTTGGAGCTCCCTACTTGCTCCTTCTTCTTGTGTGTCCACCTCCTTGATGTGCTTCCATGCTTTGTCCTTGACCTTGAGCTTCAACACTCCCCCCCCTCTTGAGTCTGTCGTCCCTGACAGACCCTTGTTGTAGTGGTTTTTCCATGTAGTACGTTGAGAGGTAGTGTCCTCCATGTATCAATAGTAGCGGTCCATCTTTCCAATGTAGCCTGGTCGATTGTTGGGTTCTTCAGTTTGCCACTGCTAGTTCTTGCAGGTTTTAGTCCCTTTGTATGTACGTCTTTCTCGTATTCCCGCTTGATGGTGCATTTGTGAGCTTTCCAAAACTGCTAGCTGCTCAAAGGAGGTGGTTAATGTTGATTATGAGCAACTCTCAGTGGTGGATTGCTTCCTTGCTCTTGTTGTTTTCACCTTGATGTCGTCTGGTTCTTCCAAAGATGGCTTTCATAGTTTTCATGCCAAGTACTTGTAACCCATAATGGATGGTGGGTAAGTGCATTAGTGCATGGGTTGAACAAAATATGTGCCTTGTGCATGGCCTTGTAATGTGGCCCTATGTATGCGTACTTGGAAAATGCATGGGAAGAAGTATGGTGCAAGCGATTGGATCTTGAGCCAAGTGCTCAAGGGTATGTTGATGAAGAGACTTCTTAATCTATCATGGTGAGCATGTTGCCGAAGTAGGTTGTGCTTACCATGGTGAAAGGTCAGTCGATTTTTGTCTCTTTGTGATGTATGCCCATCACAGTGATTGACTATTGGCTTGTCTTTCTGGTTGATGAACGTCCTTGCTGATGGTTCACCAATGAGTGTCGTCGAGCGCATGGACCTGTTCTTCTTTTTTTTTCTTTTTTTTCTTTTTTTTTTTTTTGGAACAATTACAAAACAAGAAGAAGGGTGTTAGGATCAATAAAATATATTACATATGTCAAGTGTGTCTCATGTGCCTGGGATTTCTCAATTTTGTCTATGCATGGCCGTGTAATGTGGCCCTATATTGATGCATACTTTGGAAGTGCATGATCTGAATGGTGCAAAAGACAAGGTTATGCCAAAGGCACATGGTTGTTGCTCGTCAAGGCTTCTCATGTTACTTGCAGACTTGATGCAATATTTGTTTGGAGGTCGCCAGTGGACCTTGAAATGATGTGATCAGTTGATTAGGAGATGAAATCTGACCATTCCTCCCTTTAGGGGTCCATTTTAGAATAGTAGTTGGCCTTATAGAGATCACTTCTAGCCTTTGCCTTTTTGGATGGCTACCGAAACTTGGTGTCCAGTGAGGGTGGGTCTTCGGTTCTGCGGAAGTTACTTGTACTTTGGGCTTCCAAACCCATATCCTTGATGATTGTCTTCTTCCTTTTGCCAAGGGGTTGAGTTTTCTTTTGGTCTTTGTGCTCTGTTCTTACCCTTTTCTCTCCTTGGCTTCTTTGTTGAGACCTTTTGCATGGTGGGGAGCATAGGCCTTTGCACATGTAAGAGCGCCTTGGGCACCCACATATGTGATTATACTTGTTGAACTGCAACTAATTTCTTAGGCACCCAAATTTGTCGTATGCCTTCTCGTTGAGCTGATCCTGGTGGTTTGGTTCTTGTCTTCACATGGTTAGCTTGCCTGAGTGGGAATTGTGTTGGAAAGGCTAGTGGTTGCTCTCCTTTTCGTACCCAGATCTTCTTCATATCCGGAACTACTTTCCTCTTGAAGTCTCTTTTTCTATTTGATATAGCGGTTGTCATATACTGTTGTGCTTGCCTTTTTGGTTGAGTTGTGGTGACAACATTAGTCTTTGCACAAGAGGAGGAGTTCGCTTGTCTTTGAGCCTATTTCTTCCATGATTGAGTGCTTTTGGAACATAGAGGCCTTGACACATGCAACATCTTTTTTGCTAAGATTAGTCCTAGAAGAACTATGAGAAGGTGTGACATCTGCATTTGTGAGCATGCAATTTTCTAATTCTAATTTAATGCATTGTTCATGTACCCAAACTTGAAGAATTTGACTTCTTAAGTTCAAGTTGACTGCATGGTCATAAATCCAATCTTGACCCAAGACAAGTGGCTCTGTAAGGTCCTCATCATGACACACTAGCATTTTGACTTTCATTGGAACATCTTGAAGGTAAATGGGAAGTTCCACCTCACCCAAACAAGGGGTTTCCACACCTCCCAGTCTTATGAGATAGGCTTCTATGGGCTTGATGTCCAATTGCGGGTCTTGGCAGTATGAAAGTCTAACTGCACTAGTTGATGCACCTGAGTCAACCAATGCTCTCACAGTCCTTACACTCTTTCATTGTCCTACCTCTATAGTAAAAAAGGGACGTCGATCAATTATTCAAGAAGTAGTTATGCCCGATTTTTGGCACATGTCCATGTGATATTTTGGGGTTTTTGGGTTGACGTCTAAGCCTAGTCGCCTTAACTTATTTCTCCTTATGCGCTCTCTCGCCTCGGCTTGTGCTTCTTCTCTAACCCTTAACTCCTCTTCTTTTCGCTTCTTAGCAATGTTGAGTCTCATGAGCATATCCTCTGTAAGAGGCTCTTGATATAACTTGACTCGACAACCACTTATATAGTTTGGCAAGATATCACCTTCTAAAGTGGCCAATTGAACTGCACCGCTAGTGGAGATTCTATTAATGATCATGGGTCCATATCCTCGTTTCTCCAATTTTTGGGCATGTTGCTTTAGCGTATAAACCAGCACTAGGTCTCCCTCTTTCAATCCTTTATCTTTGATGTGTGCATCAAAGTATGCCTTTTGTCTTTTCTTTGCAGCATAGATGCCTGCTGCTGCTCGTAGCCTCATCTCACCTAAACGTTCTAGATCAAAGATCCTAGAGGACAATTCATGTCCATTCCACTCATGCTCTTGTGCTACACTTAAAGCTAGGATTAGGAAATCTAATGATAGGACAGCATTCTGTCCGAAAACCATCTGAAATGGGGTGGCACTGAGTACCGTTTTGTAGGCAACTCGGTATGCCCAAACAACATGATGAAGTTGTTTGTCCCAATCAGAGCGTTTATTATTTATGGGTTTTGTCAATACATTACATAGGATCTTATTCGTGCTCTCATCTTGTCCGTTAGCTTGTGGGTGATAGGGGGCAGACTTCTTATGTATCACCATGAATTCTTGAAGGAGATTTTCAATGACCTCGTTCAAGAAGTGCGTACCTCTATCACTAACCAACTCTATTGGTAGCCCATATCTTGTGAACACGTTCTCGGTTAAAAACTTAGCCGTTGTTTGAGCATCATTCTTTGTCGTGGCTTTTACTTCCACCCATTTTGTAAGGTAATCAGTAGCTACAATAATGTATTCCGCATGGGAGTTTCTAGCTGGGGGGTTAATAGGACCCACAAAGTCTATACCCCACTTCGAGAATGCGCGTCCTCCCATCATTGGCCTCAAAGGCATCTCATCTTTTCTGATCGGATATTGTGCTCTTTGACATGTATCACATTTCTTCACATAGGTATGGGCATCCATATGAAGAGTGGGCCACCAAAGTCCTGAGAATAGGATGGTCTTAATTACTCGGTCAGGCCCAAAGTGCCCTCCTACAACACTACTATGTGCAGTTTCTAAGACTTTCAAATAGTATGATTCATGAACGCACAGTCTTAAGTATCCATCTTTGCCTCTCCGATATAGGTTGTCTCCTACTAAGGCATAGTCCTGAGCCTCTTGCTCCATGCTTCTTCTTCGAGCTAGGCTAGCCTCATTGGGTAATGCTCTTGATCTCATGAATTCTACCAATGGAGCACTCCAATCAGGAATTAACAAAACGTGATAAAGAGTGGCATGCTCCACTGGGGGTCTCTCTTTGCACGTTGGAAAATTCTTAATCCACTCATGAATTTCCTTGTCCATGCTAGGCCAATACACTCCTAAACGTTTTAGATTCTGCAATGTTCGTTGTTTAGAATAGTGATTTCCTAGCAAACCTTCATGGGCTTGTTGCAACCAACTAGTATGTTCATCGTCCTCGACACAACAAGCTAGTACGCCCGCGGTATCTTGTTTGTACATACTTCCTGCCAATATTTGATATTGTTGTGATCGTACAATTTCTTCTTTGTTTGTTTTTACGTTCTTATTTGCAAGTCCGAAGGTTAGGACTGGGACCAACTTATTTGCCCATTTAGGAACAACTTCTAAATTGAACAAATAAGCGTCTGATAATTCATCAGACACTCCTTGCGGTGGCTCTCCTGAAGTGATGCGAAAAGATGGTCCACCCTAAGGTGGGTCCTACCTTTCCTGACAACCACTTCAAAATCGTATTCCATTAGTAAGAGGAACCACCTTACTAAGCATCCTGTATTGCAAGTTTTATTGACCAAATAAAATAAAGCTTGATGATCGTTGGCCAACAAGTAGTGTCTAAACTTTTTCACAGCATATACCATGCCTAATCCTTCTCGCTCAGTTGTGGTATAGTTTCGTTCAGCAGCATTCAATTGCCTGCTAACATATGCTATAGGCAAATCTAAATTTCCTTCACCTGTTGGTTGTGCTAGCACACATCCGATGGCATGATTGGAGGCATCTACATGGACATGAAAGGGTTTGCTCCAATCCGGAGTGGTCAGTATTGGTGCTGTGCACAAACGTCTTTTCAGCTCATTGAAGGAATTCTCGCATTCATCGTTCCACTCAAAATTTGTCAACAACCCATAAAGAGGTTTAGCTATGATGGCATTCATGTGGATAAACCTATGGTAATATCCACAATGGCCCATAAAGGCTTGTACCTCTTTAACATTCCTTGGTCTTGGCAACTCTGCTATGGCTCTTACCTTGTCTTCATCTGTTGATATCCCATTTTTAGAAACAATGTGACCTAAGATTTTACCTTGTCGTACCATGAACACACACTTCTCTGGGTTCAGACAAACTTGATATTCTCTACAATTGTTGAAAATTTGTCTGAGCTCAGGAATGTGGTATCTTCTCTATTGGGAATGCGCACATAAATCATCCACATATACTTCTAAGCTCTTCTGCAAGAACTCTTCGAAGACATGACACATGAGCCTTTGGAATGTTACAGGTGCAGTAGTGAGACCAAATGGCATCACACAAAATGCAAAGATCCCCCACTCTATGGCGAAAGCCGTTTTGTGTTGATCTTCTGGGGCAATGGCTACTTGGTTGTAACCTGAAAATCCATCAAAGAAGCTATAAACTTCCTTGTCTGCAACACGCTCCAATAATGTTCGATGATTGGAAGCGGATAACTATCTCGAATCGTAGCAGCATTAACTTTTTTAAGGTTAATGCACACTCGCAATTTTCCATTCTTCTTGGGCACCACTACAATGGGGGACACCCATTCAGTATGCTCAATCTCATAGATAAATCCAGCTTCAATACCGGTCAATCTCTTCTTTGATTTTAGCTGCATACGTGTCATTATATGTGTAGGGATAGTATGAGAGAAAATTTTTGGATCTACTCCCTTTAAATCTCTTTAGTGCCATGCAAACACGTCCCTATATTCCCTTAATAGAGCTACAAGCTCTACTTCTTCTTTTGCACTTAGGTCGTCTCCTATGTATGTACATCGTTCTCCATTCTCTTCAATGGTTACTACAATTTTTTGGTCTTTTCTTTATTATCATATGATTCTCCTATAATGGCCTCTCTCTTAGGCGTTCGTACCAAAATTTTCCGGTCTTCCACTTCATATTTCTTGAAGTTTTCTGGTACTTCAAACAATGATTCCTTCTCTTCTTGTTTCACTGTTTTTCTTTTCTTTTTCTTTTGACCTCCTTCACTTCCTTCCTTTGAATTTACAGTTTTAATACTTGTGAGAGGTTCTTCTTCTTTTTGGGTCAATACTCCTACATCTTCTAGATAGTGCTCTTCTGAGATGAAGCAACTGTCCATCACAATGGACTCTAGATCATCTTCATTCTCTTCTTCTTCTAAGACATCACTAGGCTCACACTCTTCCAACAAGGGCTCACACATGAACACGGAAATATCATAACCCTCCTCATCACAATGAGGTGTCCATTGTTCTTCATTGACTGCAATGTCCATGGTAGCTAAGATTTGTGCCCAACCATGAGGCTCAAATTCCTCATCTGGAAATATCATCGCAGTATAGGCTGGGTCTTTGATTGGTCTATCTCCTGGGGGAGTTCCTTCTTCTCTTGCTTTTAGGCGCTTTTCCTCTTCCTCTGCGACCTTGCACATCCACAAGTGAGTATCTTCATGCAGCCAGGATGGATCAGGTGAACTTTCAGAATGCACGGAGATAGAATCTTCTTTTGCTTTGTGGATAGGATTCCACTGTAGGGGTGGTACATCTCTGAAGGTGTAATCCTTCAAATTGACCTTGGTGGTGACCCCTAAGTGCTGTAAGTACAAGGATTTGGTTCCCCAATCCTGTACTATTTGCAATTGTCGTAGGAAGGGTCTTCCTAAGATCATCTCATAGACATTATTTTTCTCAAAGCCACATATAGCAAATGTATGTTCAAACTCTACACCACAAGTGGTTAGAGTTATCCCTTCAAGCAATCCTAGAGGTCTTTCAAAATGACGATCTGCCATTTGAAGCTTCATTCTAGTTGGTTTCAATGTGGGTTTGCCCCATCGCTTCCACAATGAGGTGGTCGCAATAGCAACACCAGCACCTGAATCTACAATTGCTTTGGTTGTGTAACCTTGATAGGTGATCAGAAGATAAGTATTACCTTCTTCACCTTTGCTCATGTCTCCTATTTTATCAAGAGGTATCTCTGGAACTTTTTGCTTAGAGCCTGCTTTTGGCATATTGGAATCAAGTTCTGGAACTTGATCTTTCACATGATTCCATAGCTCAGGTTTTGCTTTGAGCAGCTCTTCTACCGTGAGATGGCACTGAACCTTAGTGTTCTTCACGACATCAGTGTTTCTTCGAATCACTGAGTCTTCATTTCTTACCAATATTGTGGGAGAGATTCAGTTTCCCATGGGCCTATGAAATGAGGCAACTCTTGTCTGATCTGGAGAGATTCAGATTCCCATGGGCCTATGAAATGAGGCAACTCTTGTAAAGAATTAGATTCAAAATCTAATCTCTCATCCTCTTGTTGCTCTGTTTGATCTCTATAGATAGACGGAATGTCTTGGGGAAATTGATCATGAAGATCATCAATCTCAGGAATAGGAGGGGGGTTACCCTTCTCCTTGGCCCATTTCTCTTCTTGTATTTCCCGCAAGAACTCTTGAGAGTATTGTTGCATTGAAAGAGGTGTTCCCTCGTCCACGGAATCAGGAACATAAGCTTTCCTTGGTGGTAAGCTTTCTCTTTCAATAATTGGTTGAGCCTGTGGAGGTAAAGAAACCTGCGGCTTGTTTACCAACTGCTCTAATCTTTCTAGTAAGCCCTGGAAATGCAAATCCGGTTTGATAGAGTTTGTTTGATTGAACTTTTGAGTAGTCTCGAGCATAGCTTGAGCTACTTCTACCATTTTCATGCACATTTTTGTTCGTTCAATCTCTAGGTCTACTCTAGGGTAACTCTTGTCCAGGTTTGCAGCTGTTGGCCCTTCTTGAAGACGAGCCTGATAGGCCTTGAACATCATGTCCAAGCCTTCTGGGGTTGGATCTGCAAGAACAGACCCTGATTGCGATCTATTTACAATTGGCGGCGGGGTGGAATGGGGTGGTGTGGATGGAGGTTCGGCATGAGAGGGGCTTTGAGATGCAATGTCTTCTATTTTTGTTTTGGTATCCCTTAGGCTTTCTTCTAGTTTGGATATCTTTTTGTTCCACTTGTGATTAGCCTTCTCTCTAGTATCCTTCCATGTTCTTAGTTTCCTCTTACTAGACTCTCCTGAGTCACTTGGCTTTGGCTGCTCAGTTGGTTTATCCTATTTTAATGCTTGTGCCCTAGTAACTGCTTGTACAGGAGCCACGTTACTGCTACTTGAACTTGAATCTGCCACTAAGCTTATAACATTGATGGGTGTAACCTTGGGTGCACTAGAGGGGTTTCTAGGACACTCTCTCGGGAGATGTTCCTTGCCACATTCAGGACAAAAGCCTTGTATGGTGATGTTTTGTCGTTGTCCCAGAGTTGGTTGGTGGGGACATTCACGAATGAAATGGTCGCCCTGACATCTAAAGCATGGTCCTCTAGGGGCTTGTGGTCTCACTTGTCTCGCTTGGGTCCTAGGGTTTGGATTCGTGTACATAACATTGGAGTATTCTAGCCCCCAATTTTGTTCCATGGGTGATGCCTCATATTGATATGGAGAAGTTTCACTTTGCTCAAGTGAATCTATGTAATAAGCTTGTGAACTATCTTCATGGAAGTAGTCTGAACCATGAGCGTGAGAGTCATTTTCTGAGACCAATGGGGTTAGTGGCACCAATGCTCTATTAGGGTTTTCCTCTGCCACTGCATACTTAACTGGGATCACATTGGCAGGAGCTGGTGGTTGGTTTCCTAGGACTGGCTGTGGCCTATTTGGTGTCTGATATTGCTGTTGGTACTGAGGTTGATATTGTTGTTGTGGCCTATAATATGGCTATTGGTACTGGTTCTGATACCTACCTTGCTGGTAAGGTTGCTGATAATTTTGTCTAACAGCCTGCCTATTGTATGGACATTCTTGAGCCGTATTATTGGTGTATTTTCTCTCAATGGTGCAATATAGAGCATTAGGATTCCCTTGGGGTTGAGCCATCATGGAGCAAACATTAGCCATGTGGTCTCCTCCGCATGTATAGCATCGCTTCAATGGGGTGACCCTTGGCATTGGTCTATTTTGAACTCCTAGCCTTTTGGCCACCTGCTCAGCTATTTCATCTATCTCAGTGGAGGTTCTAGAGGTATGACTAGTAGAACGGTCAGAGTCCTTATAAAGTTTGGACAATTCTAGCTCCTCTCCCAAGTTGTCTTCTATGTCTATGCACATCCGCACACACTCTTCTATGGATCTAGGTTCTTTCAAGTACACATATGATCTCAATTTTGTGCTCAGTAAGCCATATAAAAACAAGGCCACTTGTTTGGCTGGTGTGGGCAATTTCGGTACAGGGCATCTTTCCAAGTATTGTCTAAACCTTCTTCCTGCAAGTCGCACTGTTTCTTGGGGTGTCTGCTTAAAGCTGTGGATCAAGGATGATGTGTTATGCCTGATACCACTCTTGGAAAACTCTACAATGAATTCTTCTAGCAGTTGACCTATCTCTCGATAGTTGCGACTATTCAAGGGCTGAAACCAAGCTAAGGCAGTAACCTTAAGGGTCAAACCAAATGCCTCGAACTGGGTGAACAAGTCCTCAACCTGTTCAGCTCTTAACACATTTGAACTCGGCCACATGATCATAAGGATCTCCTGACCCATCAAAATAGTTCTTCATTGTCTTAACCACTTGAGAGGGTCTAAGGGTTCTTGAGTGCTCTCGTGGTCTAGGTAATGGGAAATCATGTTTGTCTCTTTGATGCCGATGTACGCGATGTATCTCTCTTTCAGGTCTTTCATTTTCACTTCCTGATCGGTCTCTACCCACTGTGTGTGCAAAGCTTACCTCAAGTCTCTCTCTCATTCTTTCCCTCTGGGTTTCATGAGCCTTGGATGATCCTACTCCTTGGAGGCCTTGGGAAACATTAGATCTTGATGGAGGGAAAATTGACTCACCTTGCCAAGTGTATGCATGCCTATCTTGCTTTGTTACCAAGAATATTTTCTCAGATGTGTGATCTAGATAGACAACTTTCCCTGGTGTCTCTGGATCCTTAAACTCATAGGTGGTGACTATAGGACTCGGTTGATCTGGCTTGAATCTCCAAAAGGCTTCCTCCGTTTCTCTATTCATGAATAGCTCTATGCTTTTGTTATCTTGGGAAATCCATTCTGGAGTGATCACTCTAGTCAACACTGACTTACCTCTAGGGGTCTTGGGTTCTCGTCCTAGGTCTCCTTGCTCTAGGTCTCCTATCTCGTTCTCAGGAATGATGTTTCCAAACTCATCTGTCCTGTCTGGTAGGCCGGTAACCACATACATGGTTCCTTCCTTATCAATGTATGCACCCTCTTCAAACTTGACCACTGGGTGTTCAAGTCCGAAGGGTTGGTCAGGATTTTTGAGTTGGAGCACTGATCATCTCATACCATCCTTATAGATGCGAGCACCTAAGTGGTTGGTCCTGATATACTCTGATTGTGTCTTATAGGGACCTTCTGGTGTCTGTAAATAGGAAGTACCCGAACTACGCGTGGGTCTTTCCATGCTGAAGGACATTTCTGAGTCACTTGTGTCGGAACTTAGCACGTAGGGATATCCACTTAGTTGTTGTGCCCAAGACTTAGCTGTGTGGTTGACACTAGCCTTAGATGATCTAATGCTTTGCCTATCCTTGCCTAAGTATCTGCCAGATCTCAGGTTCATAAGCTTTGTCTTCAAGTCCAAAATTTCCCCTTGTATTGCTCAAAAGCCTTTGGAACTCCTTGGTTTCCTAGTCCACCTGAGGGTCAACTTGAAAATACTATATCTAATAATCCGCGTATTAATTTTACCGCGTATTAATTTGGTTGTACTCCCCACGAGCTTTCCAACAAACCCAAAATCACTGCAAACGGATTTCGTATGAGAAAGTTATGCCAGTTCAGGGTTCTAGGGGTTAAAATAGGGAAACAGGACCTCTCTGGGATTATTGTAGAACAGGCGATACATGATACTTAGCAAGTATCGCGATACTTGGAAGCAGATGATACACGATACTTGCCTTGCCACGATACACGATATCTCCACTAAACGATACACGACACTTGACACAAGAAGTAAGTCCATGATACTCGATACTTAGGCCACATGATACACAATACTCGACCAACTAGACAGATCACGATACTCAATATCCAACAAGTATCGCGGAAGGACCCTCACGATATTCAATATTGCACAGGTATCACCAAGAGGAATCCCACGATACACGATAGTCGATATCAGGCGAGAGTTAGACTCATGATACTTGACACTACAGGTCACGATACACGATATTGGGTGGGTATCGCGAAAAAAATCATGATACATGATATTTGGAATTCCCACGATATTCGATATTCCTCAAGTATCATTTTCAAGTCCCTACGATACTCGATACGTGTCCATTATCGTGAGAAATTTTTTGACGCATGAGACTGAGATTTTCTCCCTCGAGTAGAAAGGCTTATGAAAGTTGCATATGCTACCACATAAGAAGGGTATATGAGGGAGTTAGCCATGGGATTCTAGGTTCAAGAAATCAGGTTTCAAATCATCCATACTTACCTGCATTCACTACAATTATCATTAGCCTTCTTTCTTTGATTGTGCAACATTGATGACTTTCTTTTTCCTTATTAGATCAAGAGCCAACTTTGTCTTGCCCTTTTGACTCGCAAAAAAACTTTGATATCCAACATGTATAGTGAACTTGTAGAAAAAAAAGAAGTACTTTGAACGAGAAGACATTGGTATTGCTTTTAATCATGAGCGAAATAGTAAAGGCAAGATTATGATAAAAACCACGTAGCCCATTACGAATAATCTATGTGACTATTCGGAAAAGTTTCATGTGCAATAATCAATTTCTCTTCTACATCACTAATCGTATTAAAAAAAATATTCATATAATTATTTTCATTCGTATGATCACTCCCAAATTATCTATGGAGGTAAGGAACACAAACCTCTTTTTCTCGCCATAATGTTGCATTAGTTTATATATATATCAATGGTCATGTGTGAACATACTTAGGATTGCCAGGGTACTTTTTCTCTCTTTAGGAGGTTTTTTCCCCGACTTATATATACTTCTATATTCCTAACAGGCTACTTATCTTGTACATTTACTTAGTAATATGTGCAATGTTCTTCTGCAAGCTTATTCTTCATTCTTTTGTTTTCTTTTTTGTTCTTCTACAGTCGTTGACCTCCAACAATTGGTATCAAAGCACATCACTTCTTTCAACAGAGCATTCTTGACACCCTTCCGATCATAATCTCAAAATTGCATGAAATTTGGTGAGCATATACTTGGGTTCATTAGTCATTTTGACCTTCAAATGCACTATTGCAATGACTATGTAGACAATTTTTTCCTTTTGTGCCATATATACATATAGTTTGTTATAAGTCTAGTGGAGCCAATTGCGGTTCTTTCTTCATTTTTTTATAGAGAAAAGCAATTTTCCCTGTTAGGATACAATTGTTGGTCATCTCTAAAGGCAATGATGTATTTGGTATGTTGGTGGGTGAGGATAAGTTGGATGGTTCTAATTACTCATTGTGAGATTACATGATGCCTCATGTATTGGTAGCAAAAGCCTTGTGGAATATTGTGCAAGGTGTTATAATACATCCTTCTACACTTGCAAAATTTATGACAACATGTGATGTAGGTGGTGTTGAAGATGATGGTCTTAATGTTCTAGGTCCTATTGGAGTTCCTATTATACCAACCAAAGAGTAGCTTTGTTGTAATGGCATGGGATACATGAGCATATGCATTGATAGCTTTATTTGTCAAACATGCTATTTTACCTCACATTTGCTCATGCGAAATAGCCAAAAGTCCTTGGGATATACTTGCCACACTATAGTAGGCAAGAAATGAGGCTTATGTTGCTAACTTGCAGAAACGTTTGGAGATTGAGCATACTAATGAAGGAGATTCAATGGACACTTTCCTCAAATATCTAGGATTTCAAAGAACACTTGATTTCTATAGATGAATCTTGCTAGATAGTTCACTTGTGAAGACTATCCTTGATGGTCTTCAAATCTGTATAAGAGTTTTGCTTGTACTCTTCATTTGATAAGGAAAACCATATAAGTTATGTGTGTTGTAGATCAAAGATTTCTTATCTAGCCCAAACGGCAAAAGTAAATTGAGCTCATCTACTAGTAATAAAAAATTTGCTAATCTTGCACATTCAATGAAGGAAGATAAAGATAATAGGAAAACAAAAGGTAGAAAATAGTTTACAAGGAATTTAATGAAAATGATAATGTCATCTAGAGTTGTTCTAAACTCATTGTGGAAGAGGCAAATAAGAAAGGGGCTTGAATGGTTGTTGTAGAGGCCTCTAGACCTAAAATTAAGTCTATTGATCTTGCTCAAAATGAAGAATGGGAATTTACCACTAATTGCAGTTATGGTCCTTCTCGTGAATAGTGTATGATTGTAGTTGCCCTAGAAGTTTGATATTTTGACAATGGTGTAACCAAGCATATCACCTTGCAACATAGTTTATTTACTTCACTTAAGCCTTCTCCTATAGGGAATACTATCACATGCACTAATAGTAGAGAGTACACGCACGAAAGCGAAATGAAAAGAAGAGTGTACTCACAAAAAAAGGGTGTGAGAGACTCAAATTGAGTATACCAAGGAATGGGTAAACTCAAATGGAGTAAAAATGAGCTTGCCAAGAACCCTATGTGGATCAAGACCTTGTATTCTGATTTAGGTCTCAAGTCTTATAACATTAGTTCACGTCATCTTGCAGCTAATTGAATCTACCATGCCAAGATCAAGAAGATAGAAGTTCAAAATCACTATGTTGGAGAAAAGATCACAAATAAAAAATATTGAATTTTCATATGTATCCACTCACCAAAAATGTGAAGATATGATGACCAAGGAATTGGATGGAGTTAAGTTGAACAAGTTCAAAGCTATGATTGGATTACAGGAAGTGTTGAAGAACTAAAGACTCAATCATCATAGGCTTGAGGGGGAGTTTTTGCTGCATGGAGCAAGCCCAAGTGCTTGATCAATGCTCATAGAACTTCTCTATTGTTTGGCATATAAATATCTCTATTTCATTATATTTCTTGAAGACTTCAAAGGTCAAAATTTTGAGTTTATCTTAGTCCAAGGTAAAAGTAAGACATGGATAAAATACTTGACTTACTTAGAGACAAAATCCATGAATTTATCTGAATTCAAATTCAAATTATCCCCTAAGATTAAGGATTAATTTTAGATGGAATCTCCAACCCACTTAAGGATCAAAAAAGTTGTATATATACACCATCATATTGAGTCGTGGGATACAAAAATCATTAGAGATGATCATTGAGCTCTTCTTGAGTGAGCTTGTACTACATTGAATTAAGAGGACTTCTCCACATCTCCTTTGTATCATATGTTCATTATCAATACACCTTACGGTTCATTTCTAGTGTTTTGTCAATTTCTATCTACTATTATAGTACCTTGTGCAACTCTATCATTTTCTTAGAGTTATTTCTCAGTGTGCTGGTACTCATTGTCAAATCCATCAATTGGAGATCTTATCTAGGAATATTTTGAGCATATATAGAAGGTTTCATCATCATTGGGTGCTTAGATCTCAAGATATGAGTGATTGTGCATAACTTTGTGTATCACCTAGTTCTTTAAAAGTCAGGGTGACCCCCTAAACTTCTTGGATTCCTTTCTCAGTGCATGGTGAGTCTAAGTTGGTGAAAAGACTTGGTTTAATTATCTTAACACTTCAGTTGAAGTTTTGCAAAAGCTCTTTGGGCAATTGTTACAAAAATATGAGCATTGAACAAATTTTTGAGAGCTTCTCTTCCCAAAATAGAAAGCTTCTCGGGGATCTTGAACTCACAGGTCATGTATTTTGATATAGAAGTTTGATATTGATACTCCAAATTATGTAGGTAGCTTAAGTGCATATTTTGTGATGGAGAGTGTTAATCTCCAAAAGAACAAGCTACTCTTGAAATTAGAGCACCTCTATATCAAGAATAACTCAAAACCTTCACCAATTTTAGAGGATCAATGATCAATTATCAAAATTTTGATCAAACTGTGAAGAAGGTGACTACACAAAAAGTCTGTTGCACATAACTTTCTCATTGAATCATCAAATGTGTAAAGCTTTTGATAAAACTTTGCACAAGTTGTCACCTATATTTTCCGCACCTCCTTCAAGTTAAATCATTCCAAAAGACTCAGTAGATCTTGAGAAATGATCTCAACAAGTCACCTATGTCTAAAACTGCTCTTTTGAAAAGTCGATTCAGACACCTATAACTTCTAACACTTGATTCTCTAAATCTAGAACCCGTTTAAGCAAATGCTTTTAGCCATAGATGGCTTACCTTCCAACTTAGATTTTGACTCCTCACTCATGCAAAACTTTAACCTGTGTACTGAGAAATGATCAAATATTTGACCATCGAGAATGTGCCTGTTTCAGAAAACAGTGAACACTTCTTCACATATGAATGTTCCTACTCATAATTCTCACAGCCTGTTTATAATTAGGCTCTCAAACTTTAACCATAGACTCATTAACCATGGAATTATACATCTACAAAAGGATTCTTGAAATAATCAAACACAGAAGGAGAATGCACAAAAACATCGGGCGCAATTTTTCTTCCATTACTAGAAAAATTTACATCTGGATGAGAGAGCTAATCTTCACACTTCTCAAGTGTCTAATCACAGATAATTCATCTGAATTCTTGTATTCTATACTCTCATAAATTTTCCCGGACATTTTCCTTTGTTTATATAGTTAAATATTTACAAGCTCATGACTATACAAAAGTATAAGTGAACTATCTCTGAATTAATGTACATATGTGTACACATCTTCATCTTCTAGATATGCACTTCCTTCATACTTCATAACTTGAATTTTTCTTCAATCCTTGACTTCAATTCTTCATCAAAACATCAATTGTTGATTGCCCTGCACCAATAGCTCCCCCTCAATCATCAATTGAGGTTTTCTCTATCTTCTTTATACATGCCATGTCTTTGAATCTCTGTAGCTTTGGTCCATCCAAGCTTTTGGTTAGCATATCAGCTATCTGATCTTTTGTTGAAGTATGTATTACTTCAATCTCTTTATCCATCACCTTCTCTCTTAGAAAATGATACTGAATCTCAATGTGTTTGGTCCTAGCATGGAAAACAGGGTTAGTAGCTAAATACAATGAACTCATGTTATCTCCATGAATAGTGGGTGTACTCTGAGTGATGTCAAAACTCTTCATCAGAGTCTTAAGCCATATCACTTCCTTTGCAGCTTCCACCATACCTTTGTACTCAGCCTTTGTGGATGATAAAGCAACTGTGTGTTGCTTCTTTGAATACCAAGAGATTAACTTATCTCCCACATAACACAAGTATCCATATGTTGATCTCCTATCATCAGGATTACCTGCCCAATCTGTATCACTATATATCTTGATGTTTGTATCTGATGTAGAACCATAATACAAACCTTCTTTGAGTGTACCCTTAATGTACCTCAACACTCTTTGCCCTGCAACCCAATGTTCTTTCCTAGGACAATGCATGAATTGAGACAATACTCCAACTGCATATGATAAGCCAGGCCTAGTTAATGTAGCATAGATCAGACCACCAACCAAACTTTGATATAGCTTCATATCCTTGAACTCTTCTCCTCCATATCTGCTCAATTTGTGATTCACCTCCATTGGAGTAGGTGCTACCCTGCAATCATTCATCTTAAACTTGAATAGCAAGTTTCTCAAATACCTTTCTTGAGTTACATACACTCCATGTTGATTGTATGAGATTTCCATGCCCAAGAAATATGACAAGTCTCCCAAGTCACTAATCTTGAACTCTTTCTCCATTTGCTTCTTTAGGCTTTGAATGCCTTTCTCATCTGTACTTGTAAGAATTATATCATCAACATATATGCACATATAAATGAACCCATCATCACTTGCTTTAACAAGCAAGCTACTATCTGCTTTAGATACTTGGAATCCAAGTTCCTTCAAGAACTTTACAAGTCTATAATTCCATGCCCTTGGAGCCTGCTTCAAGCCATACAAGGCTCTCTTGAGCTTGCACACATGATTTGGATACCTTCCATCTCTGAATCCTTGTGGTTGCTCCATGAAAACATCATCTGAAATATAACCATTTAGAAAGTCATTCTTCACATCTAGTTGACACAACGTCCAACCTTTACATGTAGCAATAGCTATGAGTGTCCTGATGGTTGTCATCTTTGCCACGGGACTATAGGTCTCATCATAATCTATACCATATGTCTGAGCAAAGCCCTTCACAACAAGTCTAGCTTTATACCTAGACACACTTCCATCTGCAAACCTCTTTGTCCTGTAGACCCATTTGCATCCAATGATCTTCTGACTATTTGGTTTAGGAACCAAATCCCATGTCTAATTCTTCATCAATGCATCATACTCTTATCATACCCTGCAAATCTTTACATGGTAATCTATTAGCCAAATAAGTAGTTGTGTTTACAGCCTCAGCCCACAAGTAATTTGGGCAATTTTTCTCCTTCATCATGGATCTTGCAAACTCAACAAGTGTTCTATTCCTTCTTTTTGCTACACCATTTTGTTGAGGAGAGTACCTGCAAGTAATTTCCCTTTTTATACCTGCATTCCACAAGTAATCACTAAACTCATTAGAGAAATACTCTCCCCCTCCATCTGACCTTAGTCTCTTCAACTTATGACTTGTAATTCTCTCTGCATACACATGATAATGTTTGAATGTATTGAATACCTCTGACTTATCTTTGATCACATAGATAGTGATCCATCTCATAGCATCATCAACATAAATCACATAATACCTTGAACCATTGATACTGAAATCTTTTGATGGTCCCCACACATCTGTGTGTACCAATTCAAGCTTTTCTGAATACATAAAACCATGCTTGGAATAAGATTGCTTATGAGCCTTACCTAATTGACATGCCTCACATCTGTATGTCATATGTTGACCTGCAATGTTAGGCAATCCAAGCACTCAACCATTATTAACCATATCTTTGATACCTCTTTCATTGAAATGTCCAAGCCTCTTGTGCCAAAGATCTAACTCAGAGATCTTATATCCTCCATAAGTGAACAAAGCATGACCAACATTACCTTGAATCTTCAATGTGAATAATCTTCCTTTTTTCTTTCCTGAAACAATTTGTTTATATCCATTGTTAGGGTCTTCCACAAACACTCCATTAGTGAATCTAACTTCATAACCTTTTTCAACAATTTGTCCTACACTTATCAAATTCTTAGGAATTGTAGGAACATACAAGACCTTACTCAAGAGAGTACTTCCATCCTTAGCCTTCACTGATCCAATTGACTTCACATTGTGCTTTGTATTGTCACCTGTTTGAACTACATGATTAATTACCTTATTCTCCAAATCAGTCATCAAAGCTATGTTGCCACTTAGGTGATTGCTACACCCTGAGTCAATGTAGAAGACTCTTTGGTCTTCACTTTTCCTTTCACAAGTTGCATTCATTAACAGTGTCTCCTTTTGATCTGAAGCATAATTGTAGTAGGTATTGTTGTATTGTTGACTTTGGAATCCTCTACATGCATTTCTTCCAAAGTAACCTCTACCTTTGAAATTACCTCTTGGATTTTTGCCACCTCTTCCTCTTGAATTAAAATTCTGATTATATCCACCATTACTCTGAGTATTATGCCAACATTCATTAGCTAAATGATTTGTCTTACCACAAATCCAGCAAGCCTTGACTCCATCTTTATTACTCCTTCCTCTTCCTCTACCTTTGCTACCTCCTCTTCCTCTTAGGAAGTTAGCTTGGCTAGCTGTACCTTCATCTTCATTGGCTTGTTGCTTCCCTTTGATATTCTTCTTCTTATCCTTTGAATACATTGCTTGACCTGCACTTTTATCACTTTCACCTTTGACATCCTGCTCAAAGGTTAACATGTGTCCTAGCAACTGATTTAAGTCAGGAGTAAAATGATCAAGCGATAATTCAGTAGATAAAATGAATGGCTTCCATTTGTCATCACCTCTCAAACCTGTGAGGATTTGCCTTGCCAATTTATCCTCCTGAATGTCTTCATCAACTGCTCCTAATGCATCTGCAATGTCGTTCATTCTTGTTACATAATCTGAAATGGATTGAGAGGCCTTCTTCTTGAATGTGGTAAACTCTGCCCACAAGGATGCCTTCCTTGACTTTGTGGTGTTTTGGAAATGCTCTTCAAAAGCATTCCATATATCACTTGCACTTTCAAGACCTCTAATATGAGGTAGCAAGTAATCATTGACTGCCATATAGATAATGCTCCTAGCTTGAGCATCTCTCTTCATCCAAATTTTCAAATTCGATAATTCCTCCCTAGTTGGAACACTAGGATCTCTGAACTGAGGCTTTTCTTCTTCACCTGTAATATAACCTATCAAGTCTTTGCTCATAAGATGAGCTTCCATCCTCATTGACCATGCTGGATAGTTCTCTCTATCCAATTTCTCTATCTGAAGAGAATCTCTCATCCCTTCTTCACCTGTGTATTGAATTCTTCAAACTTTATGAGTAATAGATGTACCTTTACTTCTAATGATACTCCTTTTGTCTTCCTTGATGTTGTATGACCTCCTTCTCAAGCTTTGCTCTTAAGATTTCACCTTTTGAACCTTCAGATATTGAATTCTTTACAGCTACAGCAGTCGGAGTCCTCTTTTCTTCAATTCTGATGCTTCCTGCTCTGATACCACTGATGGAGAGTGTTAATATCCAAAAGAACAAGCTACTCTTGAAATTATAGAACCTCTATATCAAGAGTAACTCAAAACCTTCACCAATTTTAGAGGATCAATGATCAATTATCAAAATTTTGATCAAACTGTGAAGAAGGTGACTACACAGAAAGTCTGCTGCACATAACTTTCTCATTGAATTATCAAATGTGTAAAGTTTTTTATAAAACTTTGCACAAAGTGTTGCCCAAGTTTGCACACCTCCTCCAAGTTAAATCATTCCAAAAGACTCAGTAGATCTTGAGAAATGATCTCAACAAGTCACCTATGTCTAAAATTGCTCTTCTGAAAAGTCGATTCAGACACCTATAACTTCTAACACTTGGTTCTCTAAATCTAGAAGCCATTTAAGCAAATGCTTTTAGCCATAGATGGCTTACCTTCCAACTTAGATTTTGACTCCTCACTCATGTAAAAATTTAACCTGTGCACTGAGAAATGATCAAATCTTTGACCATCGAGAATGCGTCTGTTTCAAAAAACAGTGAACACTTCTTCGCATATGAATGTTCCTACTCATAATTCTCACAGCCTGTTTACAATTAGGCTCTCAGACTTTAACCATAGACTCATTAACTATGGAATTAGACATCTACAAAAGGATTCTTGAAATGATCAAGCACAGAAGGAGAATGCACAGAAACATCGGGTGCAATTTTTCTTCCATTACTAGAAAAATTTACATCTGGATGAGAGAGCTAATCTTCACACTTCTCAAGTGTCTAATCACAGATAATTCATCTGAATTCTTGTATTCTATACTCTCATACATTTGTCCCGACATTTTCCTTTGTTTATATAGTTAAATATTAACAAGCTCATGACTATACAAAAGTATAAGTGAACTATCTCTGAATTAATGTACATATGTATACACATCTTCATCTTCTGGATATGCACTTCCTTCATACTTCATAACTTGACTTTTTCTTCAATCCTTGACTTCAATTCTTCATCAAAACATCAATTGTTGATTGCCCTACACCAACATTTTGGAAGTCTAGGGAGTGTACTAAGTTTCTCTAAAGTTACAAAGGTTGGTGTTGAGCAACACTTTTCCAACACAATCTCATCTTTGCAACTACATCCATCACCTCTTCACAACACACAAATGCATGCATACATATGCATACAAACACATAAGTCAAGGCCCTCTTGGTTTTCTTACTATGAATTTTTTTAACTGGGACTACCCTTTTCTTGAATTTAGTTACTTGTGTGGGTCTCAGTGTTTGGTCTATGTCCATTGCTATACGAGTATTGTCTTCATACAATTGAGCATACTTGATAGCTTATTATAATGTTTTAGGAGCATTATGTCAAACCTCAATCTTAACGGCTTTGTCAAGCCCTCTTATTTTTTGGAAATCATCTAGAACCTTTAATTTAAGCACAATGTCTTGATAATGGGAGAGATAAACATATGAAGGTCTACCTCTTTGCATCACTCTATCCCACTCATCCCAACTATGCTCTTCCTCCTCCTCAGGTAAAAACTCTTTCAAAAAAAGAGCTTCAGACTTAGTCCAAACCATGGAATAGTTTTGGCTTCTTTAAGACTCATCCACCACTTGTTTGTGCTTGGTCAAAGTGAAAGACTCTCTTTGAGCACTTGATACTCAGGTGGGGTTCCTTTTAATTAATGCAAGTCAGTCCAGTTTAGTACAAAAGTGTAACTGCATCATTGTTTTGATCTTTGTCATCGCCCATGAGTATAGGTGGCTTCAAGTATTTAAGCAACGGCATATCCCTAAAATGTTTATCCTTTGGAGTAGTAAGAGGTATACTGGGTATAGGTTCTTCTCTTCTAACCATGATAGAATTTTCATTAGAAACTTCACATTTAAGATCTTATTTGGCAAGTAAAGAAGCAATAATAGTTTCTAGAGTGATAAGTTGGGTTTTTAATTGTTCAAAGGCTGATGTCATGCTCAGTTTTAATAGATTCTAGCTTGTTTGTTCTATCAAATAAAGCATGATGTTGAGCATGAGTGATAAACACGTTATATAAATCCACTTCCTCTTCAACATCGTGCATCTCTAAATCTTTTGGTTTTTCTTGTTTCCCTACTCTGTTTTGGTTTTCGATATCCTATAGAGTACCTAAAGATGGATTTTGATTTCTCTTTTCTATATTTCCCATATCTGAACAATACTAATTGAATATGAAACTGAAAGAAATAACTCAAATACACCTCACTAATGTTCTCTAAAGCTTTGCAAGCAAATTTGAAAGGATCTTTCAATTTTTTAGCCACTTGACTTGATCCTCTAGAGTCCCAAAAATGAATTCAAAATGTTTGCTTGGTAATTGGATACTATGGGAAGCAACAAAATCACCAAAAAAATCTTCAATTTTGCCAATTTATACCAAATTCGGACAAAATTGATGTAGCAAAGCTTATCCAACTAAAGAAAATAGAATTTGGACTTTTATAGTGTCCAAATGAGCCTCCCAAAGGTGTTCCTAGTTTTTGTAGAGAATTTGGTGAGACTTTTGACCTTAAAAAGAGTGTCCAAAATTGATGTTATTTGTGTCTTTACAATACAAAACGTAGGCTTTAAGCTTCAACAAAAAGTGAAGCAATCCGATATTTGAGCAAAACATAGTGCCTTATTGAAGTTGAGGGTATAAGCATGGCTAGAGTAGAAGCTAGAAAAGAGAACTTTGCCTAGGAGGGGACTTTGGAGCTTTGGAGAATGAAGATTTTGATGCCCAAAACTTCTAATGATGGTTGATTCTCAGATACATCAAGGAACATTGACATGTATTGCTCTTGACGTTTGGCAATACATTTTCTTCTAAGAGCTTGATAAAGGTTGAAGAAAAAAACTTTGTTACCTCCCTAAATTGTTCAGCTTTTATGTAAGAAATCCTATTTGGTTTGCTCTTAGAAAACTCATAACCTTAAGGAAAGCCTCAAAGGTTTTTGGTTTATCCCACATGGAGGGGCAACAAGGATGAGGGAGAGAAGGGGTCCTCTCCTTTATGTGTGCCATCGGTCGGGTCCTCACATGCCTCTATTGCTCTACTTTGTGCACATCGATGCCTCCACCTCTTTGCTCCATGTGCATCGGATTACTGACTCGATGTACATTACACCAGGCTCTAATACCAATTATAAAGCACAACCCTCGATGATCCCTTGCCCTGTTTTTGGGGTGGAGTCTAAAATTAGAAGGGAAAATGATTGTGCAGCCTATGAGAAAAAAAAATATGAGAACTCCTTGTTCACCTCCCAACCATACAACATTAAATACCCTCCCTCTCTCTCCATGAAACCATTGCATGAGAGCCATGTGGCCTCATGCCCTCAACAACCACAAGAGGTGATTCACACCTAACTGGGTCATAACATATATAGAGACACACACACCTACACATCTATACACGCATACATGCACATTCATACACACATATACATGCACGCACATATACACATACACATCAACATACACAAATTTATACACACACATCCGCACATACATGCATGTATATATATGTGTGAGTGTGTGAGTGCAAAGCAAAAACAAAATTCATAACGAGTTTTCTAAGGAAAATTGTTCCACCCGATTGTAATGGGGCTATGGAAGATTATGTTGATTTGAGTCATTAACAACTCGACCATGCCATTGAGATGCTTGGGAAGATTGTTAGGTGTACTTGATGAGGGGAAGGCTTGTCAACTGACCCACATGCTGAAGGAGGTCATTGGCTTTCAAAAAGTCACCTTCCTAATCTTCGACCAACCCATCCAACATATGAATTGGTTTGTTGATATGAGGAAGTGCATAAATGTCATTAGATTGCATCGTATCTAATGGGACCCAATACTCATTGTGTTTATAATTTACCACTCTTGAAAACCCTTCGTCGAACAAGAGGTTATAAGCGTAAGTGTCTTTTGGTAAATCTAATTTTTTTACCAATCTCACCAGATGGACCGGGGATTGATCAACCATTCAGATAAAAAATCAAATGGGTTCAACATTTTCCCAACCTAACTTTTGACAAACGACATATGTGAGCAAATCAACACCGGACTCATTGTCAATTAAGACCTTATCTATACAGTGATTCTTATAGCACACCGTAATAAGTGGAACAGCATGATCTATTGTTTCAACTTCCAGTCATAAAGTAACCATACATGGATCTATTTTTTCATCCTTTATATCAAAATGCTATTTGAATTATTCCCATACTTTTGGTACAAACAATAGAAGTTGGCCAACTTGCAAGGTAATAAATGAAGTTTTTAATATCGTCCATAAGACATCAACTCTTGGAGTCTGTGTAATCATTGAAGCACTTTCTTACACTGGTTGAGGAGATCTTACTTTAGGTGTTGATGGAATTGTTGCTTTAGAAATTGGATCCAATCTAGGGAAGACTAAAGGTTCTTTGGTTGCCCACTTCTTGGATTTTTGCACCATACTTTTCTATTCTTTGAAGCCAAGTTCATAAATGGCTATCGTAGGCTATAAACTTTTCTAGATCTAGTCTGAACTAAAGCTACCTATGGGGTGATGATTACTAAGTTTGTCATTGGTGTAGATCTATCATTTTGGTGTTTATCATACTCTTGTGCTTCTTTACAATTATGTCGTATATGGCCTAGCTCGCCACAAAAGTATCATCACACAGATTCTCTTGGTACAAAGTTCAATGTTCTAGTAAGTGACCATGTTGGTTGTTATAACAGACCTTGCTATGTCCTTGGCTAATTATACCTTGGATATTGTGTATTGTGCAACTGTGGTGGCACATAGGTATTGGATGATGCTTGTTCCTAAACTATTACATTTATGATTACCTGATTCTAGGCTTTAGCATTGTACATGCAATATGTTGTATCATGACTGTTGGTGTTACAGATTGCATAGTGCACTTGGTTCAGCCTGCAATTTGCTACAATATGCCCAAGATTCTTACATTTCACACAAAATACTTTTTTTGCTGAACTCGTGCCTTTTTCCTTCAAAACTGCAACCCATTCGAGATCTTTAGCAAACCCGCCAACTTTATTCTCTAGTTCCAAGGATTTTTCCACTATAGTGTTTAAAGGTAACCCTCTGATTCTTCGGATGATCATAATTTTTTCAATTGTGGATTCAACCCATTAATAAACCACTGTGTGATTACATCATCTAGTAACTTACTTTTTGTGGGTAATTGCCATAAATGCATCCAAAAAATTGTATTGTAATCATAGACTGTCTGGTTTTGTTTCTATCTATTATCCTTCAAGAAGTCAAAAATGTGAGCAAGATTCTTCTTGGACCAAAATCTTTGTAAAAATACATCCTTGATAGCTTTGTACTTGGTGCAATGATCTATATCATACTCCGGAAGCCACTTTGTTGCTTCATAAACCAATGTTGTCTAAAAAAGTCTAACTTTATCTCTATCATTCACCGTAAAATTGTTCATACTTTCAAAAGCATCAAAATTGACTTCAAATGCCTGTACAAGAGCATCTGAATCATCACCATGGAATCCACCAAACTTAGTATAAGGGACTTCCATCGGATAATATCTTCTATGTGCATCATTTTCCATTCTTTTAATGTTGGATCTTTCCCCTATAAGAGGAAGTTTTCTGTTCCTAGATTTAGATATTACAGGTAGTTTGAGTAAATCTTTATCATGATTCTTCGCTTGCCACTATGTTAGAGTCTCAATTGCTTCAGATTTCTCTGATCGTCCTGCTCCAAATAGCTTAGATAGATGTTTTCCGACTCTTTTAGTGGTTTTTTGGTTTCTAGAGGTTTTTCCTCCTTCTACTTCTAGTTTGCCTTCACTTTTTGGTCCTTTTTCTAACTTTGGTGCCAAAATCTTATCAAGATCTATCGATTCTTCTTTGTTACTTTTCGGTCAATCTTTCCTTACAGAACTTTCACCAACTTCTAGGATGGATGTGGGGATAGTTAAATCAAGTGGCTTCTTCTAGAAAGCTCTAGAGCTCTTGGGTGTTGGAGTTTGAGGTCTACGGAAGCACGCGAATAGCACAAGGAAGAAGAAGAAGCTTGGAGCACAGCACACAATACTAAATGTATTACCACTAGAATTTACAAAGATGAGTAACCTGTTAGGACCATAGGCATATATACAAGCCCGGAAAAAAAACCTCTTGAAGAGGGAAAAAAGTGCCCCAATGGTGCTAGTGTGTTCACACACATCACTACCTAAATATATCAACAAATCCCCCCTGGGAGTGATGCGGTGAACAAGGAATTGGCACTCATGTATAAGGAAGTTCCAAGCTATGTGGAATCAATCCACAAAAGAAAGTAAGCCCAAAGCTTTGCGGAAAGCATCAAACTTCTCCCTAGGCAAAGCCTTTGTGAAAAGGTCTACAATGTTATCTTGTGTGGGCACATATGCCAAGCCAATCTCTCCAACAGAGAACCTCTCCTTGACATAATGATAATGCACCTCAATGTGCTTAGTGTGAGCATGGAACATAGGGTTGCTCACAACTGCCAATTCACTCTAAGTGCTAGTGAAGATGGTGGTGGCAGAAGACTGATCAACACCCAAATCATGTTGGAACAAAGCAATCCCAAATTGATGATTATAAAGAGCTTGAAGCAAGTCAAGGATCACAATGAAGTCAAAGAAGTCATTGGAGATAGTGAAGAGATCTCATAAATATAGCTTGTATACATATGTACATTATTAGTTGAGAATTCTTGTAAAATGGATATAGATGATCCTTAGGATGATAAGGAATATTTAATAGATGTGGGATGAGTCTAGAATCATATATATATAATTCAAGGATGTAAAGAAATGAGTAAGAGAGTCATTAGAAGACGTGTCCATGAGATAGATGTGTAAAGAGACATCTTCAAAAGTTAGTGTCAAGTCTTTCTCTGATTTCTCTCAACCTGATCATATGGATCAGGAAATCTTTTGTACACATGTAACCTAGAAGCTAATGAAGCTATGTTCAAAGTTTCATGGTTTAATTCCTTTCATGCTATGAGTATGATCAATAGGAACATGTATATGTAAAGTCTGCACGTAGACATCTCACAATCGCGCACTTTCTTGTGTCAATGTTTTGCTTGGATCTCAGTGCACAGTGTAAAGTTTTTTATGATTGAGCATCAAAAATCTAAGTTAGAAGGTAAGGAAGCTATGGCTAAAAGCATTTAGCAAAATGGGACTTGTGCTGTGAGAAATCAATCTTAGAAGGTGACTATGTCAAAGTCGCTTGTTCAAGAAGATAGTTTCTGATATACTTTTGATCTTAATGATCAAAACAAAGTTTTAATGATTCTTTTGAAGGACTAATTGTTTATATGATTGCAAAAAAGTACTTTGGAGATACTTATATCATTAGATTGAAGAAATCTAAAGATATGTGCAGGTAATGAAGTTAATCTTTGAAGCAGACTTCTTGAAGAAGAAAAATTTTCACTCAGAGAAGTGATAGTGGAAGACTTGATAAATTAATGTAGCATTTGTGTAAAGTTTTGTCTATAACTGATATAGAGGTGCTCTTAAATTAGTATAGATCAAGCCTTTGGAGATTTAGACGTCTCCAATAGTGGTATCACAGCAGAAGGTGCAATACAAGTGAAGTAAGAGCATTGGAAGTCCCGACTGTTGCAGATATTAAAGTCTCTTCAAATTGAAGGTGGAAAAGTTCGAAGTTTTGAAGACAACCTGTAGAAGAGTGAAGATTGAGTTCGAAAGGATCAAGAAGGATTAAAACTTCATATCAAAGATACATTATATCACCATAAAACTTAGTGATTACAGACACAGAAGATCAAAGATGGGAGAGAGCTTGCAGATTGATAAGCTAGATAGGGAGAACTATCCATCTTGGCCCATGAGGATGGAGGCACAGCTCATGAGCAAAGATTTGATGGCATTCATCACAAGAGAAGAAGAAAAGCTTGAGCTTGAAGATCCTAGTGTTCCAACTAGGGAAGAGCTTGCAAAATTTGAAGAACTGGATGAGGAAGGATGCTCAAGCTAGGAGCATCATTTACATGGTTGTAAATGATTATCTTCTACCTCATATTAGAGGATTATAAAGTGCAATAGATGTGTGGAAGGCTTTGGAAGAGCATTTCCAAAATACAACCAAGTCAAGGAAGTCCTCATTATGGGCTGAGTTCACAACCTTCAAGAAGAAGATCTCACAATCAAATTTTGATTATGTGGCAAGGATGAAGGATACTGCAGATAGCTTGGGAGCAGTAGATGAAGATATTGAAGAGGATAAGTTGGTAAGAGAAATACTTACAGGTCTGAGAGGAGATGAGAATTGGAAGCCTTTCATATTGTCCATAGAATTGTGATTAGATCATTTTACTCCTGATCTTAATCAATTGCTCGGACACATGCTAACTTTTGAGCAGGACTTTTGAGCAGGACATTAAGGGAGATAATGATAGCAGTGCATGGTCAAGCTATGTACTCCAAGGAGAAGAAAAGAATGGCAAAGGGAAGTAGTCAACTGATGATGAAGGATCTTCAAGCCAAGTTAATTTCACAAAAGGAAAGATGGATTTCAGAGGTAAAGGAAGAGGAGGTAAGAACAAAGATAATACTAAAACTTGTTGGATTTGTGGCAAAACAAATCATTTGGCAAATGATTGTTGGTATAACAATCAAAATGGTGGAAGTCATAATCAGAGTCTCAATCAAAGAGGTAGAGGAGGCAGAAATCAAAGAGGTAACTTCAGAGGAGGAGGTGGTAGGACATCATATGCTAGAGGAGGTGGAAGAAGTTTTCAATCTTAGTCCTACAACAACAACTACTATAATTATGCATCAGATCAAAAGGATGACATGACTCTCATCTTGAATGCAACACATGAAGCAATAGGAGAAGATCAAAGGGTGTTTTATATTGACTCAGGATGTTGCAATCATCTGAGTGGCAACATATCATTGATGACTGATATGGAAGCAAAGGTGAATGGACATACAATTCAAACAGGAGATAACACCAAGCATAAGCATTGGATCAGTGAAGAAAAAGAGTGGAAGCACACTCTTAAGTAAGGTACTTTATGTTCCTACTATTCCTAAAAACTTGATAAGTGTAGGTCAAATTTTAGAGAAGGGATATTAAGTCAGATTCACAAATGATGATGTATATGTGCAAGATCCAAATCAAGGATATAGAAGCATCATTGCAGGTAAAAAGGAAGGAAGGCTTTTTACTCTCAAGGTCCAAGGTAATGTGGGACATGCATTGTTTACCTATGGAAGTCAAAAGATGTCTACGTTAGACCTATGGCATAAAAGGCTAGGTCATTTTAATGAGAGCCATAAAGGAAATGTCAAAGAAAGATGTAGTGCTTGGATTGCCAAATGTTGAAGGTCAACACATGGTGTACAAGTGTGAAGCTTGTCAATTAGGTAAAGCACGCAAAAGGTCATACAATAAGTCAGGATACAAGTACTCAAACATGCTTGAGTTGGTTCATACAGATGTGTGGGGTCCTTCAAGGGACTATAGCATAAATGGATCCAGATATTATGTATTGTTTTTTGATGATGCAACAAGGTTGATTATACTTTATTTAATCAAGGACAAATCAGAAGTGTTCAAGACATTCAAGCATTATCATGCTTATGCAGAAAGGATTACAAGACAAAAGCTGAAAAGGTTGAGATCAGATGGAGGGGGAGAGTATTTTTCTAAAGAGTTTGATGATTATTTGTGGAATGCAGGTATAAAAAGAGAAGTAACTTGCAGGTACTCCCCTCAACAAAATGGAGTTGCAAAAAGTAGAAATAGAACTCTTGTAGAGTTTTCAAGATCAATGATGAAAGAGAAGAATTGTCCAAACTACTTATGGGCAGAAGCTATCAACACTACAACATACCTTGTGAATAGGTTACCATGTAAAGCTTTGGATGGTAGAACACCTTATGAAGCATGGTGGGGAAAGAAACCTACTCTTGATCATTGTAAGGTATTTGGATGTTTAGCATGTCCTTATGTTCCTTCACAATTAAAACATAAGCTAGAATCCAAAGAAGAGAAGTATGTGTTTATTGGGTATGATGATAGACAGATGGGTTACAGATTGTGGAGTCCATCTACAAAGCAATTTCTTGTTACAAAAGATGTTACATTTGATGAGCAAAGCACATGGTATACAGGGTTAACAACTGATTATGCAAATGTTGAAAAAGTACAAAGGAAAGGGAAGACCAAAGTAAAAGTGTATGAAGAAGATATTGATGATGTTGATTGTAAAAGTAAATTGCAAGGCAATGATGAAGATAGGCCAAGATTTGATCCAGAATCAAATGTAGCTAAGACTTCAAGAAGTGCAGAGGTCAGAAGATCTTTGAGAGAAAGAAAAGAACCTATCAGGTATAGTTATGATACATCTTTCTTAGCAACTAAAGATTATGTTTATATTGTGAAGATAGAAGAAGATCCAACCACATATGAAGAAGCTAAAGGTAAACAGAATTGGGAGAAGGTAATGCAAGAAGAGTATGATGCTCTACTTGAAAATGAAACATGGGAATTGGTGTCAAGACCAAAGAACCAGAAGGTGATTGGATGTAAGTGGGTGTACAAAACAAAAAGTTTTGCAAACGGTGAGGTGTCTAGATACAAAGCTAGACTTGTGGTTAAAGGTTATGCCCAAACTTATGGGGTAGATTATGATGAAACCTTTAGTCCAATTGCAAAGATGTCCACAATTAGATCTCTAATTGCTATTGATACTTGTAAAGGATGGAATTTGTCACAATTAGATGTGAAGAATGCATTTCTAAATGGATATATTGCAGATGAAGTATACATGGAGCAATCAGAGGGTTTCATGGATTCAATTGGATCAGATTATGTGTGTACACTCAAGAGAGCTTTGTATGGTTTGAAACAGGCTCTAACAGCATGGAATTGCAAGCCTGTTAAGTTCTTGAATGAATGTGGATATCAAGCTTCAAAAGTAGATAGTAGCTTGTTAGTGAAGGAAAGTGAAGATGGGTATATATACATGTGTATTTATGTTGATGATATTATTGTCACAGGTATAGATGCTCAAGGAATCAAGGAGCTTAAGAAACAAATAGAGGAGTTTAAGATAAGTGATTTGGAAAACTTATCTTACTTCTTAGGAATGCAGATTGTGTATATTCAACATGTAGTATATGTTACAAAAGAGAGATACTTGAAGAATCTTCTAGTCAAGTTCAACATGGAAGATTGCAAGCCTTCAACCACACCATTGGAGGTAAATCATAAATTGAGCAGATATGGAGGTGAAGAATTTAATGACATGAAGAAATATCAGAGTTTGGTAGGTAGTTTGATCTATGCTACCTTGACAAGATCAGACGTATCATATGCAGTGGGTGTGTTATCACAATTTATGCATTGTCCAAAGAAGAATCATTGGATTGCATCTCAAAGGGTACTCAGATATATCAACGGAACTCTGAGTGAAGGTTTGTATTATGGTTTTACTTCTGGCACAAGAATCAAAGTGTTTAGTGATGCAGATTGGGCAGGTGATTCATATGATAGAAGGTCTACTCATGGTTATCTTTGTTATATTGGAGATAAGTTAGTTTCTTGGTGCTCAAAGAATCAACATACAGTTGCTTTGTCATCCATAGAAGCTGAGTATAAAGGAATGGTAGAGGCTACAAAAGAAGTGATATGGTTAAAGACCTTGTTGAAGAGCTTTGGAACTAATCAGAGTACTCCAATTATTTTTGGAGACAATATGAGTTCATTATTTTTGGTAGCTAATCCTGTTTTTCATGCCATGACTAAACACATAGAGATTCAATATCATTTCTTGAGAGAAAAGGTACTTGATAAAGAGATTGAAGTATTGTATACTCCAACAAAAGAGCAAGTTGCAGATATGTTGACAAAAATCTTAGATGGACCTAAGCTATAGAAGTTTAAAGAGATGGCAGGAATAAAGAATAATGGAATAATCATAATTAGTGATTGAGGGGGAGCTGTTGGAACAAAGAAATCCCAAATTGATGATTATAAAGATCTTGAAGCAAGTCAAGGATCAGAATGAAGTCAAATAAGTCATTGGAGATAGTGAAGAGATCTCAGAAATATAGCTTGTATACATATGTACAATATTAGTTGCAAATTCTTGTAAAATGGATATAGATGATCCTTAGGATGATAAGGAATATTTAATAGACACAGGATGAGTCTAGAATCATATGTATATAAGTCAATGATGTAAAGAAATGAGTAAGAGAGTCATTAAAAGACAAGTGTCCATGAGATAGATGTGTAGAGAGACATCTTCAAAAGTTAGCATTGAGTCTTTCTCTGATTTCTCTCAGCCTGATCATGTGGATCAGGAAATATTTTGTACACATCTAATCTAGAAGCTAATAAAGCTATGTTCAAAGTTTGATGGTTTAATTCCTTTCATGCTATGAGTATGATCAATAGTAACATGTATATGTAAAGTCTGTAGGTAGACCTCTCAAAATCGCACACTTTTTCGTGTCAATGTTTTGCTTGGATCTCAGTGCTTAGTGTAAAGTTTTTTATGAATGAGCATTCAAAATCTAATTTAGAAGGTAAGGAAGCTATGGCTAAAAGCATTTAGCAAAATGGCACTTGTGCTATGAGAAATCAATCTTAGAAGGTGACTATGTCAAAGTCGCTTGTTCAGGAAGACAGTTTCTGACATACTTTTGATCTTAATGATCAAAACAAAGTCTTAATGATTCTTTTGAAGGAATAATGGTTTATATGATTTTGCAAAGGTAGCCTAGAGGTATGTATATCATTACATTGAATAAATCTAAAGATATGTGCAGGTAATCAAGTCAATCTTTGAAGCAGACTTCTTGAAGAAGAAAAATTTTCACTCAGAGAAGTGATAGTGAAAGACTTGATAAATTAAGGTGACATTTGTGTAAAGTTTGGTCTATAACTGATATAGAGGTACTCTTAAATCAGTATAGATCAAGCCTTTGGAGATTTAGAGGTCTCCAACAAATCAGCCATAAGACATTTGAGCCACACACACTCAAGAATTGTTGTGAAAGCTATTGTATACTCAACCTCACAACTAGAAGTGGCCACAGTAGAGTTGCTTCTTGCTCAACCAAGATATACATGAGCTAGCAAACATGAAGCAAAAGCCACTAGTGGACACACGAGTGTCATAGCAACCAACCCAGTCAGAGTCAGAAAAAGCATGTAAATGAGGCAGTAGTGATCCCCCTTGGGATAAACAATCCAAGTAGTCGGGTACCACTCAAGTAGCGAAAGATGCGCTTAACTGCTTGACACCTAGGCAATGCATAAACCTGCTCATTTGTGAGACAGCAAACTGAATATCTGGCCTAGTAATGCATAATTAAATCAAGCATCCAATAGCTTGCTGATAGAGAACAACATCAAATGCATCTCCAACATCATGAAGACTCAATTGAAAACATGTCTCCATAGGAGTGGCAATAGGTTTACAGTCTTCAAGGCCAAAATCCTACAATAATGTTTCAATATATTTCGTTTGAAACAAAGCTATTTTGCCATCAACTTGGATAAATTGAATGCCCAAATAATCCTGCAAATGTCCCAAATCAGATATCTCAAATGAGTCATGCAAATCAGCCTTAAAATCAGCGATATGTTTCTCATAAGGACGAGTGAGTAGCATGTCATCAATGTACACAACAATGATCAGAAGCACATCATTAGCATGCTTAACATATAAGGTGGTTTTAGTTGGACTATTCTCAAAACCATGTGCAATCAGATAGGCATGTATCTTTTCATACCAAGCACGTGGTGCTTGCTTTAAACCATATAATGCCTTCTTTAACCTACACACCTGGTTTTCATGCCCTTTTTGCACAAAGCCACGAGGTTGAAAAACATACACTTCTTCATGCAAGTCACCATTCAAAAATGCAGTTTTAATGTCCAACTAATGTACATTCTAACCATGATTAGCTGCAAGTGCACAGATGCTATGAATAGTAGTCATTTGGCAAGTAGGAGCAAAGGTCTCATCAAAATCAATGCCTCTTTCCTGAGCATAAGCCTTTGCAACAAGCCTAGCCTTACACCTGTCAACTATTCCAACAGGCTTACACTTCAGCTTGTATACCCACTTAGTGCCAATGGCCTTCTTGCCAGGAGGCAAGTCACATAAATACCAAGTACCATTTTTCATAATAGCATCATATTCTCATTGAATAGCAGCCATTCAATTTTCAGTCATTTATACTTCATCAAACAAAATAGGCTCATTCTCATCACATAGACTAGAGGTAGCCATAGCATAGCAATCTAATGTAAAAGAAGCACTATGAGAGCCAGAACGAGTATGATATGATAGAGGTGCATCTAATTTTTTTGTCACCCAAAGTCTGCAGTAGCCATTTTGACATAGTTTTTGCAGTTTTTGCCTCCTCAATATCAACTCTCTCGTCAACAAGTGCATCATGCAAATTTGCATAAAAAATGGAATGATTTGCATCATCACATGAAAAATGTAAAGGCTAACCAGCACTAGATTGTCCACCTATAAAAAGAGGTAGCAAAGTATTGTACATGTCTTTGGAGCTAACAGATGTCTCCTTAGTACATGAAAGTACTGGCTGAATAGCATCTTCCACAAAAACAATATCACGGCTAACCAAAATGTGTTTAGATGGTGGATGATATAGATGATAGCCTTTCCTTTAAGAAATATAACCCAACATATCCAAGTTACTTTATAACATTTCCCTTGCATTGAAGAACATTTTCTTCTTTGAAAATATGCCTCAAGGTACAACTATACAATAGCTTTTCCCTCTAGTCCTGGTCCAAACTTAGGAGCATAATTTTTGTCTCTCTAATTTTCCCCTTTAAATAGAAGGGGATCCTATCCCAAAATGGATCTAAAAAGAGGGGAATCATGTCCGTGGTATGATCACCTTGCCATTATCATTCTCAAGACTATCTACCTTTACACTTGATAGACATAATTTAGTGCAAAATATGGATAGAGTAATAAGGGTGGATTAAACATCCTTGTTCAATTCACTATCTCACTATGTGCGCACCATGCATTCATAACACAAACATGTGAAATAGGTGGATTATTTGTAGCTCTATCTAAACCTAGTAAAATAGATGGATACACTAACTATTCAAGACTTTTGAGAGTTCTCATAAATTTCACTTGAACTTGCTTAAGATTAATGAAGTTCTACTAAAGTTGAAAAAAACATATCATCCACTTTGAACAAACATCCATTGACATGTTACCCAACTAGAGGACTATTGTGTCCAATCCATGATTTAGGATTTTGGTATGAGAATATAGGAGGGAAGTTTCCACTCACTTTTTTCAACCCAACTTAAATTAGATCGAAACAAATGGCCAACTTAGGTCATTCAAAGTCTTGAACTTGATCTTTGAACTTGAACTTGTGCTTGGGCATCCATTACTTAAAGTATAGTGTCCCATACCACCATGCTCACTTTGATGTTGATGCAAAGCTGAATGTTTTGGACCATCAAGCCCCATCCACAACATTGTGCAATGACTTTTGCCTTAAGGAAAGTTCCAAACCTCATGCTAGAAATTGATCCTTGTACCAATTCCTAATAACTTTAGCTTATGTGTAATGGAACACCTTATTCTAAGGTTTGAGTCATTTTCTTTTCATGCTTTGAAAAAATGCATACATGAAAACTTCTTTCATCTTCAAACTTAAGATCCTTTAAGAAGCAAAACTAGGTTTTGGTTAACTCTTACATCCTTTTCTATATCTTGATTCCTTATACCCATCTTCAAAAAAACTCTTTGCCAAATTATAATCCCACATAGGACTCTTTTACCCAAGAAGTAAAAATGTGTTCTCCTCCCATTTGATAATCACGAAGACTATAATGCAAGCCTTACAAGTCTAATAAGGCTAATAGTAGTTCCAATTGCTAGCAATTGGATAACCTTGTTCCAAGTTTGATCAATTCCTATTGATCATGCA
>CM035406.1:199303781-199313781 GCA_020310875.1 Ceratopteris richardii | reverse complement strand
CTAAACGCATTCTGGTTAGCCCTGATGTTGTTTTTGTGGAAGATACTATTCAGCCATGGCTTTCATGTACCAAGGAGACATCTGTTAGCTCCAAAGACATGTATGATACTTTGTTGCCTCTTTTTACAGGTGGGCAGTCTAGTGTTGGTCCTAATGAGGCAACTTCTCAGCCTTTGCAAGTTTCAGGTGATGATGCAGATCATTCCATTTTTAATGCAGATCTACATGATGCACTTGTTGATGAGAGAGATGATATTGAGCAGGCAAAAACTATGCCAAAATGGCTGGTGCAGACTTTGCGTGACAACAAATTAGATGCATCTCTGTCATATCGTACTTGTTTAGGCTCTCATAGTGGCTCGTTTGCATCAGATTGCTATGCTATGGCTGCATCTAGTCTCTGTGATGAGAATGAGCCTGTTTCGTTTGATGAAGCACAAAATTCAGAAAATTGGATGGCTGCTATGCAATCTGAATATGATGCTATAATGAAGAATGGTACTTGGTCTTTGTGTGACTTGCCTCCTGGCAAGAAGGCCATTGGCACTAAGTGGGTTTACAAGCTGAAGTGTAATCATGATGGAACAATTGATAGGTATAAGGCTAGGCTTGTTGCAAAGGGTTATGCGCAGGAAAGCGGCATTGATTTTGATGAGACCTTTGCACCTACATGTCGTATGACTACTGTTCGGAGCATTTGTGCACTTGCAGCCCATCATGGTTGGAATGTACATCAGTTGGATATTAAAACAACATTTCTGAATGGTGACTTGCACGAAGAAGTGTATGTTTTTCAACCCCGTGGCTTTGTGCAAAAAGGGCATGAAAACCAAGTGTGCAGGTTAAAGAAGGCATTATATGGTTTAAAGAAAGCACCATGTGCTTGGTATGAGAATATACATGCCTATCTGATTGCACATGGTTTTGAGAACAGTCCAACTAAAAGCACCTTATATGTTAAGCGTGCTAATGATGTGCTTCTGATCATTGTTGTCTATGTTGATGACATGTTGCTCACTGGTCCTACTGAGAAGCATATTGATGATTTTAAGGCTGATTTGCATGCCTCATTTGAGATGTCTGGTTTGGGGCATTTGCATCATTATTTGGGCACTCACTTTATGCACGTTGATCGTGGAATGGCTTTGTGTCAAACGAAATATATTGACACATTATTGCAGCGTTTTGGCCTTGAAGACTATAAACCTAGTGCCACTCCTATGGAAACAGGTTTATGACTGAGTCTTCATGATGCTGGAGATGCATTTGATGTTGTTCTCTATCAGTAGGCTGTTGGATGCTTGATTTACTTATGCATTACTCAACCAGATATTCAGCTTGTTGTCTCATAGATGAGCAGGTTTATGGATTGCCCAGGAAGTCAAGCATTGGGAGGCGGTTAAGCGCATCTTTCACTACTTGAGTGGTATCTGGCTACTTGGTTTGTTTTATCCCAAGGGGGGATCACTACGGCCAGATTTGCATGCTTTTTTTGACTCTGATTGGGCTGGTTGCCATGACACTTGTGTGTCCACTAGTGGCTTTTGTTTCATGCTTGGTAGCTCATATATATCTTGGTTGAGCAAGAAGCAGCCTACTGTGGCCACTTCCAGTTGTGAGGTTGAATAAGGGCAGCTTTCACAGTGACTGTTGAGTGTGTGTGGCTGAGATGCCTTATGGCTGATTTGGGTGTTGGTCAGTCTTCTACCACCACCATCTTCACTAACAGTCAGCAATTGTGAGGAACCGTGTGTTCCATGCTCGCACTAAACACATTGAGGTGCATTATCTTTATGTCAGGGAGAGGTTCTCTGCTAGGGAGATTAGCTTGGCATATGTGCCCACGTAGGAGAACATTGCAGACCTTTTCACGAAGGCTCTGCCTAGGAAGAAGTTTGAAGCTTTTTGCAAAGCTTTGGGCTTACTTCCTTTTGTGGAGTGATCTCCACATAGCTTGGCACTTCCTTGTACATGAGTGCCAACTACTTGTTCACCGCATCACTCCCAGGGGGGATTTGTTGATATATTTATGTAGTGATGTGTGTGAACACTCTAGGACTACCGGGGCACTTTTTTCCCTATTTAGGAGGTTTTTTCCCCCGGCTTGTATATATGCCTATTGCCCTAATGGGCTACTTATCTTTGTACATTCTCTAGTAATACATACAGTATTGTGTGTTGTGCTCCAAGCTTCTTCTTCTTCTTCCTTATGTTGCTCGCGTGCTTCCATAGACGTCTAACTCCAACATAAGATAGAATCTCTTCAATTCTTCTTGCTTGGCCAACACAGTCTCCCTAGATAGGGTGATGACTAGGGGTTTGATGCCAAAAGTTCTAATGAAGCTCTAGAGGTCTTATCCCCCACCATAGGATCCACATTACTAACCACCAACAAGGGGACTATCCCACCTAGGTCTCAGAACAAAAGAGGGCACCCAACTTGATCCATCAAAATTCTCAAGCACACCGGCCTGCAAACTGCTCAAGCACATAGGACCGCAAACTGCTCAAGCACACTGAACCACAAACTACTCTGACCAAGGAAGAGAAGGTCCAAAAAACCAAAGCCCCTTGAATGAAAGAAGGAATACTGGGCACCTTTGCAACTTTACTTTGCTTTAGGTGCTTAAATTTCTCCCCCTTTTTATTTTCTCGAAAATGATAAAAAACAGAGAGTGCCGCCAACCAGCTTTTCACATGTAAGGCAGAACATTGAGAAAGTCTTTTATGAGCTTTCACCTCTTATCTGAATACATAAACACTGAAAAGATTGGAAACAAGAATCATATCTATCACAATTCTATGAACAAAAAAGGATAAATTTCCACGTGTTAGAATATGCATAGAGGAACTAGGCAAGGCGGGGGACAGGAGGTCGACACTTTATTTAACAAAGTGTTTTGTGAGTTGGAAGAGGGCTGAGCAAGGTCCTCTACCCATCTAAAAATCCCATCTAAAACCCACCTCAATCTTGGGTTTGACAAGCCCTGCCGAGTATGATAGACCAGCACGTAGAGATTGCGATCCACCTGCGATAGACGAGTTCAATAGGCCCAAAGTGACTGTCCCACAATAAACAGAACATGACATTGTGTTGTTTGCCACGTGGCACGATAGACCACAACATGATGAGCCTCTCTTCCTAGGGGACATCCAATCGGCGATGAACCTCTGGGCCAACACTCTCGCACTATAATAAAGAACAACAATAATAATACAAGAACCTAAAAATGAACATTTCATTTCAAAAAGATGCATTGCGATATGATGCATCATAAATGTTATGGTCATCCATTTTAGGATTCAACTTTTTCGTTTTGATACTTTTCTTTCTACATGCAAGAAATATCCTTAAGAAACATTTGATTCTTTAACGCAAACTTTAAATGATGTCAATGAAGAAAGTTGTACTCGGTATTATGAAAGACCTTATAATGAAGACACGGTATTATGAAAAAAGAGAGGAAAAGTTCATGAAACTACACGTCCATCAACAACTTTGTTTGACGCCCTTCACATTTGAAAGTGCTATTAATGCTACCAATATGCATATATCCAAATATGTGCAACAACATTAATTGGATTGGCTATGGGGGTATGAGTTCAAATCCTACGGGTTGGGTTGATAGGAACATCCTTCACTCAGTCACAATGGTGAGATACTAAAATCAATTCCTTTTGGATATTAAGCACTCTTGTTGAACTTTGTTGTTTGTGAAAAGGGTTGTGCACACTCTCGTGGGTTGGAACTAGTTTCCTCATTTGGCATTAAGACCATCTATACCTAGTCTCTGCTCTTGTCAAGAGCAAATCTTTGAGCTTTATCGCTCTTCATAAATGTTAGGCATTCAACCCCTATTCATGTGGGATTTTAGGGGTCCCATGAGTGGTATGCCCTTCATTCTTTCTCAATTGATTCAAGATACCAAGAGAAGTGGATCTCAAAATCAAATTTCCTCTAAAAATAACATATCGAAATATAAGAGTAAATAACATCCCATCTACAAAATAATTATCATCCACATAGACCATTTGTCCATTATATATCAATTATCATCCGCATAGATCATTTTTCCATTATATATCTCTTTGTCACGAGAAAGAGAGTAGTAATAGATAACAAAACTATTTTCACGCCTTTGTACGCAAGTGCTATTTCCATGTCGACGCTAAAAAGTAATATGTCTTTTGCTTTAACAAATCGATCTCTTACATGTGTGTTTGCATCAACTTCATTTTACTTCATGTTCTTCGAGTGGTATATTGTGCGGCGACCTTCACCTATGGCAACATCTTTTATTGCCGTGAACAACAATCATTTGAAGAGGGCTTCCCATTGTTGGAAAGGCATGTGAAGGAAAGGCCGTGTGGACATGGAGAAAGAACATCTTCCCTAATTCAAGTAGGAGTCAAGGAGATAGGTCTTCCCTTGTTTCAAGTAGGAGTCAAGAAGATGGGTCACGCCATTGTGTGATACAAGTAGACGAGATATGATGCCAAAGTGAAGGAGAGTCAATCAGTCCACATGTGGTCGTGGTGCAGTAATAAACATTAAGTGATGAGTCATTAGCATGAAGCCCCTGTTACCGTGTAGTAGCTGCTTTGATACTAAATATATTGCGTGTGCGATTGAACCCCACCAAGACAGCTACACCACCACTACTTACTCACCTAGTTACAAAAAAGGGAAGAACTTAAAAGAAACGGGAGAAAAGGAGATAGGATTAATAATGGACAATGCAAGTAGCCAGCGACCCCTGTGCTAGTGTAGTGGAGTCATGTCTTTGGAAGCAAGCAGCGGAAAGACTAACAGCACATGGGCATGCCTTTCGGATACTTTGTCCTCACACTTGCCTGCCTGTCCCTGCCTTCCACCCAGCTTCCAGCTCAGCTTCTAGTCCCATGGCTCTCTCTCAACGTACCTGACACCCGGTACTTCTGCGCATGCATTTCCTCCGTGTTTGTTGTGGTTTGCGTCCTAGTCTCTGTGAGGTATGCCTTCACACGGACACACACACACACACAGAGAGAGGACTATCTGCCTTATGTTTGTTGGGTCAGTGTATCTTTCTCATCAGCATCGAGCGAAGAGAGTGAAGCATTTATCACTCTGGTAATATTTCTAGAGCAGTTTTTTCGCTAGAGTTAACGATGCTATGCTTCGTCGTCATTGAGAAGAGTCTATTGGGACTATCTTAACCTCTGATTTTAATACTGTCTTTAAGAGCAAATCAACTCTCAGGTTCCTTTCCTGGGAATACTGTTACTCATCCATCGTCCTTTGAAGGTTTAATTCTTTAAATGCCGGGGAATGATTCAAGTAGCTCATCAGACCCCTAATAATGAATAAAAAATCTCCCTGATTGCATTCCGCAAACTCAGCTGTTGAAGATAAAGTCTAGTTGCACTTTGGATTTTTCAGTGGGGACGGAAGCACCGTCGTCCTACGGCTTAACAAGGGGCTGGTCAGTGGATATTCCCGTCTGTGATAGAGAGACTTGAAGGAGCTGGTTTCGGTGAGTTGTTTTTTGTCTGGGTCTTACTATGGAAGCTGCAACTGGGAGGCTGTATGCTGCTGTCTGCTGATGATGTAGATTTCTTTTAGAAAAGGGGGCAGGGAGGGCGTACACTGTTGTCTGCTAACGATGTAGATTTCCTTTAGAAAGGGGGGCATAGGAAGAATTAAGCAGTAGAAAGTGAGCCGAATATTTTGAAGAGCTCCAGGAATCCGCAGACGTGTAAGCTGTCTAACCAAACTTTGTTACAGCTTTCAAGAGATTTACGCTGGAAGCAAAAATGTAGTATAATTCAAGTAGCTGATGACTGCTAGTAAGCTAATGAGGTAAGCTTTTACATCAAATGACTGCTGGTTTCAACAGCATGGCTTTTTGGGTTCCTGACAAGAAAGAACAGGAGATTTGGACTGCTTTCTAGGTGATAATGACAAGATTTGGATCATACAAAAGCACTATGCTGTTAAGATAGAACCGTTGTCCATTCAAGACATGCCACTGGTGATGCCAATGCTAGAAACTACCTCTTTTATGAGATGATTCGAGGCCTTTCATAATAGAAAACCCTTATCATTTCGCAAATCATGTCAAGTATTCTTACTTCGTATTGGTGAATCATGCTTTACTATTCATCTCGCTGGTGATACTATGGATTTGTAATTCCATGTAATGGCTATCACCTAGGAAGGAAGGTCAGTTTAGTAATCACAGTACCATTGTTGGTCGTTTAATCTCTATGGTTTAAACATACCTGACAGTGGTCATGATGTGTGAATTGGTTATGGCAGTACTGAAAGAAATTCTTATTTATGGGATGTAATGGCTCCTATTTTCATTTATTTGACCAGGTTGATGCTGGAGTAGGAGATGTGGACCAACAGAGAAACTCAGATTGTAGACAAGGAGGCATGGATGCAGGAGTCAAAGGATTCAGATTCAGGATTACCAAGCCTCCCGAATACAGAATTTGTCAGTGACAGGCTAATGCAATTGAGGGGAAAAGGGTTTCTCAGATCACCTTACAATGGCCGAAAACCTTCAGAATTTTCTGGACAAGCTATTGAGACACCGGAGAGAAGATTTTGGATAAATGGTGATCATCAAGACCAAGCATCCTCCTTGAGGATGCACTCAAATTCAGCAAATGGTAGAAGCAACATCATGAATGGTTTTCATTTGGAGAGAGCTAGTACATGTCCAAGATTGGGCAATAGGGAGGAAGACATGTATTTAAAACAGGGGGTGCATCCACTTCACGATAGTAACTGTTACCTTACTGAAGCTGATCTGCATGCTCAGCAAAGGGTCCCTTATGTTCAGGATGAACGTTATGCAATGATGAATCCTATGATGAATCATGGGTTACCTGCCCCACAAAGTCAGGTTCAATTGGCCCACCCTTTCAATGTGCGGAAAGGCATAGACTCCCATAGAGCTGCATACGGAGGAACTGCAATGAACTATAATAGTATTCAGCAGACACAGAACTGTGAATATGAGGGGAGTTCTGTAAGCATGTCAGATTACCCGATGCACTCTTTTCCAGGCCCGTACAGTCATCCCCATAACAGGTTGAAAGAATGTAATGAACACTTCTCTGCTGACCATTATCCCTTTCAAATGTCACCAGCTGTTGGACCTTTTACCTTTTCTAAGCAGATGCATCAGCTGACAGGGCCCTCCCTTGCTTCTCGAAGGGATGTTCCTCGTGTTTCTACCCCAAGTTGTGCCTGCTGTAATGGTCGAGCTCCAATGCAACTTACACAAGATGCAGGGATACCTCTTGGTCCATATCCTTACGCAGCTATGGGCCCACCATACCTCCCACAGGGTTATCAGCATTTGCAAACCCATTCTCACTTTCAAGATCATTGTACTGAGGGGAAATATTGTTCAACCCCGTCTCTGAGCAGTGTACGGAGTGCACGTACACGCCGTAGAGAATCAGATTCTGTTTCTGAAGTTCAGGCTGCTGTATCAGCAAGGAAAGAGAATTCTCCTCCTCTACCTGGTCCTGGTGCTGCCCCGTATGTTTTATGCCAGTATTGTGGTAAGATAATACAGATTCCTTCTCAACTTCGATTTGGAGGTGCTGTTTTTAAGTTACGATGTGGCGCTTGTCGCAATATATCCAAGTTCTGTAACATTGCGCACCCTTGCTACCAGACTCTTCTTAAGGAAGGCACAAATGCAGGTTCAATACAAAGTACTAATGGTATTGAATCTCCTAATGAGCAAAAGTTGCTCCCAAAAGCAGAAAAAATTGGAAATGTTTTAGACTCTGCTGTACAAGTATCTGCTGTTGTGAAATCGAATGAGGATTTCACAGGCAATGTAGTAAGACTTCAGCACCAAAAAGAGCGGAATAATGTTTTCAACCAAGTAACTATGCAGCATCTCGATCCGCGTAACCCCAAGGAAATACCGAAAAATGGTATAGAAGAACATGAGTGGATGGGGTGTAACAGTTATAGGCCTTCAAGCACATCTGGAACTTATCTTGCAGATTCCTCACTGTTCAGTGTTTCAGGCTCTGCCTCCACAAAAGATACTACTGCGCATGTATCTCATGAATCTGAACAGTTGGACACTGACTTCAATTTTGCTCTGCAACGTTCTATGCATGGCAGAGGTGTGGAAATCAAGCTTTCCAATGATGTGACAGAGTCTACTTATGAGCAAGGTGACAACAGGCAAATGCTGACTTCTGAAGAGCTAGAAGGTCTGATGTTGGAGTGCCTCCAGGGAAGTTCCTATCGTGATATGGAAAGAAATTTAGAGCTTGTTACTACACCACAACATAAAGAATCTCCACAAAATGGACATGAAAGGCCAGTGAGCATAAACAAGGACTGTCAAAGATTGGCAAGTGTGGTACAAACAGACCAATGTTATGACCTCGAACATAATGATCAAGCAGAGTCTGAAAAGCTTTCTGATCAGATGTTAGATCCTTCCTCCAAGGAGAGATCTGATGTACAACTGAAGCAGGAACTAACATATGGTACAGGTGGAGTCTCTACTGCTGGCCCTGCTCCTGGTCCAGGTTCACCATTGTATGAACATCTTTCATATGATTCTGCACCTGAGACTGATAAAACTTCAAGAACTGTCAGTGAGGAAAGACAAGCTGTCAATGGATTATCCGGTCAGTACACAAGCAAAGGATCTAACTTTTTATCAAGTATGTTGAAGAAAAGTTTGAGCCTTAGCAGTGTGGGGCAAATAAACAAGAAGAGCATGTCCGTGGTTGTTAATGGCACAGTAATAGCTCCAGATGCTGTCAAATCTGCAGAAAAGCAGGCGGGAACAATTTGTCCTGGAATATACTGGTACTTTTTTGCTACCACATGTACATTCTGCTGTTCATAGACTTCTGGTTGATGCAAGTGAGCTGAATTTGCAGGTATGATTTTAAAGTAGGTTTCTGGGGAGTAATGGGTGGACCATGTCTTGGGATCATTCCGGTGAGCTTCTTGATCTATAAACTTTTAAGTTCTCTTCAGACAAGTATTAGCACAATCGGAGGAAGGGAAGTTAAGTTGTCTTGATTTTCCATAATGCGCAGTGTTCAACGCTTTTCATTTAACCTCATACAATATGAACACAGCATTTTCTGAGTGATTCTTCCCTTCTTACTCTTGTAATAACATCATCACAATATAATGAAGAGGTGCAAGAGATGTGATGAAATTCGCCTTCAATATTAGTGTCATATCTGTTTCAGGGGCTTTAAATGTAAACCTTTGAGGGTATGTTCTCTATACATTTCAAACATTTCAAGCTTTAACCCTTTGCATTGACTGCTGATCATAATGCGCAAATAGATGGCATAATGAATTTAAATTTCTGTTATTCTGAGTGACACATAGTATGATAAGAATGCTTCTGACAGCATATTAACTATGTAGAGAGCCAATAGAAAAGAGGAGGAATAGTGCTCAGGTGTGGATACTCCTTATATGGGCTGAGAATGATGCTGAAAAATCTGAGTCGCATGCTGGAGAAGATGACGATGAAATACAATTGCAGTTGGAGTATATTTAGCCTTAGTGTTTTTCGGTTTTACTGAGGAGTAAAAGAGTTCAGGGGCTGACTACATAACAGTGCTCAAAGTTAGAAGAGTGTAGCTATGATAGAAGTATCTTCTACTCAGTGACAAGTCCTTTGAGAATTCAGTTGGTTGCATTTTGAATAAAAAACACAACTTTTTTCACATGAAAGTTATTTCAACACTGAATTTCATGATGACGTGGCTGTGATACTTACCAAGGGCAGCTGTGTGTTCGTAAGCTTGCTATATGTTTTCATGTTCTGCTCTCGAACGTGCTTCTGTTAAAGGTTGCAAATGAGATTATGGGCTCGGGAAGATGATGATTTTTTTATTATAAAGAGGTCCTGCTCTACTGTCTTATTGCAAGATGACCAGTATTTTGAGTAATGGGTTGTGTTTTTTGCAGCCTTTCATAGCAGAATTTAATCTTCCT
>CM035406.1:199288781-199298781 GCA_020310875.1 Ceratopteris richardii | reverse complement strand
TATTCTTCAGATTCTTGTTCGTGCTTCTGTTTCTGATGCACCTACTGCAGAGCAAATTTGTTGGGATGGCAGAGATGCTCAAGCACATGCATTGATAGCTGTGTCTGTCAATTGTGCCATTATTCTTGACATTTGCTCTTGCAGAACAGCTAAGGATGCTTGGGATATGCTTACCACATTGTACCAGGCTAGGAATAAGGCCTTGTGTTGCTTACCTCTGAAACCAATTGGAGAGTGAGCACATTAATGAAGGTGATTCTATGGACAATTTTCTCACAAAGGTTAAGGATTTAAAAGAACAGTTGATTTCTGCTCATGAAGTTATACCAGATAGCTCACTTGTGCAGACCGTTCTGAATGAAGTTATACCAGATAGCTCACTTGTGATGAAGTTATACCAGATAGCTCACTTGTGCAAACCGTTCTGAATGGTCTTCTTGACTCATATCAGGGTTTTGCTTCTACTCTTCGTTTGATGATGAAAGGCAATCCAAATGCCTTGTCATTTGAGGAGTTAGTCTCTGTTTTGTTGCCGGAAGACCAGTCTAGGCTTATGCATGTTGCAGATCAAGCTTTCCTAGCTAGTCAGAAGTGAAAAGGTAAATGGAGCTCTTCTACTAGTAAGTAGAAATCTGCAAATGATGCACATTCAAAGAAGGAAGACAAAGATGAGAAGAAATCAGAAAAGAAGAAATTGTGTTGCAAATATTGTAAAGCAAATGATCGTGTCATCAAGAGCTTTCCAAAACTGGCTTCTTAAGAGGCAAAGAAGAAAGAGGCCGGAATGGTTGTTGCAGAGGCTTCTACACCGAAAACAGAATTTGCTAATCTTGTGCAGGAAGAAGAATAGGCGTTTACTACTATTTGCAGTTTTGACCAATCTTCTCATGAGTAGTGTATGTGTGGAGTCGACTCATATGTTTGGTACTTTGATAGTGAGGCGACCAAACATATTACCTTGCAGCGCAATTTCTTCTCTTCACTCGAGCCTTCCCCTACAGGGCATACTGTTACATGCGCCAACAACTCCTCCTATCCTGTTATCGGAGTTGGTAAGATCATTTTGACTATTGATGATGGTAGTTCTTTCACTTTGTCAGATGTTTTGTTTGTGCCAGGGATGAAGAAAATCTGTTATCAGTTTCTGCATTAGCCAAGATTGGCTTGGTTGTGAAATTTGTTGATGACAGATGTATAGTTCATGAAATTTCAAATGGCTACGTCATTATTCCTTCTAGCATTTCATGTTGTGTGTAGTACATGATTCTCAAGCTATGTCAGATGCATAGCTTTGGCATGCACGCTTTGGTCATGTGAATTTTGCTAGTTTGCTACACTTGCAAAAATCTGAAATGGTGTCCTCTTTGCCCAAACTTGAGGCACCCGATAAACATGTTTGTGAAAGCTGTATTTTGGGCAAAATGTAGCGTTCTTCCTTTCAAAAGATGGTTCAGCTCGGGCTACTCAGAAATTATAGCTTGTACATAATGATGTCTGTGGTCCTATGTAGACATCATCTTTTGGGAGCTATCTTTACTAGTGACTTTCATCGATGATTTTTCCAAGCATGCATGGGTATATCCATTGAACGCTGTTTGTGCTTCAAACAGTTTTTGGTTTTGGCTGAAAATCTTTCAGCATGTAAATTGGGCACCCTCCGTTATGATCGAGGAGGGGAATATATGTCTTGACTTTAATGCATTTCTCCCTGAATGTGGGATAAAACATCAATGTACATACAGTGCCGTATACACCTCAACATAATGGAGTTGCTAAAGGAAAGAACAGATCACTCATGGAAATGGCAAGGTGTATGGTGAAGAGCCGGGCCTTACCACATAGTTTCTGGCTTGAGGCTGTGATGTGTGCAACATATGTACTAAACAGGTGTCCCACTAAAGCGCTGCATTCTATCACTCCATATGAGGCTTGGCATGGTTGCAAGCCATCTGTTGCTCATCTGCATGTTTTTGGTTGTCTTGCATATGCATTAGTGCCCGAACAACATCGCAGAAATTTTATCTTTAGGACTTAAGTCAAATTTAGAATGTATGTATGTTCCATGTCTTTTGAGATTGCTGATACATTAAAGATGTTGGGCGACATTCTCTAGCATTTTCCTTTAGTTGATCTCCACCTTCCTCTCTTTCCCATAACTTTCGGGATGTACAGACATTCCGGTGTGCATTTTACCAAGTTTGGTTTTGGATCTTATGGTTTATTTGGAAGCCTAATAATTAGCTTGTATTCAAGCAGCAATACATGCTCTCCCAATCCTTAGGGAACGTTTTCTTTTTGCTACTGATGCATTGCTGATAATGATACCTTACAGCTGACCATTCACACCATTTTGTAGGCCTCATGGAAGTCACTTGTATCATGATCTTCATCTTTGATCATTTGTATGTGATGAATAAAAGTAACATGAACCACCAAGGAAAAATGCATGTGTATATGTATGTACATAGTTACATATATACATGTGTGCTTGTACGTACGCATATACAGACATATGCACACATACATACATACATACATATACTTTATACATACACATGCACACAAATCTGCCTCCCCTCCTTTTTTTTTTTGGTCTGGAAGAGTAGGGAGGATCCTTCTCTTGTACTAGGAATTAGTATCTCATTGATTTGCCTTTTAGAAGGACCTAAAGAATTAGACAAATATACAATGTGATTCCTAATACTTAATATACCTGCACTTCCGGCAAATATGTCTCATATTTTCTTTGCTGGTTCTGAAATGTGTGGAGGGAAACATAATTTGACCACTATGTTTTATATGAAAGACTACCATTTTCAGCAAACCCAATATCTTCACCACAATAACATGCATGCATAGATACATCCATATGCAAGTACATGCAGTACATATTGTTGTGCTTGCAGTGTGCTTTTTTTATTTTAAAAAAGAAAAACAATTCTATAAGCATGAAGTGTTATATGTCCTGTAATGATCAAAACAGGTTATCTGCCATTTCAAAGAATGTAATTTTTATTTTAGGGTTCAAAAGAGGGGTCGTGGCTGCGGAATGTTTCGACCTCCTACAGCAGTTTGACTAGATTTCTTGCAACAGTGAGCAATGTCGGAATTGATTTGATCACAGCATGCTTTCTATGAAAATACAATTAAGCCTTATAACTTGGTGGAAAACAAGGATTAACGAGGAGAAGTACCAAAAATTTCGTAGATCCATGGAACAGGTCATCCAAATCTTTGCTATTACTGTCATTTCGTTATGGAAGTATGTCGGATATGGATCAGTGCATGTACAGTATGATGCAGCTGGGCTTTGAAAACTGGAACTACAGAGCAAAGAATGGTGCAATCGAGGTTTAGGATTCATCTGTTGTATTTGAATTATGATTGAGTATGCCCCTCTCTACATAATGATTGTATCTTATAATGAAGATATATGTTTTATATTTTTTAAGTGCTTTGTTGTTGTATCTTCTGCGAGAACGGAATTTAAATTGTCAACTCAAGGTCCAAGAAATTGTTATATCATCCCATCTATGGAGCTGTTGAAACTTTTGTTGCAAACATGGCTCATGGGGGAACCTTTGCCTAGAAGAGCTTTTAGCATATTCATGTGTGAAGAATTTGGGGACAAATTGCATGTTAGAAGCAGGTGCCAGCAGCCAGTGGTGTTGGTTCTAAAGCTTTCTTTTTTGCAGTTAAACAACTGTACTTTGGTGGAAATACCTGGACACCCTCTTTGATGTTTAGAAGACATAATCAACTAATTATAGTAGCGTTTTTGATGGTGCAGCATGTATCTGATTCTCAACTTACACCATACATTTTCAGCCTATCTCTTTGTTTCAGTTCGTGGATTCTTCTTGGTTTGATGCCTCTTTTCAGTTTTTCTTAGTGTGGATCATGTTTTATTTTATATTCATCATGACTTAAGTCAGCTTCAGGCTATCTCCTTTGTCAGCTTGTCTTTTCAGATCAGCTGTTTGTCTGCTCCTTTTCCTCGGCAGCCATGTCTGATGTGTGTGCATGTTACCTGTTCCTTAGCAGCAGGACACATTCAGCAGATATTTGCTCTCTGCACTCATATAGGCATGGACTCTCACCTTAGATGTGCATCTTGTCCTCAGCTGCTACTGAGCTCAGTTTTCACACTATCAACTCTGCTACAGAAGGTTAGATACATAGTTGGAATCGGACGTGTCCAAATCATTTTACCGGACTTACAGGACTTGGTTTCAGATGTCCAAGTCTGAAACCCTTTTCGGACTAGTATTTTTCAGAAATTTCTGGAGTGCTAAAAAACCTCTGAATTTGAGTCATTAGACTGGTTAAAAATCTCCGAATATGGAAAAATTACCTGACTCAAAGAAATCTATGTCTTGTATCCATAATTAAAGAGAGGATTTGTAAAAATGGAAGTCACATTGGATAATTTTGAGAAAGAGAATGATGATGATAGACTCGTGAGATTGCAAGAGACCATTGAGGAACAATGAATTTTGGGAGCAAGAAGGATGATGATGGGGAGAGGAGTATGTGGAGGAAGATGATGGCTGATCATACATGATTATTGGCATATTTTGACACGACTTTGCACTCGTATTTATAAACTTTTGGTCTTTTGCGATAGCTTATATGAGCTTACTATCTAATTTCAGCTTCATACTCTTTGTGATTATTGAATTTATTCTTAATTGTCATCGATATACGTTTCTAATCTCATTTAGAGTATCTGCAATAGTTTATGTAAAAATTTCTTGGGAAAAGATAAGGTCACGTCCGATAACATCCGAAACATTTTTCCGGTCTTGTTTTGGGCTTTCCAACCTGTCCGAGTCTGAAGTTCGATTCCCGTCCGAATCAACTATGGTCAGATAAATCAGGAATTGCATCAGACTTTTCTGTGGCAAAGATTCTGTATATATATTGTCAGCGGGGTTTTTCAGAATGTCTTTGATTTCTTAGTTTTATAATTATATCATGCCTAGATTTAGATTTTGATATGCATTAGAGCCAGTTATGTAATCAATAATAATTTTGATCACTCTGTCAGATTATCTCATGTCGTTCTGTTCGTTATAGTTTCTATGCGCACCTATTTTTTACAAAAACTGTTACTAAAACATGCCCTGTCATAAGCAGCAGATAAGGATTTATGAACTTCAGAGAGTTCAGATCATTACACTATTAAGAAACTTGTTCATGTTCATAGATAGTAATTATTCTCTGAGGCAATCACGCCGGATCATATTTCTGAATATTTCTCTGCTTTGTGTACCACTCGTAGTTGAAGTTTTTAGCTTTCTTCACTTCATTAAAGTTGTGGACGCAACAATAAAAAGTTGGTACGTAATCATTGAGTACATCTGTACTTCTATCGTTCATTGCCTCTGATAGCTATTTTCTTGTCTCCTACACAACGGACTAGTGTGCTCTGATGATAACCTGGGGGTCCACTGATGGGAATAAAGCAACATGTAACAAGATAGTTTTGGTTTAGATGCCAATTGTGTTAGCTATATGACTGATTCATTTCATCTGTTTGTTTGTTTGTATTTAATTCATTATTGTGGCTTTTGTATCAAATGTGTGAACTCTATGGTGGAACGGAATTCAAGTTACTGTATGGCTTTCTTTATGGTCAATTTGTACAATTTGGCAAGTTATTGCTGATACATTTGATCATGTTTGTGTTACAGGGTCGAAAGTTTTCTAATAACGAAAGATACATGGAACATTAAAAATTGAAGAAATGGAAACTCTTTTGCTCTTGGTAAAGGGTAGGCATTTCTTTCTGACAATTGATGTTGTTTTCTTTATCTGTTGCAGCTCTAAGTCCTGGTGTACAAGCAGAAAGATGTAGGATGGATTGTAATGGAAGGAAAGGGGAGACACTTGAAAAGAGAATAGAATTGCAGGCAACCGATTCCCAATTCTTAAATGGTGAATCGCATGGTGACACTTGGGAAGGAATTCAGCTCTCTAGAACAATAAAATGCCAAAAAGAGCGCAAGTCTCAAAGATGCTTAAAACACTTGTAGAAAGCTTGTGTTTAGAGGGAGATAGCTCTGGTAGTTGCATGCTCTTAAAGAATCCAGAGTGGTTGATAACACGGAAGTTTCAAGTAATATAATCTAGAAGCCCTCCTGAAGGAGTCACTCTGAAAACTGATAGAAGTCCACAAGATTTTTCAGGATATAAGACATGACACAAGTAGTTGCCAAGACTTGAAGTTGTATAAAAAGGAATCGATGGGTAGATAAAGCAGACATCCTCAAAGAAGATGTCGAAAGCTTTAGTAATGAAGCAAAAAGATTCATATCACAATTTAGAAAAAGGAAAACAAGTGCAGAGCATATCAGTTGAGGAGGAATTGAAGCTAACTTTTGATCATTTGGAAGAAAACTTCACCAAAAGAAAGGAAATGGATTTCTTTTTCAGAGTTTGAATAAAGTTGCACCTCCTGAGGTAGCCCTTTTTTTTGTTCATTTGGAAGAAAACGTCACCAAAGGAAAAGAGATGGATCTCATTTTCAGAGTTTGAATAAAGTTGCATCTCCTGAGTTAGCCCTTTTCTTGACGATGTGTGTGTGGCATGTGCACACTGGTGACTGCACTGTGTTATATGTGTGTCCCACGTGACATGTATTATATGTTACTATAATGTAATATGTTATATAATATATATCATATCTTATATGGTAGTTATTACGTTACATGCTAGATATTTATTATTATGTACTTCATCACTTGTTTTGGCAAATGAAACACTCTAATAGTCCTTGCAGAAGTGTTGATGGTGTTTACAGCCATGTGTTCGTCTCCACAAAAGTCTAGGAAGAGATTTGTACGATTTCTTGCATGTTTGCTAAAGCTAAGCAAGAAGGCATCAACCTTCTCCATAAGAAAGGGGGAAAATCAATGAAAAAAAATTGGAGGCCAATTACTGCGCTTGCATTTAGTTACAATATCCATGCATAAGCTTTTAAAGGCTTGATCTAAGGAAGATACGCCTTAAAAGCTGGCAGATATGCGAGAGGGATTTAAATATATTCCAAACAAACCAATCAAGAGTGCTTTTTTTAAGAACTCTTTTAGAGGCAATGCGATTGGACCGCCTTTAGAAATAATTCATTTGTTTATTGTTGAAGAGTGCCAAATCTTATGTGTGCTTGTGGAATGAAATTTGTAAAAGCAAACGTGCCTTGAGGTACTCCATGGATATTTCCTTTTGCATTCCAAGGCAAACAGATGAAATTAGAATTATTTACAAAATTTCTCTCTAAAATCTTTGTGCAAAATGTTTATCAATATTTTAGGTATAAGATTAGTTCTAGTGAAATGTCAGTCCCTTTATTTTTTTCTATGAAATTCCTATTTCTCGTAGGAAGATTCTTTTGCATGAACCGAAGACTTTCATAAAAGATAACACTGGGAATAAAACATGACTCTCTAGATTGAGTTAAACATTTCCAATGTGACTTTGGACGTATTTTCTATAGATAGAGTCATGTGATAGCGTTCTCGATTGAGTTAAACATTTCCATCATGACTTGGGGATGCATTTTCTATAGATCGAGTCATGTGATATCATTTGGGGATGGATACTTTTCTAAGCTTGAATGCGGTAATTTTATTATGATAGGGGTCTTACAGCAAGGAGTAACTATGCATGCTTGGCTAAGTGGCCCTTTCAATCAATTATGCATATATAATTTATATTGACATACATCATGAGACTTCCAAAGTCAAGCTCACCTTCAACAAGATTGTGCACTCATTGTGACGAATAATGCATGAGCTCTAGCTCTAGGATATACATAATCTGTATTGACATACATGACAGAAATCAAAGTTCAGCTCACCTTTGACAAGATTGTGCATTCCTTTGTGACAAGGAATGCATAAGCTCTAGTTTTTCGTGAGAAATTTAAGATATGCATGTCAACATGCCATAACATTTGGGGATGGACTGCTTGATTATGATAATTTTATCATGACAAGGGTCTTAATTCCACAGGATCATGCACTCTTTTGTGATGAAATGCATGAGCTCTAGATGTTTGAGAAAAAAAATAAGATGTACGTGTTCACATGCTTGGTGTTATAGATGTATGCTGATATTTTCAATCATGAAAGCCTTAACATATAACTAAAAGCATGTTGTGTAAGTTGACCTTGACCCAATTATAGATGAAAGCGAGGACATGGGTATTTCATAAAAGACCTTGATATAACTTCCATCGTCAAGTACATGGCTTCCTTTCCCTTGTACTCAGCAATAGTCTCTCATTGATGCACACTACGAACTTCTTGTTGCATTTGTAGAATCAGTATGATGCTCTCATTTTTCTAGACATTCTACTGGTTTCCATCAAACAAATTATTGGAAGCTATCAATTTGAAAGTGGATTCTTCCATCTCTTGCTTCTTAGTACTTTGTCCTTATGCCTACAAAGGATTTCAAATCCACATGGTCATACTTGAAATGTGGGAAGTCAAAGCGAAGTATCTTTATGTCTTACAAAGCATGGTCATACTTGAAATGTGGGAAGTCAAAGTGAAGTATCTAAGTTAATCCAAAATAAAAGAACCTAGTTGATAATGCAACTTAGTGAAATCATCTCTTGACTCCAAGCTATGCATTAACATTTGCATTTTAGTAAGGAGTCTCAAGACATTATGTAGAGGAAAGATCAACTTAGTACTAGTTGAAGCATTATATTTTTGAGTAAAGGTGAAAAATCATCAATAGAAGTGTGGTGGATCAAGACACCAATGTTTGATACCGTGCTAGAGTTTAGTGGCTTGATGATAGTTTATTTTCACTACAAAAATATTTTTAAGAATCCACTTTAATTCTCTTTAAGACAAATAAAATGCTTCAATACCTTGAATTGAACAGAACAATGAAGAGATAAAGCTTTGAGTCTCATACAATTTGACTCAAATGAATGTAATTGTCTTAGAAGATTGAATAGGTTACACAAGATTTCAGCTTTTCCTTTCTACTTCTCAAACCTTTGAACATATAGTAAATAAGCTAATGAAATCCATAGGAGGATGTTCTAAGAGGAAAGCTATAAAATTTCATGAAGTTTAAGTTGGTAAGTTTTTATCTTCAATCCTTAATTGATCTTTTTTGGATCATAACTTAGTAGTTAGTTTTTCTGTTTAAGGAACTACAAGTACAGAAGCCAATTTCATAACCAAATAATAGATCTTGAACAATTCTAACTAAACCAAGGGAAAATTCTCTCCAAATACATCATCTACTTAGAAATAGGTGATGGAATAGTACCACTAGATCAAAGGATCCAGTCATTCTACTATTCCAATCAAGAACGAATACTATGCATTTAAGTAAACTACACACTATACATAGCCTAGTCAAGAATAAGGGTGTAAGTAGACTCAACAAGGATCAATATGATATTTCATTGATTCCCTCCTTTCATTTTGGTTGATGAAAAGGATCTTGAATTGAAAGAGAAGGAGAGTCAAGGAAGAGTTCATGACCACATTCTCCACATCATGGGACTCAAGAGAATGCTACTATATAGTGCATAATTAGAAGCACATTTTTGGGGGACGAAAATTGCCTTCTAGGAATAAACTTTATAAAATATCTAAGCACAAGCTAAATTGATAAGATTCTAGAGTAGATAACAAGATGAGAACTTATCCTCGTGGTTATGTCTAATGGATGGAAGGTAAGGCCTTGGGTTCAAATCCCATAGGTCGAATGAACATGTATTTTTTCACAAGACCTAGAAAACCTTCTAGGACCTAACTCAAGTTAACATGATTTAACTTGAGTGAACTATAAAACCTTGCATATGCAGACTCCAAAATACTTGGATACTTTCCCAATTGTGATTACACATGCAGAAGTTGTGGTTATACATGCACATGCAAACTCAACTCCAATGTGCATCCTCGATTGAAAGGTCATATAATAGATGGTTGGGATGTGAAGATAACCTCTTCTTGGTCATAGTCTT
>CM035406.1:199253781-199276281 GCA_020310875.1 Ceratopteris richardii | reverse complement strand
ATACCTTTGCAAAGTTTTGTAAAAAGCTTTACACATTTGATAAGTCAATGAGTGAGTTATGTGGAGGAGACTTTCTGTGTAGTCATCTTCTTCACAGTTTGTTCAAGATTTTGATAGTTGAGTATTTATCCTCCAAATTGGCGAAGGTTTTAAGTTATTCTTGATATAAAGGTGCTCTAACTTCAAGAATAACTTGTTGTTTTGGAGATTAACACTCTCCATCAGTGGTATCAGAGCAGGAAGCATCAGAATTGAAGAAAGGAGGACCCAGACTGCTGCAGTTATAAAGAATTCAACATTTGAAGATACAAAAGGTGAAAGCTTGAAAGTAAAGCTTGAGAAGGAGGTAAGAAGATATCAAGGAAGACAAAAGGAACTTCATTCGAAGCAAAGGTATACTTATTTCTTATAAAGGTTGAAGAATTTAATACACAGGTGAAGAAAGGATGGGAGATTCTCTTCAAATAGAGAAATTGGATAGAGAGAACTATCCAGCATGGTCAATGAGGATGGAAGCTCATCTTATGAGCAAAGACTTGATAGGTTATATCATAGGTGAAGAAGAAAAGCCTCAGTTCAGAGATCCTAGTGTTCCAACTAGGGATGAATTATCAGATTTGAAGACTTGGATGGAGAGAGATGCTCAAGCTAGGAGTATTATCTATATGGGAGTTAATGACTACTTGCTACCTCACATTAGAGGTCTTGAAAGTGCAAGTGATATATGGAATGCTTTGGAAGAGCATTTCCAAAACACCACAAGGTCAAGGAAGGCATCCCTTGTGGGCAGAGTTTACCACATTCAAGAAGAAGGCCTCTCAATCCATCTCAGATTATGTAACAAGGATGAAAGACATTGCAGATGCATTAGGAGCAGTTGATGAAGATATTGAGGAGGATAAATTGGTAAGGCAAATCCTCATAGGTTTGAGAGGTGATGACAAATGGAAGCCATTCATTTTGTCTACTGAGTTATCACTAGATCATTTTACTCCTGATTTAAATCAGTTGTTAGGACACATGCTAACCTTTGAGCAGGATGTCAAAGGTGAAGGTGATAAAAGTGCAGGTCAAGCAATGTATTCAAAGGATAAGAAGAAGAATAGCAAAGGGAAGCAACAAGCAAATCAAGATGAAGGTACAACTAGCCAAGCTAACTTCCTAAGAGGAAGAGGAGGTGGCAAAGGTAGAGGAAGAGGCAGAAGTAATAAAGATGGAGTCAAAGCTTGCTGGATTTGTGGTAAGACAAATCACTTAGATCATGATTGTTGGCATAATACTCAGAATAATGGTGGATATAATCATAACTTTAATTCAAGAGGAAGAGGTGGTAGAAATCAAAGAGGTAATTTTAGAGGTAGAGGTAGTAGAGATTACTTTGGAAGAAATGCAAGTAGAGGATTCCAAAGTCAACAATACAACAATACCTACTACAATTATGCTTCATATCAGAAGGAGGATTCAACATTGATAATGAATGCAACTTGTGAAAGGCAAAGTGAAGACCAAAGAGTTATCTATATTGACTCAGGGTGTAGCAATCACCTGAGTGGCAACATAGCTTTGATGACTGATTTGGAGAATAAGGTAACTAATCATGTAGTTCAGACATGTGACAATACAAAGCACAATGTGAAGTCAATTGGATCAGTGAAGGCCAAGGTTGGAAGTACTCTCTTGAGTAAAGTTTTGTATGTTCCTACAATTCCAAAGAATCTGATAAGTGTAGGACAAATTGTTGAAAAAGGTTATGAAGTTAGGTTCACTAATGAAGGAGTTTTTGTGGAAGACCCTAGCAGTGGGTATAAACAAATTGTTTCAGGGAAGAAAGAAGGAAGATTGTTCACATTGAAGATTCAAGGTAACATTGGTCATGCCTTGTTCACCTATGGAGGACATAAGATCTTTGAGTTAGATCTTTGGCACAAAAGGCTTGGACATTTCAATGAAAGAGGTATTAAAGATATGGTTAACAATGGTTCAATGCTTGGATTGCCTAATGTTGCAAGTCAACATATGACATACAAATGTGAGGCATGTCAACTAGGTAAGGCTCATAAGCAATCTTATTCCAAGCATGGTTTTATGTATTCAGAGAAGCTTGAATTGGTACACACAGATGTGTGGGGACCATCAAAGGATTTCAATATCAATGATGCTACGAGATGGATGACTATCTATGTGATCAAAGATAAGTCAGAGGTATTCAATACATTCAAACATTATCATGTGTATGCAGAGAGAACTACAGGTCAAAAGTTGAAGAGACTAAGGTCAGATGGAGGGGGAGAGTATTTCTCTAATGAGTTCAGTGATTACTTGTGGAATGCAGGTATAAAAAGGGAAATTACTTGCAGGTACTCTCCTCAACAAAATGGTGTAGCAGAAAGGAGGAATAGAACTCTTGTTGAGTTTGCAAGCTCCATGATGAAGGGGAAAAATTGCCCAAATTATTTGTGGGTTGAGGCTGTAAATACAGCCACATATTTGGTCAATAGATTACCATGTAAAGCTTTGCAGGGTATGACACCATATGAAGCATGGTGGGGTAAGAGACCTACTCTAGATCATTGCAAAGTATTTGGATGTTTGGCATATGCATATGTGCCATCTCAATTAAGGCACAAATTGGAACCTAAAGCTGAAAAGCATGTGTTTATTGGATATGATGGTAAGCAGATGGGATATAGGTTGTGGAGTCCATCCATAAAACAATTCCTTGTGTCAAAGGATGTTACATTTGATGAGCAAGGTACTTGGTATGCAGGTACATTCAATATTCATGCAGGTGATGAAGAAGTTGTGACTCAAAAGAAAGGTAAATCAAAGGTTCAAATATTTGATGAAGAAGATAATAATGAAGAACATGTTGAAGTTGAAAAAGTGCCAAGGTTTGATCCAGAATGTGATGAACCAGAAACCTCAAGAAGTGGAGAACTCAGAAGGTCATCAAGACACAAATGGCAACCTACAAGGTATAGCTATGACACTCCTTTTTTGGCTACCAAAGATTATGCTTATATGATAAAGGTAGATGAAGACCCTTCTACATATGAAGAGGCAAAAGGTAAGGAAAATTGGGAGAAAGCTATGGAGGAAGAGTATGATGCATTGATGGAGAATGAGACATGGGATTTGGTTCCTAAACCAAATAGCCAGAAGATCATTGGATGCAAATGGGTCTACAAGACAAAGAGGTTTTCAGATGGAAGTGTGTCTAGGTATAAAGCTAGACTTGTTGTGAAAGGGTTTGCTTAGACATATGGTATAGATTATGATGAGACTTATAGTCCTGTGGAAAAGATGACAACCATCAGGACACTCATAGCTATTACTACATGTAAAGGTTGGAAATTATATCAATTAGATGTGAAGAATGCTTTTCTAAATGGTTACATTTCAGATGATGTTTTCATGGAGCAACCACAAGGATTCAGAAATGAAAGGTATCCAGATCATGTATGTAAGCTCAAGAGAGCTTTGTATGGTTTGAAGCAGGCCCCAAGGGCATGGAATTATAGACTTGTGAAGTTCTTGAAAGAACTTGGTTTCCAAGTATCTAAAGTAGATAGTAGCTTGCTTGTTAAAGCAAGTGATGATGGGTTCATTTACATGTGCATATATGTTGATGATATAATTCTTACAGGTACAGATGAGAAAGGAATTCAAAGCCTAAAGAAGCAAATGGAGAAAGAGTTCAAGATTAGTGACTTGGGAGACTTGTCATATTTATTGGGCATGGAGATCTCATATACTCAACATGGAGTGTATGTAACTCAAGAAAGGTATTGTAAAAACTTGTTGATCAAGTTTAAAATAGATGATTGCAGGGTAGCACCTACTCCAATGGAGGTGAATCACAAACTGAGCAGATATGGAGGAGAAGAATTCATGGACATGAAGCTATATCAAAGTTTGGTTGGTAGTCTGATATATGCTACATTAACTAGGCCTGACTTGTCATATGCAGTTAGAGTATTATCTCAATTCATGCATTGTCCTAGGAAAGAACAATGGGTTGCAGGACAAAGAGTGTTGAGGTACATTAAGGGTACACTCAAATAAGGTTTGTATTATGGTTTTACATTAGATACAAACATCAAGATATATAGTGATACAAATTGGGTAGGTAATCCTGATGATAGGAGATCAACTTATGGATACTTGTGTTATGTGGGAGATAAGTTAATTTCATGGTGCTCAAAGAAGCATCATACAATTGCTTTATCATCCACAGAGGCTGAGTACAAAGGTATGGTTGAAGCTGTAGAGGAAGTGATATGGCTTAAGACTCTTATGAAGAGTTTTGACATCATTCAGAGTACACCCACTATTCATGGAGATAACATGAGTTCATTGTATTTAGCTGCTAATCCTGTTTTTCATGCCAGGACTAAACACATTGAGATTCGATATCATTTTCTAAGAGAGAAGGTGATGGATAAAGAGATTGAAGTTATACATACTTCAAAAAAAGATTAGATAGCTGATATGCTAACCAAAAGCTTGGATGGACCAAAGCTACAGAGATTCAAACACATGGCAGGTATAAAGAAGATAGAGAAAACCTCAATTGATGATTGAGGGGGAGCTGTTGGTGCAAGACAATCAACAATTGAAGTTTTGATGGTTTTGAAGTCAAGGATTGAAGAAAAGATCAATTCATGAAGCATGAAGAAAGTACATGTTCAAAGAATGAATATGTGTATACATATGTACATTAATTTAAAGTTAGCTCACTTATACTTTTGTATGGTGATGTGCTTGTACATATTTGCCTATATATACAAGGAAAAATGTCGGGACAAATATGAGAGAGCATGTGAATAGAGAAATCAGAAGTTGTATGAGTCATTAGACACTTTAGAAGTGAGTAAGATCTCTCTCATCACTCAGATGTAAAGTTTTTCAGAAATGAAGAAAAGTTGCACCCGATATTTCTGAGAGTTCTCCTTCTGTGTTGTATCTTTTGTGAAATGCTTTTGTACAAGTCTAAGTCTATAGATGATTGACCTCTGTACAAATTTTCAGCTGTTAATTATGATCAAGATGAGAGAATTGAGTGTAGGAACATTTACACGTGTAAATGTAAAGAAGTGAAGTTGCAGAAGGTGCAAAATTCAATACTAATGTTTTGGTTAGTTCTCCTTCCACAGTGTAAAGTTTTGAGCAAGCAAGCACTCATTCTTTAAGTTGGAAGGTAACCTACCTATGGCTAAAAGCATTTGATTAAACGGGTTCTAGTTTGGGAGAACCAAGCTTTAGAAGTTGCAGGTGTCAAAGTCAACTATAAATAACTATAGTTTTAGACATAGGTGAATTTTTAAGATCATTTCTCAAGATCTACTGAGTCTTTTGAAATAATTTAACTTGGAGGAGGTGTGCAAACTATAGGTGACACCTTATGCAAAGTTTTATCAAAAGCTTTACACATTTGATAAGTCAATGAGTGAGTTATGTGCAGCAAACTTTTTGTGTAGTCATCTTCTTCACAATTTGTTCAAGATTTTGTTAATTGAGTATTGATCCTCCAAATTGGTGAAGGTTTTAAGTTATTCTTGATATAAAGGTTCTCTAACTTCAAGAATAACTTGTTCTTTTGGAGATTAACACTCTCCATCAATAGATAGATAGATAGATAGATAGATAGATAGATAGATAGATAGATAGATAGATAGATAGAAAGATAGGTAGGTAGGTAGGTAGGTAGATAGATAGATAGATAGATAGATAGATAGATAGATAGATAGATAGATAGATAGATAGATAGATAGATAGATATGTTGAAGATTCACTCACTAATTAGACATAAAAAGCTGAAGATGTATGAAAGATAAAGGAAGACGAAGAGAAGCAGAAACAAAGCATTCAGAAAATCAAGTCTTAGTGAAGGGACAAATTCATGCCTGTAACATACAGCGTGGAAACTTCCAGAATGATGAGTTTTTGAATCTCGGATAAAAAAATGTATATAAGAGAGTTGAGAGAGTGCTTAGAGAGACAAGGGATAGAGAAGTGATAGAGAATATAGATGTATGTGTAGTAGACGCAAGTATGCGTATGTAGAGATGAATAATAGAACTTGAAATGTCGGGTATTCATCTGTGAGAGAGATGGTAAGGAAGAACTACTCAGCATAGGAGAGAGTTTTCCATGGCTATGAGCGAAGTGAGGCCAAGCCATTCTGTACACATCTTCTCTAATAGAAAACACATACTTATGTGGAAAGATCTGAGTGTATTCTTCTTGTCTGAAGAAATCTAAGTGATTTCATGTTACTGTGAAAGTTAGTTAACAATTACAATTTTCTCAGTACACGTTTTACGGTACTTTTGCAAGTTAGATCTCGCAGTATAGTGTAAAGTTTTTGATGACTGATAGCTTAACTTGAAGCTAGTAGTCTCAACTACAAACTGATCAAAGAGTTTTGTAAAACGGGACATGTACACACAGTACTAAGTCTAAGCGTAAAAGCATCCAGAACTGGTGAAGTTTTTTCTTCAAACTTCAAATAGAGTTTGTTCACTGAAGGAAGCTCAGGTATTACTTCCTTACTTCATTTACAACTATTTGAAGTAACCATAAACATATTTGCAATTGATTCCGGTAAGATTATGGTGACAGTCCGGTAATAGTTCGATGAAGTTCCGGTGAAATTTTGGTGAGTTCAAAACACAGTTTTTGCACATCTAAGTGGCAAAAAGAATATCTAACAGTAAGTAAACAAAGAATTGTAAAGACTGAAGTAAGTCAGATCAGAATTGAAGCCTGAAGAAAAGGATAGTTTTCTGTAAAGTGAATTTTCAGATTTCACTAAACAGAGTTATAAATTTTTCAATTTCAGGAAGTTTACTAAGCTACTGATGTCTATAGAGGTGTTCTAATATCACTCTAGCTTAGTTCTTGTGGCGTGGCGAATTCCGCATCTTAGTTTTTAAGCCTTTGCCACATCATCAACAAGTGGTATCAGAGCAGAAAAGGTTCTGAAGAGCAGAAAAGTCCTCAAGAGTAAACGGAAGTGAAGATACAAGAGAAAGTGAAGAATTCTTCACAAGAAAAGTGAAGGCTAAGGAGATCAACAACAAACGATATCAGAGAAGCATTCCAAAGTCATTCTCAAGGGTAAAGGTTTACAAAAGGTAAAATCTTTTAACGTTATACTCACCGACAGTAACAAAAACAAGAAGATTATGACAGATCACATTTCTATTGACAAATTGGACAGACATAACTATCCCACATGGGTAATGCAAATGGAAGCCTTACTTATGAGTAAGGTCTTAATGATATATGTGAGAGGAGAAGAAAAGAATCCTACTTTTGGGGACGATAGTCAACCAAAGAAAGAAGAGTTAGAAGCCTTGAAGCTGTGGCAGAAGAAAGATGCAACGGGAAGAGCTTATATCTACAATACTATTATAGATCATTTACTACCACATATAAGAGGTCTGGAGAAAGCGGAAGACATATGGAGTGCATTGGCAGATCATTTCCAAAACATTACCAAAGCTTGGAAGGCCAGCTTATGGTCAGAGTTTACAACGTTCAAGAAAAAGCAAAGTCAAAGCATTAGTGATTATGTCACTAAAATGAAGGACTTGGCAGACAGTCTTGGATCTATTGACGAAGATATCAAAGATCACAGGTTAATAGCGCAAGTGCTTGCAGGATTGAGAGGAGATGAAAAGTGGAAACCTTTCGTACTTTCAACTGAACTTTCATTAAATCATTTTGTACCAGATTTAAATCAGTTGCTTGGACTAATGCTAACATTTGAGCAAGATTTGAAGACAGATGGAGATAAAGGACAAAGTTCTGCTATCTATCTATCTATCTATCTATCTATCTATCTATCTATCTATCTATCTATGTATGTATGTATGTATGTATGTATGTATGTATGTATGTATGTATGTATGTATGTATGTATGTATGTATGTATGTATGTATGTATGTATGTATGTATGTATGTATGTATGTATGTATGTATGTATGTATCTATCTATCTATCTATCTATCTATCTATCTATCTATCTATCTATCTATCTATCTATCTATCTATCTATCTATCTATCCATCTATCTATCTATCTATCTATCTATCTATCTATCTATCTATCTATCTATCTATCTATCTATCTATCTATCTATCTATCTATCTATCTATGTATCTATCTATCTCTCTATCTATCTATCTTGCTGACGATGCGGCAAAAGCTTAAAAACTAAGCTGCGGAATTCGCCACGCCATAAGAACTAAGCTAGAGTGATATTAGAACACCTCTATAATCATCAATAGCTTAGTAAACTTCCTGAAACTGAATACTTTATAACTGTGCTTAGTGAAATCTGAAAATTCACTTTACAGAAAACTTTCCCTTTCTTCAGGCTTCAATTCTGATCTGACTTACTTCAGTCTTTACAATTCTTTGTTTACTTACTGTTAGATATTCTTTTTGCCACTTAGATGTGCCAAAACTGTGTTTTGAACTCACCAGAACTTCATCGGAACTTCACCGGACTATTACCGGACTGTCATCGTAATCTTATCAGAATCTTACCGCAATCAACTGCAAATCTGTTTGTGGTTACTTCCAATAGTTGTAAATGAAGTAAGGAAGTAATACATGAGCTTCCTTCAATGAACAAACTTTATCTGAAGTTTGAAGAAAAAACTTCACCAGTTCTGGATGCTTTTACGGTCAGACTTAGTACTGTGTGTACATGTCCCATTTTACAAAACTCTTTGATCAGTTTGTAATTGAGACTACTAGCTTCAAGTTAAGCTATCACTCATGAAAAACTTTACACTATACTGCGAGATCTAACTTGCAGAAGTACCATAAAACGTGTACTGAGAAAATTGTAAATGTTAATTAACTTTCACAATAACATGAAATCACTTAGATTTCTTCAGACAAGAAGAATAGGCTCATATCTTTCCACATAAGTATGTGTTTTCTATTAGAGAAGATGTGTACAGAATGGCTTGGCTCACTTCGCTCATAGGCATGGAAAACTCTCCTGTGCTGAGTAGTTCTTCCTTACCATCTCTCTCACAGATGAATACCCGACATTTCAGGTTCTATTATTCATCTCTACATATGCATACTTGCGTCTGCTACACATACATCTATATTCTCTATCACTTCTCTATCTCTTGTCTCTCTAAGCACTCAACTCTCTTATATACATTTTTGATCCGAGATTCAAAAACTTGTAATTCTGGAAGTTTCTATGCTGTATGTTACAGGCGTGAATTTGTCCATCTGGCGCATGACTGTTGGCACAACCAACAGGGATCAAATCAAAGCCAGAACAATAATAGCAGAGGCAGAAGCAGAAGAAATCAGAGTAACTTCCAAAGAGGAAGACAAAGCCAAAGAGGAGGCTATGGTAGAGGTGGAACAAGAAGTTGGGGACAAAGCCAATCCTACAACACCACCTACAACAACTACGCAAATGACACACAGAATGAAAGTCATACATCGTTGATGTTTTATTCATTGATGATGCAACAAGATGGATAACTCTTTATGTTTTGAAAGAGAAATCAGAAGTGTTCGGAGCTTTCAGACACTTTCATGCATATGCTGAAAGGCTCACAGGACAAAAACTTAAAAGACTGAGGTCTGATGGAGGGGGAGAATACTTCTCCCGAGAATTCAATGACTATCTTTGGAGTGCAGGTATTAAGAGAGAAATAACCTGCAGATATACACCACAACAAAACGGTGTAGCAGAAAGGAGAAACCGAACTCTAGTCGAGTTTGCACGGGCTATGCTAAAAGAAAAGAATTGCCCAGATTATCTTTGGGCTGAAGCCGTAAATACAGCTACATACTTGGTAAACAGATTACCATGTACAGCCTTAGAAGGAATGACCCCTTATGAAGCCTGGTGGGGAAAGAAGCCAACACTTGATCACTGCAAGGTGTTTGGATCAGTAGCATATGCTTATGTACCGTCTCAACTCAGACATAAGCTTGAACCGAAAGCAGAGAAATATGTATTCGTCGGATATGATGAGAAACAGATGGGTTACAGGTTATGGAGTCCTCTAACCAAATATTTTACTGTTTCCAGGGATGTAACATTTGATGAACAGAAAAGCTGGTATGCAGATCAGAGCCATACAACTGAAGAATTTGAAGAAGAGATAAAAAGAAGAGAGAAAGGAAAAACAATCGTACAGGTAAACAAAGAAGACGAGGCAAGTACGTCCAGGACCGGAACTGGTATAAGGAACGAAGATGAAGACGGGTACTCAGACATACACGAAGAATATGAGCTAAGAAGGTCAAACAGAGTAAGAAGACAACCGGAAAGATACTCGTATGATACATCGTATATAACTCAACAAGATTATGCATATATGGTTAAAGAAGAGGATGAGCCTCAGAGCTATGACGAAGCCAAAGGCAAGAAGCAATGGCAAGAAGCAATGGAAGAAGAACTCACCGCACTGGAAGAGAACAAGACATGGGAGCTTGTTCCTAAACCAAACGGTAAGAAAGTAATTGGAAATAAATGGGTGTTCAAAGTTAAGAAACTTGCAGATGGAAGGATAGCCAGACATAAAGCGAGACTGGTTATCAAGGGCTATGCTCAGACGCATGGCATAGACTATGACGAGACGTTCAGTCCGGTGGCAAAGATGTCAACCATAAGAACAGTAATTGCTATAGCAGCATCAAAAGGATGGAAGCTAAGTCAGCTAGATATAAAGAATGCATTCCTGAATGGATATATATCAGATGAAGTCTATATGGAACAACCGGAAGGGTTTACAAGTTCCAGATACCCAAATTTTGTTTGCAGGTTAAGGAAAGCACTTTATGGACTGAAGCAAGCTCCAAGAGCTTGGAACTACAGACTTGTGAAGTATCTCAATGAACTTGGATATCAAAGTTCGAAGGCAGATGCAAGTCTACTCATCAAAAGGACAGAAGAAGGAATGATCTACATTTATATCTATGTAGATGACATAATAATTACAGGTACCTCAGATGCAGGAATCACAAAGGTAAAGAAACTACTAGAAAGAGAGTTCAAGATCAGTGACCTGGGAAAGTTATCATACTTTCTAGGTATGGAAATCACATATACAGATCATGGTGTATATGTCACACAAGAGAGGTATCTCCTGAACTTACTGAAGAAGTTCAACATGGAGAATTGCAGAGAAGCTTCAACACCGCTTGAAGTAAATCATAAACTCAGCAAATATAGTGGAACAGAATTCAAAGATATGAAGAAGTATCAATCGTTAGTAGGAAGTTTAATATATGCTACGCTAACAAGACCGGATCTCAGTTTTCCGGTGGGAGTTCTCTCACAGTTTATGCATTGTCCGACAGAGCAACATTGGGTTGCAGGACAAAGAGTTCTCAGATATATCAAAAGAACTATAAAGGAAGGATTATATTATCCTTTTACGTCAGATATAAAGCTCAGAGCATATAGTGACTCAGATTGGGCAGGAAGTCAAGATGACCGAAGATCAACGCACGGGTATATGATATACCTAGGAGATAAGCTGGTAAGCTGGTGTTCGAAGAAGCAACACACAGTAGCTTTATCGTCAACAGAAGCAGAATACAAAGGACTCGTAGAAGCAGCAAAGGAAGTAATATGGATGCAGACTTTACTTAAAAGCATGGGTATAGATCAATGCATACCAATTATACATGGAGATAATATGAGCTCGCTGTATCTTGCAGCGAATCCTGTGTTTCATGCAAGAACAAAACACATAGAGATTCAGTATCATTTCCTAAGGGAAAAAGTAATGGAGAAAGAGATAGAAATAGTCTACACTCCTACGAAAGATTAGATTGCAGACATTCTGACTAAGAGCCTGGATGGAACAAAAACAAACAGATTCAAAGAGATGGCAGGAATAAAAGAAAGAAAGATATATGAAAGACCGGAAAAGGTCAAATTAGTGATTGAGGGGGAGCTGTTAAGGAAACACTCACGAATTTGACGCAACAGACAAAGAGAGAAACAGAATCTTCCGGAAAATCTATGCACAGGTGTACAGTATGCGAAGTTAGTGCGCGGTGTGCGCATAACAGAGCAATTAACCGCGGCGGGCGCGTAAGGCGCGCATAACGCGAATTGAAGAATAACAGGGCAGAGGAGCGCCAAAGAAAGTGTATATATATATAGCAAGATTTGAAGAACTGAGAGAGGATGATACGCAGAGGAGAACGAGAGACAGATATAGAGAAGACGCCATAGATCGCGTATGAGTGAAGAGAGAGTTAGAAGTTCTCAGAAGACGCCATAGATCGCGTATGTACAGATGAATAACACAAGCCTGAAGTGTCGGGTCTTTTCATCTGAAGAGGGATGGTAATAAGAAACTACTCACCGTAGGAGAGTTTCTGTAGCTTGAGCAAGAAGTGGCCAAGCTTACTTGTACACATCTTCTCTAATCAAAACACATGTTCATGTGGATGTCTGCGCGTAATCTTTACTTAATCTGAAGCTATTTCGTGTTACGGTAGGAAGTTCCGTTTATCGTTTACTGTCACGACTCGTTACTAAACGTGCTCCAGTACCTTCTCTGTAAACGCATGTTTCGGTGAATAACAGTTTACTCAGTAAACATATTTCAGTAATTTCCGGTCAGTTACAATTTCTCAGAAAACAAGTTTTTTGGTAGAACAACGAAGTATAACTCGTAGCAGAGTTCGAAGCTTTGTATGAGAGATAGCTCATCTTGTAGCTAGACATCTCTACTTTAAGCTGATCACAATTTCCGGTAAAATGGAGATGTACACACAGTACAAAAGTTAACCGGAAAGTAGCACTTTAGAACTGTGAAGTTTCCAGAAGGAAGTTCATTCGGTGAAGGAAGCTCACACACTACTTCCTTACTTCACATAAGTTCATCTGAAGCAATTACGAGCAGAACTAAGTTCATTTCGATGAAGTTCCCGTAAGATTTCGGTGACGTTCCAGCGATAGTCTGGTGAAGTTCCGGTGGAACTTGTGTCGCAGAATAACATAGTTAAGACGACGTTAATTAGTCTAAGCTACTGTTGATTACAGAGGTGTTCTGAATCACTCTAGTTTAGCATTCTACTACGGTGGCGCGACAATTTCCGCAGGCCTGATAGAGTTCAAGCTTTGTCGCGAAACCCACCTTCAGGGCGAAAGTATTTCCGCAACAGTAGGCGTTAGAGCCGAAGTTTTTGCCAACACTTATGTCTAAGAAGCCATTGATCCAAACACTTTGTAGTGATCAAGTGTTGGCTTCTTACCCCACCAAGCTTCATAAGGGGCCATTCCATTTAAAGCTGCACATGGTAATCTGTTTACAAGATATGTGGCTGTATTTACAGCCTCAGCCCAAAGATAGTTTGGACAATTCTTCTCCTTTGTTGGTGCATACCAATCACCAATTGAAGGCTTGGAAGATCAAATGATGAAGGAAGAATCAATTCCTAAAGTATGGAAGAAGATCATATTCAGAAGACAAGAGAAGTGTACACATATGTACATTAGCATAGTCATAGATGACTTAGATTTTTTGTTCAGTAAGAAACATGTACAAATTATCTATAAATACTTTGAGAAAAGTCGGGGCATGTATGAGAGCATATGTGACAATAGTTAGAAGTCAAGAATGAGAGAGATAGAAGTCAAGAGATAGAGGAAAGTGAGTTTGTGTTAGCTCTCATCACTCAGTTGTAATTTTCTGAGTTAATGAAGAAATATTGCGCCCGATCTTTTCGTGTCTGCTCCTTCTGTGTTTGATCATTTGTGAAATCCTTTTGAGGATATCTAAGTTGTTAGTTAATGAGCCTGTGACCTGAATTTCAGAGTCCAATTGTAAACAGGCTAGGAGAATTGTGAGTAGGAACATTCATATGTATTGAATGTCTACAGTTCTCTGAAACAGGCGCAAATTTCGTGTTTAATCTTTTGGTCAGTGCTCACTCCATAGTTTAAAGTTTTGTGCAAGCAAGCACTTAATCTTTAAGTTGGAAGGTGATCTACTCGTGGCTAAAAGCATTTGGCAAAACGGGTTAGATATTGTGAGAATCAAAGTTAAGAAGTTAGGGGTGTCTGAATCGACTTCTCAGAAGTACAGTTTCTGACATAGGTAACTTGAGAAGTTGATTTCTCAAGCTACACTTAATCTTTTGAAGAGATTCAACTTGGAATAGATGCGCAATCTCTAGGAGATGATTCGTACAAAGTTTCATAAAAAACTTTACAGAGTTGATAGGTCAATGTGAAGAAATACTGCAGCAGACTTTTCTGTGTATCATCCTCTTCACAGAATTGTTAATTTTTTGATAGTTAGTAATTGATCTTTTAAATGTGTGAAAGGTTTTGACTTATTCTTGGTATAGAGGTGCTCTAATCACAAGAATAGGTTGTTCTTTTGGAGATTAACACTCTCCATCAGTGGTATCAGACCAGGAGACATCAATTTGAAGAAATTTGAAGAAAGAAAGATCTCGACTGCTGCAGATTCAAGAAATTCAACACTTGAAGGACTAAGAAGTGAAAGCTTGGAGTCAAAGCTCTAGGAGAAGACTATTTGACATCAAGAAAGGCAAAAGGAGTCCAATTTGAAGTAAAGGTACATACATTGTTTGTAAAGCTTGAAGTTTTCAATACACAGGTGGATACAAGATGGGAGAAAGCTTGCAGATTGATAAGCTAGATAGGGAGAACTATCCAGCATGGTCCATGAGGATGGAAGCACACCTCATGAGCAAAGATCTTATATCATTTATTACAGGAGATGAAGAAAAACCTGAGTTTGCAGATCCAAGTATTCCTACTAGGGAAGAACTTGCAATGTTGAAGACTTGGATGAGAAAGGATGCTCAAGCAAGGAGCATCATCTACATGGCTGTAAATGATTATCTTCTACCTCACATCAGAGGTTTGGAAAGTGCCACAGATGTTTGGAATGCCTTGGAAGAGCATTTCCAAAATACAACTAAGTCAAGGAAGTCCTCACTATGGGCTGAGTTCACAACCTTCAAGAAGAAGAGCTCACAATCAATTTCAGATTATGTGGCAAAGATGAAAGATATTGCAGATAGCTTGGGAGCAGTGGATGAAGACATTGAAGAGGAAAAGTTGGTAAGACAAATACTTACAGGTTTGAGAGGAGATGAGAAGTGGAAGCCTTTTATATTGTCCATAGAGTTGTCACTTGATCACTTTACTCCTGACCTTAATCAATTGCTAGGACATATGCTAACCTTTGAGCAGGATCTTAAAGGAGACAATGATAGAAGTACAAGTCAAGCTATGTACTCCAAAGACAAGAAAAAGAATGGCAAGGGAAAGCAATCAAATGATGATGAAGGGAATTCAAATCAAGCCAACTTCACAAAAGGGAAGACAAATTACAGAGGTAAAGGAAGAGGAGGTAAGAACAAAGATAATGCTAAAGCTTGTTGGATTTGTGGCAGAACAAATCATTTGGCAAATGATTGTTGGTATAATAATCAAAATGGAGGATACAACAATCAGAATTATAGTCAAAGAGGTAGAGGAGGCAGAAACCAAAGAGGCAATTTCAGAGGAAGAGGTGGTAGGACATCATATGGTAGAGGAGGTGGAAGAAACTTCCAATCTCAGTCCTACAACAATAACTATTACAATTATGCATCAGATCAGAAGGATGACATGACTCTTATCTTAAATGCAACTCATGAATCAATGGGAGAAGATCAAAGAGTGTTTTATATTGACTCAGGGTGTAGCAATCATCTGAGTGGGAATCTATCTTTGATGACTGATATGGAAGCAAGGGTGAATGGACATACAGTTCAAACAGGTGACAATACCAAACATAAAGTGGAGAGCATTGGATCAGTGAAGACAAAGGGTGGAAGTACACTTCTGAGCAAGGTACTTTATGTCCCTACTATTCCTAAAAATTTGATAAGTGTAGGGCAAATTGTGGAGAAAGGATATGAGGTAAGATTTACAAATGATGGTGTCTATGTACAAGATCCAAATCAGGGATATAGAACCATAATTGCAGGTAAAAAGGAGGGAAGATTGTTCACTCTCAAAGTCCAAGGTAATGTGGGACATGCATTGTTTACCTATGGAGGTCAAAAGGTATCTGAATTAGACCTATGGCATAAAAGGCTAGGTCATTTCAATGAGAGAGCTAGAAAGGAGATGTCAAAGAATCAGGTGGTGCTTGGATTGCCAAATATTGAAGGGCAACATATGGTGTACAAGTGTGAAGCTTGTCAATTAGGTAAAGCACATAAGAGTTCTTATAACAAAACAGGATACAAATATTCAAATATGCTTGAATTGGTTCATACAAATGTATGGGGTCCCTCAAGGGACTATAGCATAAATGGATCTAGATATTATGTGTTATTTGTTGATGATGCAACCAGGTGGATTACTTTGTATGTAATCAAGGACAAATCAGAAGTCTTTAAGACATTCAAACACTTTCATGCTTATGCAGAAAGGATCATAGGACAAAAGCTAAAGAGGTTAAGATCAGATGGAGGGGGAGAGTATTTCTCAAAAGAGTTTGATGATTATTTGTGGAATGCAGGTATCAAAAGAAAAGTGACTTGCAGGTACTCCCCTCAACAAAATGGAGTAGCAGAAAGGAGGAATAGGACTCTTGTAGAATTTGCAAGAGCCATGATGAAGGAAAAGAATTGTCCAAATTACTTATGGGCAGAAGCTATTAACACTGCAACATACCTTGTGAATAGGTTGCCTTGCAAAGCTTTGGATGGAGGAACCCCTTATGAAGCATGGTGGGGTAAGAAGCCTAGTCTTGATCATTGTAAAGTATTTGGATGTATTGCATATGCTTATGTTCCTTCACAATTAAGACATAAGCTAGAACCAAAGGCAGAGAAGTATGTGTTTATTGGATATGATGATAGACAGATGGGTTATAGGTTGTGGAATCCATCCACAAAGCAATTTCTTGTTACTAAAGATGTGACATTTGATGAGCAAAATATGTGGTATACAGGATCACCAAATGAGTATACAGGTGTTGAAGAAATTCAAAGGAAAGGAAAGGCAAAGGTAAAAGTTTGTGAAGAAATTGTTGATGAAGTTGACTCTAGATGTAGAGTGCAGGATCATGTAGAAGAAGGGCCAAGATTTGATCCAGAATCAAATGAGGCTGAAACTTCAAGAAGTGCAGAAATCAGAAGATCTACAAGGGAAAGGAAAGAACCTATAAGGTATAGTTATGATACATCTTTCCTAACAACAAAAGATTATGCCTACATTGTGAAAACAGAAGAAGATCCAACCACTTATGAAGAAGCCAAAGGTAAACAGAATTGGGAGAAGGCAATGCAGGAAGAGTATGATGCTCTAATTGAAAATGAAACTTGGGAACTAGTACCAAGACCAAAGAATCAGAAAGTCATTGGATGCAAGTGGGTATATAAAACAAAGAGGTTTGCAGATGGTAAGGTGTCTAGATATAAGGCTAGACTTGTGGTCAAAGGTTATGCCCAAACTTATGGGGTAGATTATGATGAGACCTTTAGTCCTGTTGCTAAGATGTCTACAATTAGGACATTGATTGCTATTGCTACTTGCAAGGGATGGAAATTGTCACAATTGGATGTGAAGAATGCATTTCTTAATGGTTACATTGCAGATGAAGTATATATGGAGCAACCAGAAGGCTTCATGGAATCAATTGGATCAGATTATGTGTGTAAGCTCAAGAGAGCTTTATATGGGTTAAAGCAAGCCCCAAGAGCTTGGAATTACAGATTGGTCAAGTTCTTGAATGAATGTGGATTTCAAGCATCAAAGGCAGATAGTAGCTTGCTAGTGAAGGCAAGTGAAAATGGATATATTTACATGTGCATTTATGTTGATGATATTATTGTTACAGGAACAGATGCTCAAGGAATCAATGAACTCAAGAAGCAAATAGAGAAGGAGTTTAAGATAAGTGATTTGGGAAACTTATCTTATTTTCTAGGAATGCAGATTGTGTATACTCAACATGGAGTATATGTTTCACAAGAAAGATACTTGCAGAATCTTCTAGTCAAGTTTAACATGGAAGATTGCAAGACCTCAACTACACCATTGGAGGTAAATCATAAGTTAAGCAGGTATGGAGGTGAAGAGTTCAATGACATGAAGAAATATCAGAGTTTGGTAGCTAGTCTAATCTATGCTACCTTAACAAGGCCAGATCTATCATATGCAGTAGGTGTGTTGTCACAATTCATGCATTGTCCAAAGAAGACTCATTGGATTGCAGCCCAAAGGGTACTCAGATATATCAAAGGAACTCTAAGTGAAGGGTTGTATTATGGTTTCACTTCTGACACAAGAATCAAAGTGTTTAGTGATGCAGATTGGGCAGGTGACTCAGATGATAGAAGGTCTACTCATGGATATCTATGTTATGTTGGAGACAAGTTAGTGTCTTGGTGTTCAAAGAAGCAACATACAGTTGCTTTATCATCCACAGAAGCTGAGTATAAGGGAATGGTAGAAGCTGCAAAGGAAGTGATATGGTTGAAGACCTTGATGAAAAGTTTTGAGTTTGATCATAGTACTCCAATAATTTTTGGAGATAATATGAGTTCTTTGTATTTGGCAGCTAACCCTGTTTTTCATGCCAGGACTAAGCATATAGAGATTCAGTATCATTTCTTGAGGGAAAAGGTACTAGATAAAGAGATTGAAGTGATGTATACTCCAACAAAAGAACAAGTGGCAGATATGATGACAAAGAGTCTGGATGGACCTAAGTTACAAAGGTTCAAGGACATGGCAAGTATAAAGAAGATAGAGAAAACCTCAATTGATGATTGAGGGGGAGCTGTTGGTGCATACCAATCACCAATTGAAGGCTTGGAAGATCAAATGATGAAGGAAGAATCAATTCCTAAAGTATGGAAGAAGATCATATTCAGAAGACAAGAGAAGTGTACACATATGTACATTAGCATAGTCATAGATGACTTAGATTTTTTGTTCAGTAAGAAACATGTACAAATTATCTATAAATACTTTGAGAAAAGTCGGGGCATGTATGAGAGCATATGTGACAATAGTTAGAAGTCAAGAATGAGAGAGATAGAAGTCAAGAGATAGAGGAAAGTGAGTTTGTGTTAGCTCTCATCACTCAGTTGTAATTTTCTGAGTTAATGAAGAAATATTGCGCCCGATCTTTTCGTGTCTGCTCCTTCTGTGTTTGATCATTTGTGAAATCCTTTTGAGGATATCTAAGTTGTTAGTTAATGAGCCTGTGACCTGAATTTCAGAGTCCAATTGTAAACAGGCTAGGAGAATTGTGAGTAGGAACATTCATATGTATTGAATGTCTACAGTTCTCTGAAACAGGCGCAAATTTCGTGTTTAATCTTTTGGTCAGTGCTCACTCCATAGTTTAAAGTTTTGTGCAAGCAAGCACTTAATCTTTAAGTTGGAAGGTGATATACTCGTGGCTAAAAGCATTTGGCAAAACGGGTTAGATATTGTGAGAATCAAAGTTAAGAAGTTAGGGGTGTCTGAATCGACTTCTCAGAAGTACAGTTTCTGACATAGGTAACTTGAGAAGTTTATTTCTCAAGCTACACTTAATCTTTTGAAGAGATTCAACTTGGAATAGATGCGCAATCTCTAGGAGATGATTCGTACAAAGTTTCATCAAAAACTTTACAGAGTTGATAGGTCAATGTGAAGAAATACTGCAACAGACTTTTCTGTGTATCATCCTCTTCACAGAATTGTTAATTTTTTGATAGTTAGTAATTGATCTTTTAAATGTGTGAAAGGTTTTGACTTATTCTTGGTATAGAGGTGCTCTAATCACAAGAATAGGTTGTTATTTTGGAGATTAACACTCTCCATCATCCTTTAACATTGCTCTTGCAAACTCAACTAGAGTTCGGTTTCTCCTTTCTGCTAGTCCATTTTGTTGCGGTGTATACCTGCAAGTTATTTCTCTTTTGATTCCTGCATTCCACAGATAATCATTGAATTCTTGAGAAAAATATTCTCCTCCTCCATCAGACCTTAGTCTTTTGAGTTTTTGTCCTGTAAGTCTTTCAGCATATGCATGAAAATGCCTGAAAGCTCCAAACACTTCTGACTTCTCTTTTAAAACATAAAGAGTTATCCATCTTGTTGCATCATCAATAAAAAGAACGTAATACCTTGAGCCACTGATAGATCCTTCTTTTGTTGCCCCCCATACATCTGTATGTATGAGTTCTAGCAAACCATCGTGTTTGTAACCCTTCTTCTGAAATGGTAGCCTGTGTGCTTTTCCCATCTGTCAGGCTTCACATTTGTGAATCATATGTTGATTCTTCATATTCGGTAATCCTTTTACGGATTGTTTCTCCACCATCATTTTGATTCCTTTTTCATTAAAGTGTCCTAACCTCTTATGCCAGAGGTCTAACTCTGTAAACACTTCATTACCATGTGTGATTAAAGCTTGACCAACATTCCCTTGTACTTTAAGAGTAAAAAGTCTACCTTCCTTTTTACCATAGACAATTTGATTGTATCCATTCTGTGGATCTTCAACAAATAACTCCTTCATTTGTAAACCTGACTTGAAAACCTTTTTCTACTATCTGTCCCACACTAATCAGATTCTTCGGAATTGTTGGAACATACAAAACATTTGTTAGCAGGTCAGCTCCATTCTTACACTTCAATTTTCCAATTGACCGTACATTATGTTTTGTGTTATCACTTGTTTGTACTGTATGATTTGAAATACCTCCTTCCAGTTTTGATAACAATTCTATATTTCTTGACAAATGATTTGAACAACCATAGTAAATATATAATACCTTGAGATCTTCATTCTCTGACACACTTATCGAATTCATCATCAATGTTGTATGATTGTCATTCTGTGTATCATTCGCATAATTGTAGTAGGTAGTGTTGTGAGACTGATTCTGTCCCCAACTTCTTGCTCCACCTCTACCATATCCGCCTCTTTGGCTTTGTCTACCTCTTTGATATCTTCCGCTTTTGCCTCTGCTGTTGTTATTCTGTCTTTGACTTGATCCTTGAGAATTATGCTAGCAGTCATGAGCCAAATGATTGCTTAATCCACAGATCCAACAAGTCTTCTTGTTGTTATTCTGATTACCTCTTCCTTTTATATTACCTCTACTTCTACTTCTAACATTACCTCTTCCTCTTGCATAATTTGCTTGAGTAGTCATCTCTTCTTCATCTTTTTCTTTACCTTTATCATCTTTCTTCTTATTCTTTGCGTAGTGAAATAAGAGAAAGAAGCTGAAATTATGAGTACAAACAGCTCAAAAGAGGATTATACAAACTTTGGGCAATCGGCAGGAGACATAAGCATACACCTTCATTCTAAGTGATGGACTTCGGTTCCCTAAACATACATGCTCAAAATCTAGTTTTCCAACTAGCTGCTCAAGAGAAGATTGGCCAATCACTGCTTGCCCACTACTCACTCAGAGTGCCAAGCTAGCTGATTCCAAATCTACCAAGTGGAGCACTAGTGGTAAGCTACGAGCTCTACACACACAAAGAGAAGGAAAAGCTTCAGCTCTGCATTACTTCCTCAAGTCTCTATGAGCTTGTCCTTTGAAGGTCTACTTATATAGTTTTCCTAAAAGTGAAGGGTAGCAAAAGGGGATAAAAATTAGTTTCTTCTTTGGCAGGCTCTCTGACAATTTTGGTACTCTGGAAGCTTCCTTCTTGGTCCACTCTTCCACGTCGTCACTAGCTTCCAAATTCTGGTATTCGGCATTGTCCACTGTCCATGAGTTCTCGGCCTCCAAGTGGCTGAAAATTTAGACCATATGGAGATCTAGAAAATTTAGTCGCTTTTTTCAAGTGAAAAAGTAGACTAAATCAAAAGTACACCCTTTTCTAAAAAAAAGAGACTACTTTTGAAGTAAGTAGACTAACTTCATAAAAAATGGTGAACTTTTGAGTAAGTCAACTAACTTGTAAAATTTGGCTAACAAAAATAGACTAGTTTGAGAAATTGGTCAACTTAGGAATTTAGACTACTTAGAGAATTGGTGAACTGGGAAAATTAGACAACTCAAGAAAATAGGTGAAATGGGACATTAATAAACTTGGAAAATATGTGAAATGGGAAATTAGGCAACTTGGGAAAATATGTGAAATGGGATATCAAGCCACTTGGGAAAATAGGTGAAATGGGAAATTAGGCAACTTGGGAAAATAGGTGAAATGGGGAATAGGCAACTTGGGAAAATAGCTGAAATGGGAAAACAGTGAGGTAGGAAATTGGGAATCTGGCCTTCTTCATGAACTCATGAGCTTGATCCCTCTTCAACATTTTATGTCTCTTCACTTCTTCTACTTCTCCTCTTGCCCGAAGTTGAGGTAACTTGTCTTGTATTTGGCTTCTGCATCTTGAAAAGAAACCATAACATATGTTATTTTATGGGTATATCAAAGTAACACACTAGAATAGATAGATAGATAGATAGATAGATAGATAGAT
>CM035406.1:199238781-199248781 GCA_020310875.1 Ceratopteris richardii | reverse complement strand
ATAGATAGATAGATAGATAGATAGATAGATAGATAGATAGGTAGGTAGGTAGGAAGGTAGATAGGTAGGTAGGTGGGTAGGTTAGTAGGTAGGTAGGTCGGTAGGTAGGTAGTGTTGGTGCAATTCACAAGCCTACACATTTGTCTTGAATGATACCTTAAAGTAAATACACATATGGAGAAGCATAGGAACAAATGCTAGTGGTTACTTACCACTTTACCTTTTTTGTAAAAGTCAGTTTTGACTTTGGAATCTTTTGTAAACACCTACCAAGGAAATCTCGTGAACTTTATTAGTTGTAAAGCATCAGTCAAGTAGATGGAATATCTCCTAGGATGTAGGAGCTTGATTAAAGAGAGCCAAAGTTTGAATTCAAATTCAAACTTTGAACTAAGTCACTATAAAATGTCAACTCAAAAAGTCTCGTGTATGAAGACTCAATCCCGAGCTCATCTCTGTCATTTCTGAGTGTGTGTGTGAGGCCTACACTCTAGCCCACACCTATCTACACCATTAGGCAATGATATTCATGCCAATGGAATTGTATACAAGTGTTCGTTAATACATATATCTACATTGTTCATTTCTGAGTTGTCTATCATAGTGTCTAAGTCTGTCAGCTTGTGGAGAGCATATCTCAGTCATTTCTCAACCACATTAAGAGATTGATAGCTTGTTGGAACCAGCTCAAAGTTTTCTAAATGCTGTCAAAATTTGAAGAGATTCTATTCAGCCATTTCAGAGAAAAGCTCTTTGAGGTGATCACTGGTCAAAGTCTGCAACAATCCTAAAAAATCGGGGGTAAAGGTTTACTTGCTAAATTGATTTCTCTAAGCATAGTTAATCTTTTTACATCATTCCACTTGGAATAGTTAGCTTGCTAAGTTAATTAGATACCCCTAAAAGGAATTTTTCCAATTCCTATTGTGCTGGTCATAGTGAGCAAAATATCCACCAGGTGTCAAGTAAAAAATAGAAGGTTTTCTTGAGATCTTGAAGTCCAAAGTTATCTGTTTTGATTCAATCTTTACACTTATCATTTCCAAAGTACATAGGCCATTTTATGGTGTCATTGGAATGCTAAGGAGGTCCACTTATCAACCTTGAAGCATCAGAGGGCTGTTACAAAGCAGGATTTGGCAGTACCTACTCAATCTCTTGGAGTGTCCATCCATCATTCCCAACAGTGGTATCAGAGCAAACTAAGGTAAAATGGGAGATGGTTTTCCTTCATTTATTGATAAATTGGACAGGGACAACTATCAGGCATGGTCTCTAAGGATGAAGACATACCTACAAGGAAGGAGTCTTTATGGATACATCTCAGGAGATGAGGAATTGCCCTCATTCAAAACAAGAGGATTGCCAAGAAAGGAAGAATATGAAAAGCTCAACACATGGTGTGCTAAGGATGCATTAGCAAGGTCCTATTTACTCAAATCCATCTCTGATTTTCTTTTTCCACATATTAGGAGCTGTAAGACATCCCAAGAGACTTGGGAAACCTTGTCATCTTATTTCTCTTCCAACACAAGGGCTAGAAAAAATCAGTTGTGGATTGAATTCACCACATTAAGGAAGCAACCTAAGCAAGTTGTTTCAGAGTTTGTGACCAAGATTAAGGATGTATCAGATCAGTTAGCAAGCATAGGAGAAGAGATTGAAGAAGAGCAGATTGTAAGGCAAGTGATCGATGGGATCAAAGCTGACAAATGGGAAAGCTTCACCACTGCCATGGACCTTTACATGGACATGCAGATTCTAGACCTTACCACTCTCATGGGACAATTATTCACTCATGAAGCCAAGCTCAACAAGAATGGAGATACATCCAAAGGTAATAGCTCTTTTGCCCTATACATTGATAAAGGTAAAGCTAAAGATAAAGGCAAGAACAAGAAAAGAGAAGATGAAGGCAATACCTCCCAAGCCAACTATGCAGGGAGAGGTAGATCATCAAGAGGAAGGGGCAGAGGAGGTAAGCAAGGTAGGGGGAGATCCTATAACTCCTCACCATGTAACATTTGTGGGTTATCAAATCATACTACAGATGAGTGTTTCAAGAACTACAAGAATCAGAGAGGAAGAGGATATCAAAGAGGTGGATACTCACAGTCAAGAGGTAGATTCAACCATCACCAAGGCTACAACAACAACTACAACAACAATTACAACAACTACAATGGCAACTACCAAGGAGGATTCAAATCTAGAAAGGACTACAACAACTATACAGAAGAGCAAGATGACTCTCTTCTAATCATGAACTTGACCTCAAAACTAGGTACAAATGATGACCACCTATTCTACATTGACTCAGGATGCTCAAATCATGTGGCTGGCAATGTCGCACTACTCTCTGATCTTGAGGAACCAAAAGGTAAGCATCAAGTACAGACAGGTGATGACACCAAGCACTCAGTAGTTAAAGTTGGAAATGTTAAGACTTGAAAATCAGAACTTGTTGAGTAGGGTACTCTATGTACCAACAATTACCAAAAATTTGATGAGTGTTGGACAGATTGTGGAGAATGGTTTGCAGATCAGATTCAACCAATTTAGAGCATTTGTGGAGGATCCAAGGCATGGGTTCAAGAGAATAGCAAAAGGAGAAAAATCAGGTAGAATTTTTACTTTTGAGCTAGAAGACACAAAGAATATTGCACTATACAGTTATAAAGATCAAACACTTTCAGAACTTGAGATTTGGCACAAAAGATTAGGGCATGCAAGAGAAAGAAGCTTGAAACAGATATGCAGGGATCAATGTGTAATTGGAATACCCAATGTTTCCAAACAACATATGATATATAAATGTAGTGCTTGTCGATTTGGGAAGTCTCACAGGTTACCCTTCTCAAGGAAAGATTACATGCATGAGGACTACCTAGAACTTGTCCATACAGATGTATGGGGACCAAGCAAAGACCCATCAATCTCAAGATCAAGGTACTATGTATCTTTTATTGATGATTATAGCAGGTGGATTGTATTGTACTTCATGAAGCACAAGGATGAAGTGTTTAATTGCTTTAAAAAATATCTTGCACTTGTTGATAATCAGACAGGGAAGAATCTAAAGAGACTAAGGTCAAATGGAGGAGGTGAGTACTTCTCCAATGAGTTTGAAGACTTCTTGCAGGAAAGAGGGGTAGCTGCGAGAAGAAATAGGTTGATTGTTGAAACAGCTAGGTCAATCTTGAATGATAAGAAATTTCCTAACTATTTATGGGAAGAGAGTGTATCTACTGCCACTTATCTCATAAACAGGTTACCATCTAAGTCACTTGATGGGATGACACCCTATGAATCATGGCATGGTAAGAGACCCTCACTAGACCATTACAGGATATATGGATGTGTAGCATATGTACACATTCCTTCTCAGATAAGAGGTAAGCTAGACCCTAAGGCTAAGAAGTGCATCTTTATTGGATATGATCTAAATCAGAAAGGGTACATGTTTTACAACCCTTCCAATAAGGGATTCATGGTTAGTAGAGATGTTGTCTTTGATGAAAATGATTCTTGGTATGAGAATGAATGCAGGAAGTTTAAACTACCCTATGACTTGGAGGAGGAGTTTCCAAGTCTTGCTAAGGAGGAACCTACTCAGAATGAAGACTCAAATTCAGATGAATCAATCAATCAGAAGATCACAAAGGGGGAGCAAAAAACCTATCAGATATGGGTATGATACATCTCTTGTTACTAAACATTCTGTTTATCTTGCCAAAGATTTGTCAAGTGAAGAACCAGGATCATATGAAGAAGCCATAACCAAGACGGAATGGAAAGAAGCTATGGATGAAGAGATTGAAGCACTCAAGGAAAGTGACACAACCAAAGAAGGAATCCATGAAGGTAATAGGATCCAGATGGATCTATAAACTTAAAAGAAATTCTGATGGGTCAATTAACAGGTACAAAGCCAGATTGGTAGCCAAGGGTTTTGCACAAACCCAAGGCATTGACTATGAAGAGACATTCTTACATGTGGCCAAGATGACAACCATCAGAGTGTTGGTAAGTGTGGCTGCATCAAAAAATTGGAACATGTACCAATTTGATGTCAAAAATGCTTTCTTGAATGGATGGATTTCAAAGGAGGTATATATGTCACAACCTCCTGGCTATGAGGACCCTAATAAGGTAACATATGTATGCAAATTGAATAAGGCTCTTTATGGATTAAAGCAGGCACCTAGGGCTTGGAATCACAGGTTAACCACATACCTTCAAGACCAAGATTTTGTCATGAGCAAGGCAGACACTTCTCTATTCATCAAGAAAAGTAATTCAGAGGTAATATACCTATGTGTTTATGTTGATGACATCATACTTACAGGTAATGATGTCAATGGAATCAGGCAAATCAAGAACTAGATGATGAAGGAGTTCAAGATCAATGATCTTGGTCTACTAAAGTATTTTCTTGGGCTTGTCTATACTAACTCTCGAATATACATTACTCAGAAAAAATACATACACGATATGTTGAAGAAGTTTCATTTGCAAGATGCCAAAGTTGCAAGTACTCCAATGGAGGTAAACCTAAAACTAAGTGCCCATGAAGGTGATGAAATTGATGATGTTATAGGTTATCAAAGCATGGTGGGTAGCTTGAACTATGCTACCTTAACAAGGATAGATATCGCATATGGAGTTAGTGTCCTAAGTCAGTTTATGCACAAGCCAAGGGTACCTCATCTAGAAGCTGCCAAAAGAATTCTAAAATATCTCAAGGGTACACAACATCATGGTTTGTATTTCCCTTACACTTGAGACATTGATATCAAGATTTACTCAGATGCAGATTGGGTAGGATGCAAGGATGATAGGAGGAGCACTTCTGGATACATTTCATTTGCAGGTGATAAACCAATATCATGGTCTTCAAAGAAGCAACCTACTGTTGCTTTATCTTCTACAGAGGCAGAGTATAGAGGATTGGCTAATGCCACCCAAGAAGCCATATGGATCAAGCTATTGTATACAGAATTGGGTTTATATACTAGGTCACCAATAATCTTTGGAGACAATACAAGCTCACTTCACCTTGGAGCTAATCCTATCTATCATGCTAGGACCAAACATATAGAGGTTCATTACCATTATGTGAGAGAGAAGTTATTAAGCAAGGACATTCAATTAACCTATGTATCAACCAACATGCAGTGTGCAGATTTGCTGACTAAAGCGTTGGATGGAACCAAACTTTGCAGGTTCAAAGCAATGATTGGATTGTAGGATATACATGAAGATTGAAGATGAAACCCAAGCCAAAATGTTTGGCTTGAGGGGGAGGTATTGGTGCAATTCGCAAGCCTACACATTTGGCTTGAATGATACCTTAAAGTTCATACACATATGGAGAAGCATAGGAACAAATGCTAGTGGTGACTTACCACTTTACCTTTTTTGTAAAAGTCAGTTTTGACTTTGGAATCTTTTGTAAACACCTACCAAGGAAATCTTGTGAACTTTATTAGTTGTAAAGCATCAATCAAGTAGATGGAATATCTCCTAGGATGTAGGCTCTTGATTTAAGAGAGCCAAAGTAATTCAAATTTCTTGGGATCTTGAAGTCCAAAGTTATCTGTTTTGATTTAGTCTTTACACATATCATTTCTATTGGAACAAAACAATCACAAATTGGTGATTACAAAGAATTTGAAGCAAGCTCATGATCAGATTGAAGTGGAAAAAGACACTTGAGAAAGTGAAGAGATTTCAGAAGTGAAGTTTGTATACATATGTACATTACAAGTGGAAATTCTTGTAATCTGAGTTTAGATATGCCTTAGGATGATAAGGAGTAATGTAATAGACGCAGGATAAGTCTAGAACTATATGTATATAAGTCAATGATGTAAATAAACATATGTGAGAGTCATTTGAAGACAAGTGTCATAGAGATAGATGTGAAGAGAGTCATCTTCAGGAAATAGCGTCAGATATTTTGTAGATTTCTCTTAGTCTGATTATGTGGATTAGAAATCCTTTTGTACACATCTAATCTGGAAGCTAATGAAGCTATGTTCAGAATTTTATGATCCAATTTCTTTCCTATTGTGAGTATGATCAATAGGAACATTGGTATGTAGAATCTGCAGAAAAATCTCTCAGAGTCGCACACTTTTTCGTGTCAATATTTTGTTTAGATCTTAGTGCGCAGTGTAAAGTTTTTGATGAGTGAGAATTCAAAATCTAAGTTATAAGGTAAGGAAGCTATGGCTAAAAGCATTTAGCAAAACGGGATCTGTGCTGTGAGAAATCAATCTTAGAAGTTACCTATGTCAAAGTCGCTTATTCAGGAAGATAGTTTCTGACATACTTTTGATCTTAAGGATCAAATTGAAGTTTTAATGATTCTTTTGAAAGACTAATGGTTGATATGATTGCACAAAGGTAGCTTGGAGATATGTATATCATTAGATTGAAGAAATCTGAAGATATGTGCAGGTAATGAAGTCAATCTTTGAAGCACACTTCTTGAAGAAGAAAAATTCTCACTCAAAGCTTTGTTCATGAATGATTTGGTAAATCAAAGTAACATTTGTGTAAAGTTTGGTCTATAACTGATATAGAAGTGCTCTTAGATCAGTATAGATCAAGCCTTTGGAGATTAAGAGGTCTACAACAGTGGTATCAGAGCTGAAGGTATAATACAAGTGAAGTAAAGGCATTGGAAGTCCCGACTGCTGCAGATATTGAAGTTCCTTCTAATTGAAGGTGGACAAGGACAAATTCTTGCAGATAATTTGCAGAAGTACAAAGTACGAGTTCAAAGGATAAAAAAGGATTGAAGCTTCATATCAAAGGTACACTTTCTTATCATAAATCATAGTAATTGCAGACACAGAAGATCAAAGATGGGAGAAAGCTTGCAGATCGATAAGCTAGATAGGGAGAACTATCCAGCTTGGTCCATGAGGATGGAGGCACACCTCATGAGCAAAGATTTGATGGCATTCATTACAGGAGAAGAAGAAAAGCCTGAGTTTGCAGATCCTAGGATTCCAACTAGGGAAGAGCTTGCAGATTTGAAGACTTGGATGAGAAAGGATGCTCAAGCTAGGAGCATCATTTACATGGCTATAAATGATTATCTTCTACCTCACATTAGAGGACTAGAAAGTGCAACAGATGTGTGGAATGCTTTGGAAGAGCATTTCCAAAACACAACCAAGTCAAGGAAGTCCTCACTTTGGGCTGAGTTCACAACTTTCAAGAAGAAGAACTCACAATCAATTTCTGATTATGTGGCAACAATGAAGGATATTGCAGATAGCTTGGGAGTTGCAGATGAAGACATTGAAGAGGATAAGTTGGTAAGGCAAATACTTACAGGTCTGAGAGGAGATGAGAAGTGGAAGCCTTTCATATTGTCCATAGAATTGTCACTAGATCACTTTACTCCTGATCTTAATCAATTGCTAGGACACATGCTAACTTTTGAGTAGGACATTAAGGGAGACAATGATAGGAGTGCTAGCCAAGCTATGTACTCCAAGGACAAGAAAAAGGGAAGCAGTCAACTGATGATGAAGGAACCTTAAGTCAAGCTAACTTTACAAAAGGAAAGATGAACTTCAGAGGTAAAGGAAGAGGAGGTAAGAACAAAGATAATACTAAAGATTGTTGGATTTGTGGTAGAACCAATCATTTGGCAAATGATTGTTGGTATAACAATCAAAATGGTGGAAGTAATAATGAGAGTTTCAATCAAAGAGGTAGAGGAGGCAGAAACCAAAGAGGCAACTTCAGAGGAAGAGGTGGTAGGACATCATATGCTAGAGGAGGTGGAAGAAGCTTTCAACCTCAATCCTACAACAACAATTATTATATTATGCAACAGATCAGAAGGATGATATGACTCTTATCTTGAATGCAACTCATGAATCAGTAGGAGAAGATCAAAGGGTGTTTTATATTGACTCAGGATATAGCAATCATCTGAGTGGCAATATATCCTTGATGAATGATATGGAAGCCAAGGTGAATGGACATACAGTTCAAACATGTGACAATACCAAGCATAAAGTGGAGAGCATTGGATCAGTGAAGACAAAGAGTGGAAGTACACTTTTGAGCAAGGTACTTTATGTTCCTACTATTCCTAAAAATCTGATAAGTGTAGGGCAAATTCTGGAGAAAGGATATGAAGTCAGATTCACAAATGATGGTGTTTATGTGCAGGATCCAAATCAGGGATATAGAAACATTATTGCAGGTAAAAAAGAAGGAAGGTTGTTTACTCTCAAAGTCCAAGGTAATGTGGGACATGCTTTATTTACTTATGGAAGCCAAAAGATGTCTGAGTTAGACCTATGGCATAAAAGATTAGGTCATTTCAATGAGAGAGCTATAAAGGAAATGTCAAGGAATGATCTGGTGCTTGGTTTGCCAAAAATTGAAGGGCAACACATGGTGTACAAGTGTGAAGCTTGTCAGTTAGGTAAAGCACACAAAAATTCATATAATAAATCAGGATATAAGTATTCAAATATGCTTGAGTTAGTTCATACAGATGTGTGGGGTCCTTCAAGGGACTATAGTATAAATGGATCTAGATATTATGTGTTGTTTGTTGATGATGCAACCAGATGGATTACTTTATATGTAATCAAGGACAAATTAGGAGTGTTCAAGACATTCAAGCATTATCATGCTTATGCAGAAAGGATTACAAGACAAAAGCTCAAGATGTTGAGATCAGATGGAGAGGGAGAGTATTTTTCTAAAGAGTTTGATGATTATTTGTGGAATGCAAGTATAAAAAGAGAAGTAACTTGTAGGTACTCTCCTCAACAGAATGGAGTTGCAGAAAAAAGAAATAGAACTCTTGTAGAGTTTGCAAGAGCAATGATGAAGGAAAAGAATTGCCCAAATTACTTATGGGCAGAAGCTATCAACACTGCAACATACCTTGTGAATAGGTTACCTTGTAAAGCATTGGAGGGAAGAACTCCTTATGAAGCATGGTGGGGTAAGAAACCTACTCTTGATCATTGTAGGTGTTTGGATGTTTAGCATATGCTTATGTTCCTTCACAATTGAGACATAAGCTAGAACCCAAAGCAGAGAAGTATGTGTTTATTGGGTATGATGATAGCCAGATGGGTTACAGATTGTGGAGTCCATCTACAAAGCAATTTCTTGTTACCAAAGATGTTACATTTGATGAGGAAAGCACATGGTATAAAGGGTCAACAAATGATTATGCAGATGACAAAGAAATACAAAGAAAAGGGAAGACAAACGTGAGTATGTATGAAGAGGATATTGATGATGTTGATTGTAAAAGTAAATTGTAGAATAATATTGAAGATGGGACAAGATTTGATCCAGAATCAAATGTGGCTGAGACTTCAAGAAGTGTAGAGGTTAGAAGATCTTCAAGGGAAAGAAAAGAGCCTATCAGGTATAGCTATGATACATCTTTTCTAACAACAAAAGATTATGCTTACATTGCGAAGACAGAAGAGGATCCAATCACATATGAAGAAGCTAAAGGTAAATAGAATTGGGAGAAGGCAATGCAAGAAGAGTATGATGCTCTACTTGAAAATGAAACATGGGAATTGGTGCCAAGACCAAAGAATCAGAAACATTGTATGTAAGTGGGTGTATAAAACAAAAAGGTTTGCAGATGGTAAGGTGTCTAGATACAAGGCTAGACTTGTGGTCAAAGGTTATGCCCAAACTTATGGGGTAGATTATGATGAAACCTTTAGTCCTGCTGCTAAAATGTCTACAATTAGATCATTGATTGCTATTGCAGCTTGTAAAGGATGGAAGTTGTCACAATTAGATGTGAAGAATTCATTTCTGAATGGCTACATTGCAGATGAAGTGTACATGGAGCAACCAGAAGGTTTTATGGATTCAATTGGATTAGATTATGTGTGTAAGCTTAAGAGAGCTTTGTATGGGTTGAAGCAGGCTCCAAGAGCATGGAATTACAGGCTTGTTAAGTTCTTGAATGAATGTGGAT
>CM035406.1:199221281-199228781 GCA_020310875.1 Ceratopteris richardii | reverse complement strand
TCTTCACCTTCAATTTGTATTTCATTTTTCTCTTCTTCATCAAATATCTGAACCTTTGTTTTGCCTTTCTTTTGATTCATAATTTCTTCAAGTTTTGCATACACATTAGATGTACTTGCATACCAAGTACTTTGCTCATCAAATGTAACATCCTTGGACACAAGGAATTGTTTTGTAGATGGACTCCACAACCTATAACCCATCTGCTTGTCATCATAACCAATGAATACATACTTCTCTGCTTTAGGTTCCAATTTATGCCTCAATTGAGATGGCACATATGCATATGCTAGGCATCCAAATATTTTACAATGATCCAAGGTAGGTCTTGATGGAGAGTGTTAATCTCCAAAAGAACAACCTATTCTTGTGATTAGAACACCTCTATACCAAGAATAAGTCAAAACCTTTCACACATTTAAAAGATCAATTACTAGCTATCAAGAAATTAACAATTCTGTGAAGAGGATGATACACAGAAAAGTCTGCTGCAGTATTTCTTCACATTGACCTATCAACTCTGTAAAGTTTTTGATGAAACTTTGTACGAATCATCTCCTAGAGATTGCGCATCTATTCCAAGTTAAATCTCTTCAAAAGATTAAGTGTAGCTTGAGAAATCAACTTCTCAAGTTACCTATGTCAGAAACTGTACTTCTGAGAAGTCGATTCAGACACCCCTAACTTCTTAACTTTGATTCTCACAATATCTAACCCGTTTTGCCAAATGCTTTTAGCCACGAGTAGATCACCTTCCAACTTAAAGATTAAGTGCTTGCTTGCACAAAACTTTAAACTATGGAGTGAGCACTGACCAAAAAATTAAACACGAAATTTGCGCCTGTTTCAGAGAACTGTAGACATTCAACACATATGAATGTTCCTACTCACAATTCTCCTAGCCTGTTTACAATTGGACTCTGAAAATCAGATCACAGGCTCATTAACTAACAACTTAGATATCCTCAAAAGGATTTCACAAATGATCAAACACAGAAGGAGCAGACACGAAAAGATCGGGCGCAATATTTCTTCATTAACTCAGAAAATTACAACTGAGTGATGAGAGCTAACACAAACTCACTTTCCTCTATCTCTTGACTTCTATCTCCCTCATTCTTGACTTCTAACTAATGTCACATATGCTCTCATACATGCCCCGACTTTTCTCAAGGTATTTATAGATAATTTGTACATAATTCTTACTGAACAAAAGATCTAAGTCATCTATGACTATGCTAATGTACATATGTGTACACTTCTCTTGTCTTCTGATTGTAATCTTCTTCCACACTTTAGGAATTGATTCTTCCTTCATCATTTGATCTTCCAAGCCTTCAATTGGTGATTGGTATGCACCAACAGCTCCCCCTCAATCATCAATTGAGGTTTTCTCTGTCTTCTTTATACTTGCCATGTCCTTGAACTTTTGTAACTTAGGTCCATCCAAACTCTTTGTCATCATATCTGCCACTTGTTCTTTTGTTGGAGTATACATCACTTCAATCTCTTTATCAAGTACCTTTTCCCTCAAGAAATGATACTGAATCTCTATATGCTTAGTCCTGGCATGAAAAACAGGGTTAGCTGCCAAATACAAAGAACTCATATTGTCTCCAAAAATTATTGGAGTACTATGATCAATCTCAAAACTTTTCATCAAGGTCTTCAACCATATGACTTCTTTTGCAGCTTCTACCATTCCCTTATACTCAGCTTCTGTGGATGATAAAGCAACTGTATGTTGCTTCTTTGAACACCAAGACACTAACTTGTCTCCAACATAACATAGATATCCATGGGTAGACCTTCTATCATCTGAGTCACCTGCCCAATCTGCATCACTAAACACTTTGATTCTTGTGTCAGAAGTGAAACCATAATACAAACCTTCACTTAGGGTTCCCTTGATATATCTGAGTACCCTTTGGGCTGCAATCCAATGAGTCTTCTTTGGACAATGCATAAATTGTGACAACACACCCACTGCATATGATAGATCTGGCCTTGTCAAGGTAGCATAAATCAAACTACCTACCAAACTCTGATATTTCTTCATGTCATTGAACTCTTCACCTCCATACCTGCTTAATTTATGATTTACCTCCAATGGTGTAGTTGAGGTCTTGCAATCTTCCATGTTAAACTTGACTAGAAGATTCTTCAAGTATCTCTCTTGTGAAACATATACTCCATGTTGAGTATACACAATCTGCATTCCTAAAAAATAAGATAAGTTTCCCAAGTCACTTATCTTAAACTCCTTCTCTATTTGCTTCTTGATTTCATTGATTCCTTGAGCATCTGTTCCTGTAACAATAATATCATCAACATAAATGCACATGTAAATATATCCACTTTCACTTGCCTTCACTAGCAAGCTACTATCTGCCTTTGATGCTTGAAATCCACATTCATTCAAGAACTTGACCAATCTGTAATTCCAAGCTCTTGGGGCTTGCTTTAATCCATATAAAGCTCTCTTGAGCTTACACACATAATCTGATTCAATTGACTCCATAAAGCCTTCTGGTTGCTCCATATATACTTCATCTGCAATGTAACCATTAAGAAATGCATTCTTCACATCCAATTGTGATAATTTCCATCCCTTGCAAGCAGCAATAGCAATCAATGTCCTAATTGTAGACATCTTAGCAACAGGACTAAAGGTTTCATCGTAATCTACCCCATAAGTTTGGGCATAACCTTTGACCACAAGTCTAGCCTTATATCTAGACACCTTACCATCTGCAAACCTCTTTGTTTTATATACCCACTTGCATCCAATGACCTTCTGATTCTTTGGTCTTGGTACTAATTCCCAAGTTTCATTTTCAAGTAGAGCATCATACTCTTCTTGCATTGCCTTTTCCCAATTCTGTTTACCTTTGGCTTCTTCATAAGTAGTTGGATCTTCTTCTGTTTTCACAATGTAGGCATAATCTTTTGTTGTTAGGAAAGATGTATCATAACTATACCTTATAGGCTCTTTCCTTTCCCTTGTAGATCTTCTGATTTCTGCACTTCTTGAAGTTTCAGCCTCATTTGATTCTGGATCAAATCTTGGCCCTTCTTCTACATGATCCTGCACTCTACATCTAGAGTCAACTTCATCAACAATTTCTTCACAAACTTTTACCTTTGCCTTTCCTTTTCTTTGAACTTCTTCAACACCTGTATACTCATTTGGTGATCCTGAATACCACACATTTTGCTCATCAAATGTCACATCTTTAGTAACAAGAAATTGCTTTGTGGATGGACTCCACAACCTATAACCCATCTGTCTATCATCATATCCAATAAACACATACTTCTCTGCTTTTGGTTCTAGCTTATGTCTTAATTGTGAAGGAACATAAGCATATGCAATACATCCAAATACTTTGCAATGATAAAGACTAGGCTTCTTACCCCACCATGCTTCATAAGGAGTTCCTCCATCCAAAGCTTTGCAAGGCAACCTATTCACAAGGTATGTTGCAGTGTTAATGGCCTCTGCCCATAAGTAATTTGGACAATTCTTTTCCTTCATCATGGCTCTTGCAAAATCTACAAGAGTCCTATTCCTCCTTTCTGCTACTCCATTTTGTTGAGGGGAGTACCTGCAAGTCACTTCTCTTTTGATACCTGCATTCCACAAATAATCATCAAACTCTTTTGAGAAATACTCTCCCCCTCCATCTGATCTTAACCTCTTTAGCTTTTGTCCTGTGATCCTTTCTGCATAAGCATGGAAATGTTTGAATGTCTTGAAAACTTCTGATTTATCCTTGATTACATACAAAGTAATCCACCTGGTTGCATCATCAACAAACAATACATAATATCTGGATCCATTTATGCTATAGTCCCTTGAGGGACCCCATACATCTGTATGAACCAATTCAAGCATATTTGAATACTTGTACCCTGATTTGTTATAAGAACTTTTATGTGCTTTACCTAATTGACAAGCTTCACACTTGTACACCATATGTTGCCCTTCAATATTTGGCAATCCAAGCACCACCTGATTCTTTGACATCTCCTTTATAGCTCTCTCATTGAAATGACCTAGCCTTTTATGCCATAGGTCTAATTCAGATACCTTTTGACCTCCATAGGTAAACAATGCATGTCCCACATTACCTTGGACTTTGAGAGTGAACAATCTTCCCTCCTTTTTACCTGCAATTATGGTTCTATATCCCTGATTTGGATCTTGTACATAGACACCATCATTTGTAAATCTTACCTCATATCCTTTCTCCACAATTTGCCCTACACTTATCAAATTTTTAGGAATAGTAGGGACATAAAGTACCTTGCTCAGAAGTGTACTTCCACTCTTTGTCTTCACTGATCCAATGCTCTCCACTTTATGTTTAGTATTGTCACCTGTTTGAACTGTATGTCCATTCACCCTTGCTTCCATATCAGTCATCAAGGATAGATTCCCACTCAGATGGTTGCTACACCCTGAGTCAATATAAAACACTCTTTGATCTTCTCCCATTGATTCATGAGTTGCATTCAAGATAAGAGTCATGTCATCCTTCTGATCTGATGCATAATTGTAATAATTATTGTTGTAGGACTGAGATTGGAAGTTCCTTCCACCTCCTCTACCATATGATGTCCTACCACCTCTTCCTCTGAAATTGCCTCTTTGGTTTCTGCCTCCTCTACCTCTTTGATTATAACTCTGATTGTTGTATCCTCCACTTTGATTGTTATACCAACAATCATTTGCCAAATGATTTGTTCTGCCACAAATCCAACAAGCTTTAGCATTATCTTTGTTCTTACCTCCTCTTCCTTTACCTCTGAAATTTGTCTTCCCTTTTGTGAAGTTGGCTTGATTTGAATTCCCTTCATCTTCATTTGATTGCTTTCCCTTGCCATTCTTTTTCTTGTCTTTGGAGTACATAGCTTGACTTGTACTTCTATCATTGTCTCCTTTAAGATCCTGCTCAAAGGTTAGCATGTGTCCTAGCAATTGATTAAGGTCAGGAGTAAAGTGATCAAGTGACAATTCTATGGACAAGATAAAAGGCTTCCACTTCTCATCACCTCTTAGGCCTGTAAGTATTTGTCTTACCAACTTTTCTTCTTCAATATCTTCATCCACTGCTCCCAAGCTATCTGCAATATCTTTCATCCTTGCCACATAATCTGAAATTGATTGTGAGCTCTTCTTCTTGAAGGTTGTGAACTCAGCCCATAGTGAGGACTTCCTTGACTTAGTTGTATTTTGGAAATGCTCTTCCAAGGCATTCCAAACATCTGTAGCACTTTCCAAACCTCTGATGTGAGGTAGAAGATAATCATTTACAGCCATGTAGATGATGCTCCTTGCTTGAGCATCCTTTCTCATCCAAGTCTTCAACATTGCAAGTTCTTCCCTAGTAGGAATACTTGGATCTGCAAACTCTGGTTTTTCTTCATCTCCTGTAATAAATGATATAAGATCTTTGCTCATGAGGTGTGCTTCCATCCTCATGGACCATGCTGGATAGTTCTCCCTATCTAGCTTATCAATCTGCAAACTTTCTCCCATCTTGTGTCCACCTGTGTATTGAAATCTTCAAGCTTTACAAACAATGTATGTACCTTTACTTCGAATCAAGACTCCTTTTGCCTTTCTTGATGTCAATTTGTCTTCTCCTCGAGCTTTGACTCCAAGCTTTCACTTCTTGAACCTTCAAATGTTGAATCTCTTGAATCTGCAGCAGTCGGGATCTTTCTTTCTTCAAATTTCTTCAAATTGATGTCTCCTGCTCTGATACCACTGATGGAGAGTGTTAATCTCCAAAAGAACAACCTATTCTTGTGATTAGAACACCTCTATACCAAGAATAAGTCAAAACCTTTCACACATTTAAAAGATCAATTACTAGCTATCAAGAAATTAACAATTCTGTGAAGAGGATGATACACAGAAAAGTCTGCTGCAGTATTTCTTCACATTGACCTATCAACTCTGTAAAGTTTTTGATGAAACTTTGTACGAATCATCTCCTAGAGATTGCGCATCTATTCCAAGTTAAATCTCTTCAAAAGATTAAGTGTAGCTTGAGAAATCAACTTCTCAAGTTACCTATGTCAGAAACTGTACTTCTGAGAAGTCGATTCAGACACCCCTAACTTCTTAACTTTGATTCTCACAATATCTAACCCGTTTTGCCAAATGCTTTTAGCCACGAGTAGATCACCTTCCAACTTAAAGATTAAGTGCTTGCTTGCACAAAACTTTAAACTATGGAGTGAGCACTGACCAAAAAATTAAACACGAAATTTGCGCCTGTTTCAGAGAACTGTAGACATTCAACACATATGAATGTTCCTACTCACAATTCTCCTAGCCTGTTTACAATTGGACTCTGAAATTCAGATCACAGGCTCATTAACTAACAACTTAGATATCCTCAAAAGGATTTCACAAATGATCAAACACAGAAGGAGCAGACACGAAAAGATCGGGCGCAATATTTCTTCATTAACTCAGAAAATTACAACTGAGTGATGAGAGCTAACACAAACTCACTTTCCTCTATCTCTTGACTTCTATCTCCCTCATTCTTGACTTCTAACTAATGTCACATATGCTCTCATACATGCCCCGACTTTTCTCAAGGTATTTATAGATAATTTGTACATAATTCTTACTGAACAAAAGATCTAAGTCATCTATGACTATGCTAATGTACATATGTGTACACTTCTCTTGTCTTCTGATTGTAATCTTCTTCCACACTTTAGGAATTGATTCTTCCTTCATCATTTGATCTTCCAAGCCTTCAATTGGTGATTGGTATGCACCAACAGGTCTCTTACCCCACCAAGCTTCATATGGTGTCATACCCTGCAAAGCTTTACAAGGCAATCTATTAACCAAATATGTGGCTGTGTTTATAGCCTCAGCCCATAAATAATTTGGGCAATTCTTCTCTTTCATCATGGATCTTGCAAATTCAACAAGTGTCCTGTTTCTTCTTTCTGCTACCCCATTTTGTTGAGGAGAGTACCTACAAGTAACTTCTCTCTTTATACCTGCATTCCACAAGTAATCACTGAACTCATTAGAGAAATACTCTCCCCCTCCATCTGACCTTAACCTCTTCAATTTTTGACCTGAAATTCTTTCTACATATGCATGATAGTGTTTAAATGTATTAAACACTTCTGATTTATCTTTAATCACATAGATTGTGATCCACCTGGTAGCATCATCAACATATATGACATAATATCTTGAACCATTTATACTAAAATCCTTTGAAGGACCCCACACATCTGTATGTACCAATTCAAGCCTTTCTTAATACATAAAACCATGCTTATTGTATGATTGCTTATGAGCCTTACCTAACTTACATGCTTCACATCTGTATGTCATGTGTTGACCTGCAACATTAGGCAATCCAAGTACTAAACCATTGTTAACCATTTCTTTGATACCTCTTTCATTAAAATGTCCAAGTCTTTTATGCCAAAGATCCAATTCAGATACCT
>CM035406.1:199211281-199213781 GCA_020310875.1 Ceratopteris richardii | reverse complement strand
ATCTGTCTTTATCATATACGCATAATCTTTGGTAGCCAAAAAAGAAGTATCATAGCTATACCTTGTAGGTTGCCATTTGTATGTTGTTGACCTTCTGAGTTCTCCACTTCTTGAGGTTTCTGGTTCATCACATTCTGGATCAAACCTTGGCACTTCTTCAACTTCAACCTGTATTTCATTGTTGATTTACCTTTCTTTTGATCCACAATTTCTTCATCTCCTGCATAAATATTGATTGTACCTGCATACCAAGTACCTTGCTCATCAAATGTAACATCCTTAGATACAAGGAATTGTTTTGTGGATGGACTCCACAACCTATATCCCATCTGCTTATCATCATATCCAATAAACACATATTTTTTAGCTTTAGGCTCCAATTTATGCCTCAATTGTGATGGCACATATGCATATGCCAAACATCCAAATACTTTGCAATGATCCAAGGTAGGTCTCTTACCCCACCATGCCTCATATGGTGTCATAACCTGCAAAGCTTTACATGGTAATCTATTGAACAAATAAGTAGTTGTGTTTAGAGCCTCAGCCCACAAATAATTAGGGCAATTTTTCTCCTTCATCATTGATCTTGCAAACTCAACAAGAGTTCTATTTCTTCTCTCTTCTACCCCATTTTGTTGAGGAGAGGACCTGGAAGTAACCTCTCTCAACATCAACATAAATCACATAATACCTTGAACCATTAATACTGAAATCTTTTGATGGTCCCCACACATATGTGTGTACCAATTCAAGATTCTCTGAATATATAAAACCATGCTTGGAATAAGATTGCTTATGAGCCTTACCTAATTGACATGCCTCACATCTGTATGTCATATGTTGACCTGCAATATTAGGCAATCCAAGCACTAAACCATTATTAACCATATCGTTGATACCTCTTTCATTGAAATGTCCAAGCCTCTTGTGCCAAAGATCTAACTCAGAGATCTTATGTCCTCCATAAGTGAACAAGGCATGAACAACATTACCTTGGATCTTCAATGTGAACAATCTTCCTTCTTTCTTCCCTGAAACAATTTGTTTATACCCATTGCTAGGGTCTTCCACAAACACTCCTTCATTAGTGAACCTAACTTCATAACCTTTTTCAACAATTTGTCCTACACTTATCAAATTCTTAGGAATTGTAGAAACATACAAAAGATTACTCAAGAGAGTACTACCATCCTTGGCCTTCACTGATCCAATTGACTTCACATTGTGCTTTGTATTGTCACCTGTTTGAACTACATGATTAGTTACCTTATTTTCCAAATCAGTCATCAAAGCTATGTTAGCACTCAGGTGATTGCTACACCCTGAATCAATGTAGAAGACTCTTTGATCTTCACTTTGCCTTTCACAAGTTGGATTCATTATCAATGTGGAATCCTCCTTCTGATCTGAAGCATAATTGTAGTAGGTATTGTTATATTGTTGACTTTGGAATCCTCTACCTGCATTTCTTCCAAAGTAACCTCTTCTACCTCTACCTCTGAAATTACATCTTTGATTTCTGCCACCTCTTCCTCTTGAATTAAAATTCTGATTATATCCACCATTACTCTGAGTATTATGCCAACAATCATTAGCTAAGTGATTTGTCTTACCACAAATCCAACAAGCCTTGACTCCATCTTTATTACTCCTGCCTCTTCCTCTACCTTTGCCACCTCATCTTCCTCTTAGGAAGTTAGCTTGACTAGTTGTACCTTCATCCTCATTTGCTTGTTGCTTTCCTTTGATATTCTTCTTCTTATCCTTTGAATACATTTCATGACCTGTACTCTTATCACCTTCACCTTTGACATCTTGCTCAAAGGTTAACATATGTCCTAGCAACTGATTTAAGTTAGGAGTAAAATGATCAAGTGATAATTCAGTAGACAAAATGAATGGCTTCCACTTGTCATCACCTCTCAAACCTGTGAGGATTTTCCTTACCAATTTATCCTCCTTAATGTCTTCATCAACTGCTCCTAATGCATCTGCAATTTCCTTCATCCTTGCTAATAGTCTGAGATGGATTGAGAGGCCTTCTTCTTGAAAGTGGTAAATTCTGCCCACAAGGATGCCTTCCTTGACTTTGTGGTGTTTTGAAAATGCTCCTTCAAAGCATTCCATATATCACTTGCACTTTCAAGACCTCTAATGTGAGGTAGCAAGTAGTCATTGACTGCCATATAGATAATGCTCCTAGCTTGAGCATCTTTCTTCATCCAATTCTTCAATTCTGATAATTCCTCCCTAGTTGGAACACTAGGATCTCTGAACTGAGGCTTTTCTTCTTAACCTGTAATATAAGCTATCAAGTCTTTGCTCATAAAATGAGCTTCCATCCTCATTGACCATGCTGGATAGTTCTCTCTATCCAACTTCTCTATCTGAAGAGAATCTCCCATCCTTTCTTCACCTGTATATTGAATTCTTCAAACTTTATGAGTAATAGATGTACCTTTACTTGGAATAATGTTCCTTTTGTCTTCCTTGATAT
>CM035406.1:199201281-199206281 GCA_020310875.1 Ceratopteris richardii | reverse complement strand
ATCTATCTATCTATCTATCTATCTATCTATCTATCTATCTATCTATCTATCTATCTATCTGTCTGTCTATCTATCTATCTATCTATCTGTCTATCTATCTATCTATCTATCTATCTATCTATCTATCTATCTATCTATCTATCTATCTGATGGAGAGTGTTAATCTCCAAAAGAACAACTTATTCTTGTGATTAGAACACCTCTATACCAAGAATAAGTCAAAACCTTCCACTAATTTAGAGGATCAATTACTAACTATCAAAAGGTTAACAATTCTGTGAAGAAGATGAAACACAAAAAAGTCTGCTGCACTATTTCTCCACATTGACCTATCAAATCTGTAAAGTTTTTGATGAAACTTTGTACGAAGTATCTCCTAGAGATTGCGCATCTCCTCCAAGTTGAATTACTTCAAAAGATTGAGTATAACTTGAGAAATCAACTTCTCAAGTTACCTATGTCAGAAACTGTTATTCAGAACAGTCGATTTTACACCTAGAACTTTTAAGACTTGGTTCTCCTTGAATAGAACCCTTTTAAGCAAATGCTTCTAGCTATGAGTAGCTTATCTTCCAACTTAAAGATTAAGCCCTCACTCATGCAAAACTTTAAACTGTGCTGGGAGAAATGACCAAAACATTAAGTTCAAAATCTGCGCCTGTTTTAGGAACCTGTGAACACACTTCACATATGAATGTTCCTACACTTAATTCTCTAAGCCTGATTACAATTGGAAACTAAAACTTTGCACAGAGGTCAAGCAACTCTCAACTTAGACTTGTACAAAAGCATTTCACAATTGATCTACTGTAGAAGGAGAACACACAGAAACATCGGGCGCAAAAATTTTCAATTACTCAGAAGAAATACAGTTGAGTGATGAGAGCTAACTCAACTAACTTTTCCTCTATCTCATGACTTCTAACTTCCTCATTCTTGGCTTCTAACTATTGTCACATATGCTCTCATACTTGCCCCGACTTTTCTCAAAGTATTTATAGATAAATTTGTACATGATTCTTACTAAACAAAAGATCTAAGTCATCTATGACTATACTAATGTACATATGTGTACACTTCTCTTATCCTCTGAATGTAATCTTCTTCCAAACTTTAAGAATTGATTCTTCCTTCATCCTTTAATCTTCCAAGCCTTCAATTGGTGATTGGTTTGCACCAACAGCTCCCCCTCAATCATCAATTGAGGTTTTCTCTGTCTTCTTTATACTTGCCATGTCTTTGAACCTTTGTAACTTAGGTCCATCCAAGCTCTTTGTCATCATATCTGCCACTTGTTCTTTTGTTGGAGTGTACATCACTTCAATCTCTTTATCTAGTACCTTTTCCCTCAAGAAATGATACTGAATCTCTATATGCTTAGTCCTGGCATGAAAAACAGGGTTAGCTGCCAAATACAAAGAACTCATATTGTCTCCAAAAATTATTGGAATACTATGATCAATCTCAAAACTTTTCATCAAGGTCTTCAACCATATCACTTCCTTTGCAGCTTCTACCATTCCCTTATACTCAGCTTCTGTGGATGATAAAGCAACTGTATGTTGCTTCTTTGAACACCAAGAAACTAGCTTATCTCCAACATAACAGAGATACCCATGAGTAGACCTTCTATCATCTGAGTCACCTGCCCAATCTGCATCACTAAACACTTTGATTCTTGTGTCAGAAGTGAAACCATAATACAAACCTTCACTTAGGGTTCCTTTGATATATCTGAGTACCCTTTGGGCTGCAATCCAATGAGTCTTCTTTGGACAATGCATAAATTGTGACAACACACCTACTGCATATGATAGATCTGGCCTTGTCAAGGTAGCATAGATTAAACTACCTACCAAACTCTGATATTTCTTCATATCATTGAACTCTTCACCTCCATACCTGCTTAATTTATGATTTACCTCCAATGGTGTAGTTGAGGTCTTGCAATCTTCCATGTTAAACTTGACTAGAAGATTCTTCAAGTATCTCTCTTGTGAAACATATACTCCATGTTGAGTATACACAATCTGCATTCCTAGAAAATAAGATAAGCTTCCCAAATCACTTATCTTAAACTCCTTCTCTATTTGTCTTTTGAGTTCATTGATTCCTTGAGCATCTGTTCCTGTAACAATAATATCATCAACATAAATGCACATGTAAATGTATCCATTTTCACTTGCCTTCACTAGCAAGCTACTATCTGCCTTTGATGCTTGAAATCCACATTCATTCAAGAACTTGACCAATCTGTAATTCCAAGCTCTTGGGGCTTGCTTCAACCCATATAAAGCTCTCTTGAGCTTACACACATACTCTGATCCAATTGATTCCATGAAGCCTTCTGGTTGCTCCATATATACTTCATCTGCAATGTATCCATTTAAAAATGCATTTTTCACATCCAATTGTGATAATTTCCATCCCTTGCAAGCAGCAATAGCAATCAATGTCCTAATTGTAGACATCTTAGCAACATGACTAAAGGTTTCATCATAATCTACGCCATAAGTTTGGGCATAACCTTTGACCACAAGTCTAGCCTTATATCTAGACACCTTACCATCTGCAAACCTCTTTGTTTTATATACCCACTTACATCCAATGACCTTCTGATTCTTTGGTCTTGGTACTAGTTCCCAAGTTTCATTTTCAAGTAGAGCATCATACTCTTCCTGCATTGCCTTCTCCCAATTCTGTTTACCTTTGGCTTCTTCATAAGTGGTTGGATCTTCTTCTGTTTTCACAATGTAAGCATAATCTTTTGTTGTTAGGAAAGATGTATCATAACTATACCTTATAGGTTCTTTCCTTTCCCTTGTAGATCTTCTGATTTCTGCACTTCTTGAAGTTTCAGCCTCATTTGATTTTGGATCAAATCTTGGCCCTTCTTCTACATGATCCTGCACTCTACTTCTAGAGTCAACTTCATCAACAATTTCTTCACATACTTTTACCTTTGCCTTCCCTTTCCTTTGAATTTCTTCAACACTTGCAAACTCATTTGGTGATCCTGTATACCATATATTTTGCTCATCAAATGTCACATCTTTAGTAACAAGAAATTGCTTTGTGGATGGACTCCACAACCTGTAACCCATCTGTCTATCATCATATCCAATAAACACATACTTCTCTGCTTTTGGTTCTAGCTTATGTCTTAATTGTGAAGGAACATAAGCATATGCAATACATCCAAATACTTTACAATGATCAAGACTAGGCTTCTTACCCCACCATGCTTCATAAGGGGTTCCTCCATCCAAAGCTTTACAAGGCAACCTATTCACAAGATATGTTGCAGTGTTAATGGCTTCTGCCCATAAGTAGTTTGGACAATTCTTTTTCTTCATCATGGCTCTTGCAAACTCTACAAGAGTCCTATTCCTCCTTTCTGCTACTCCATTCTGTTGAGGGGAGTACCTGCAAGTTACTTCTCTTTTGATACCTGCATTCCACAAATAATCATCAAACTCTTTAGAGAAATACTCTCCCCCTCCATCTGATCTTAACCTCTTGAGCTTTTGCCCTGTGATCCTTTCTGCATAGGCATGAAAATGTTTGAATGTCTTGAAAACTTCTGATTTATCCTTGATTACATACAAAGTAATCCACCTGGTTGCATCATCAACAAACAACACATAATATCTGGATCCATTTATGCTATAGTCCCTTGAGGGACCCCATACATCTGTATGAACCAATTCAAGCATATTTGAATGCTTGTACCCTGATTTGTTATAAGAACTCTTATGTGCTTTACCTAATTGACAAGCTTCACACTTGTACACCATATGTTGCCCTTCAATATTTGGCAATCCAAGCACCACCTGATTCTTTGACATCTCCTTTATAGCTCTCTCATTGAAATGACCTAGCCTTTTATGCCATAGGTCTAATTCAGATACCTTTTGACTTCCATAGGTAAATAATGCATGTCCCACATTACCTTGGACTTTGAGAGTGAACAATCTTCCTTCCTTTTTTCCTGCAATTATGTTTCTATATCCCTGATTTGGATCTTGTACATAAACACCATCATTTGTGAATCTTACCTCATATCCTTTCTCCACAATTTGCCCTACACTTATCAAATTTTTAGGAATAGTAGGAACATAAAGTACCTTGCTCAGAAGTGTACTTCTACTCTTTGTTTTCACTGATCCAATGCTTTCCACTTTATGTTTGGTATTGTCACCTGTCTGATTTGTATGTCCATTCACCCTTGCTTCCATATCAGTCATCAAAGATAGATTCCCACTCAGATGGTTGCTGCATCCTGAGTCAATATAAAACACTCTTTGATCTTCTCCCATTGATTCATGAGTTGCATTCAAGATAAGAGTCATGTCATCCTTCTGATCTGATGCATAATTGTAATAATTATTGTTGTAGGACTGAGATTGGAAGTTTCTTCCACCTCCTCTACCATATGATGTCCTACCTCCTCTTCCTCTGAAATTACCTCTTTGGTTTCTGCCTCCTCTACCTCTTTGGTTATAATTCTGATTATTGTTTCCACCATTTTGATTGTTATACCAACAATCATTTGCCAAATGATTTGTTCTGCCACAAATCCAACAAGCTTTAGCATTATCTTTGTTCTTACCTCCTCTTCCTTTACCTCTGAAATTCATCTTTCCCTTTGTGAAGTTAGCTTGATTTGAATTCCCTTCATCATCATTTGATTGCTTTCCCTTGCCATTCTTTTTCTTGTCCTTGGAGTACATAGCTTGACTTGTACTTCTATCATTGTCTCCTTTAAGATCCTGCTCAAAGGTTAGCATGTGTCCTAGCAATTGATTAAGATCAGGAGTAAAGTGATCAAGTGACAATTCTATGGACAATATAAAAGGCTTCCACTTCTCATCTCCTCTCAAACCTGTAAGTATTTGTCTTACCAACTTTTCTTCTTCAATGTCTTCATCCACTGCTCCCAAGCTATCTGCAATATCTTTCATCCTTGCCACATAATCTGAAATTGATTGTGAGCTCTT
>CM035406.1:199168781-199188781 GCA_020310875.1 Ceratopteris richardii | reverse complement strand
TACTTCTTCTTCATCACCTGTATTGATATTGATTGTACCTGCATACCAAGTGCTTTGTTCATCAAATGTAACATCTTTAGAAACCATAAATTGTTTTGTAGATGGACTCCACAATCTATAACCCATCTGCTTATCATCATAGCCAATGAAAACATATTTTCCAGCTTTAGGTTCCAATTTGTGTCTTAATTGTGATGGCACATATGCATATGCCACACACCCAAAAACTCTGCAATGATCCAAGGTAGGTCTCTTACCCCACCAAGCCTCATATGGTGTCATACCCTGCAAGGCTTTAAATGGTAATCTATTGACCAAATAAGTGGCTGTATTTACAGCCTCAGCCCACAAATAATTAGGGCAATTTTTCTCCTTCATCATGGATCTTGCAAACTCAACAAGTGTTCTATTTCTCCTTTCTGCAACACCATTTTGTTGAGGAGAGTACCTGCAAGTAACTTCCCTTTTTATACCTGCATTCCATAAGTAATCACTGAACTCATTAGAGAAATACTCTCCCCCTCCATCTGACCTTAGTCTTTTCAACTTATGACCTGTAATTCTTTCTGCATATGCATGATAGTGTTTAAATGTATTAAACACTTCTGACTTATCTTTGATCACATAGATAGTGATCCATCTAGTAGCATCATCAACATAAATTACATAGTACCTTGACCCATTTATACTGAAATCCTTTGATGGTCCCCACACATCTGTGTGTACCAATTCAAGCTTCTCTGAGTACATAAAACCATGCTTGGAGTAGGAAAGCTTATGAGCCTTACCTAATTGACATGCCTCACATTTGTATGTCATATGTTGACCTGCAACATTAGGCAACCCAAGCACTGAACCATTGTTAACCATATCTTTAATACCTCTTTCATTGAAATGTCCAAGTCTCTTGTGCCAAAGATCTAACTCAGAGATCTTATGTCCTCCATATGTGAACATAGCATGACCAATGTTGCCTTGAATCTTCAATGTAAATAATCTTCCTTCCTTTTTTCCTGAAACAATCTGTTTATACCCTTGGCTAGGGTCTTCCACATATACTCCATCATTAGTGAACCTTACTTCATATCCCTTTTCAACAATTTGTCCTACACTTATCAAATTCTTAGGGATTGTAGGAACATACAAGACCTTACTCAATAAGGTGCTTCCATCCTTGGCCTTCACTGAACCAATTGACTTCACATTGTGTTTTGTGTTGTCACCTGTCTGAACAACATGATTAAAAACATTATTCTCCAAGTTAGTCATCAAGGATATATTACCACTCAGGTGATTGCTACACCCTGAGTCAATGTAGAAGACTCTTTGATCTTCACTCTGCCTTTCACAAGTTGCATTCATTATCAATGTTGAATCCTCCTTTTGATCTGAAGCATAATTGTAGTAGGTGTTGTTATATTGTTGACTTTGGAATCCTCTACCTGCATTTCTTCCAAAGTAATTCCTTCCACCTCTACCTCTGAAGTTACCTCTTTGATTTCTGCCACCTCTTCCTCTTGAATTATAATTTTGATTGTATCCACCATTATTCTGATTATTATGCCAACAATCATTAGCTAAGTGATTTGTCTTACCACAAATCCAACAAGCTTTGCCTCCATCTTTGTTGTTCCTGCCTCTTCCTCTTCCTTTGCCACCTCCTCTTCCTCTTAGGAAGTTGGCTTGAGTAGTTGTTCCTTCATCTTCACCTGCTTGTTGTTTTCCTTTGCTATTCTTCTTCTTGTCCTTTGAGTACATTGCATGACCTGCTGTAGCTCAATGATGAGTAGCACCTCCTTTAATGTCAATCCGGGAAGACGTGAGGATGGTATGAAGACCTCGAGCAAGTGGCGGCACAAGTGCGTGAGTGAGAAGTACTCTAACATGCACACACATACACACACACGCGCACACACGGCAAGACAAAGAGTGAGGATCAATGGAGCTTTTAGATTACTTTCAAAATGCTCTTACAAGTTCGTTTCAATTACAATCTAACCTCAAAAATGAGCTCTCTAGCCCTTTTTATAGTTTTTGACTAGCTTTTGGTCCTGTCCAGACCTAGTGTCCGGCCTAGTTAAAAATTAGGTTCCAGGGCTTATTTGGGGGCTCAAACGAGATCTAAAAAATACGAAAATTGGTACGCAACTACTTCTAAGGCTCCTCAAGCTCAAGGACTCCTTGGCTTGCACAAAATGGAGCTACAAAAAGGTGAAATGATATTTACAATGATTGTTAGTGATAAAAATCACTGTTGTTGTAGGGATTTCTTCTAGTGCTCTGCCATACATATCTTCGAGCTCCCTACTTGCTCTTCCTTCCTGCATGTCCATCTCTTTGATTTGCATTAATGTCTTGAAAAAATATTGGCCTACTTGCCAGATCTTCTTTGACTGCCCTGTTTGCTTGTGCTGTCCCTTCGCTTTGACTCCCTTCTTTGACTTTCATGTCTTGTACGTCCTGGTGTACCAAGGCTACTGCCAACACATGTGTATGAAGACCTCGAGCAACGGCGCCAAAATTTGGTGTAGCTCAATGATGAGTAGCACCTCCTTTAATGTCAATCCGGGAAGACGTGAGGATGGTATGAAGACCTCGAGCAAGTGGCGGCACAAGTGCGTGAGTGAGAAGCACACAAGCATGCACACACATACACACACACGTGCACACACGGCAAGACAAAGAGTGAGGATCAATGGAGCTTTTAGATTACTTTCAAAATGCTCTTACAAGTTCGTTTCAATTACAATCTAACCTCAAAAATGAGCTCTCTAGCCCTTTTTATAGTTTTTGACTAGCTTTTGGTCCTGTCCAGACCTAGTGTCCGGCCTAGTTAAAAATTAGGTTCCAGGGCTTATTTGGGGGCTCAAACGAGATCTAAAAAATACGAAAATTGGTACGCAACTACTTCTAAGGCTCCTCAAGCTCAAGGACTCCTTGGCTTGCACAAAATGGAGCTACAAAAAGGTGAAATGATATTTACAATGATTGTTAGTGATAAAAATCACTGTTGTTGTAGGGATTTCTTCTAGTGCTCTGCCATACATATCTTCGAGCTCCCTACTTGCTCTTCCTTCCTGCATGTCCATCTCTTTGATTTGCATTAATGTCTTGAAAAAATATTGGCCTACTTGCCAGATCTTCTTTGACTGCCCTGTTTGCTTGTGCTGTCCCTTCGCTCTGACTCCCTTCTTTGACTTTCATGTCTTGTACGTCCTGGTGTACCAAGGCTACTGCCAACACCCCCCCCACTCTCGCGTCTGTCGCCCCTGACAGACCCTTGTCTAGCTGCTTTTTGGACGTAGTATTGTACAACATCGGCGGCGAGGTGGTGTTCTTCTAACCTGAGTCCCCTTGCTAGATCTGTCAGCAATGCATCCCAATTGACTGGCCCTGGGACATCTGGATGTGGCACCCGTAACTGCTCTGAGTGAATGGTTCGCTCCACAGCAAATAAATGGAGGAGATGTGAGGGTCTGGGTACAAATATTTCTGAGTGGTATTCCCAGAACCCTGTTATGAACATCTCTTCGAATGTTTGTTTGAAGCAGGCCGGGAGGTATTTTATTCTGGCGTGCCAAGCGTATATCACCTCTATGGAAGGAGTGGTGCTCATGTCATAAACTAAATCTTGGTTTCCTGTAAGGAATCCGACGCCTGAGAAGTGTGGGTCCTTGATATTCTTGAATGTCCTGAATGTAATAAGCATTAACTCAAAAATTTTCATGCACATCTGGGCCATTACATCAGGGGTATTCTTTAATCGGATGCTCCAGTGCCGTATAGTGGAAATCATGTAATTGACGGTGGGAGGCCCTTGAGGGGGTGCTAGATAGACGTAGTTTAACCATTTGGCGCATCCCTTGATATTCTTGACTGCAATGGTAAACTTTGGCCATGTGCGTCTGCGGAGTACAGGAACATAACAAGGGTTATATTTAATAAAAAGGGGCATATTCGTCCAGGTGCGAACCATCTCCGGATAGGTTTCGAGGAGTCGGATCCTCCAAGTGGGTTGATGAATGGATCCTTTTTTAGCGCTCTCTGGGATGTCATCTGGCCCAAATTGTGTAGCAAACGTTGGTGGTTTGCCACATCTGTGTTGGATTTCTGCATTGTAGTCCGCCAAAAGTATACAATATGGCACATATTGATCATCGTTGGTTCCGATCCATCTATGGTGGGACATGCTGCGGAAGTATTCTGATTTAATAATAGTGTCCTCTATCTTTGCCATAGATTGGATCTGAACTGCCACTCGATCTTCATGAGTTGATGCCGTTTTCTCTAGTGTTTGGAGCCACTCAGGTACTTCGATTTCTAACGTATCCATTCCTTCTGCGGTTTGCTCACCACCTGGCATTGGCATAGGAACGTAAGGTTCCTCATACGTCTCATCTACCTCGATGGGTACCAAATCCTCGGGTTCTGGTTCGACAACTGGAGAGGGCTGCCTTTCGTGTGTGAGTAATCTTGCCTGTAATTCGGCCACCTGCTCTTTCAATGTCTTGACTTCCTCTGAAGTCGTGGTCGTTTCTGTGACTTTGGGTGCTGTCTGTTGCTCTTGGAGTTGATTGCGCAGCGCATCACGTTCCCTTTCCAAGTCATCATGAGCTTCTAATAGATCTGCATAGCTGTCCAAGATGGTCTTCATTGTCTCTGAGGGAACAACTTTAAACTGTTCTGGATCAATTTCGTGTGGAGAGCCTTCCATTGCTGCTTCTAGATTTGCTTCATTTTGCTGCTGCAGCCTCTTGTTTTCTTCTAGGGCGGCCGCCATGTGTTTTCTGAGAAGTGCCAGGTTACGCCGGACTTTGAGATTATCGGCTTGGTATACCTCGAGCAAAGCTTCTAGTTGTTTGGCACCTGATTCTGTCGATGGTTGGGGTGCCCCCAATAAGGTTTGGTGAGCCTGCTCAAGCGTCGTGTAGCGTTGATTCAGTTCTGCATTTTCTGTTTGTAGAATGAGAAATTGTCTTTGTAAGTTTTGATGGTGCGTTTCCAGATTCTGATACCGGTTGTCCAGAGCTTTGTATTCATGCTGGAGCTGGTATACACATTGGTTTAATGCTAAGAATATGTTATTTACATTAAATAATGATGGGAAGGGTGAAGATGCAGGGGGAATGGGGGCGGGAATGGGAGAGGTGAATGATGTGGATGTACGTGGAGATGTGGGTGGAGGGGGTATGGGTGATGAAGGTGGCATAGGGGGAGGGAGCGGTGCTGTGGCAGGTGATGTTTCCATCGTGTCAACTGTTTGAGTGACGGTGTAGATGGGAATCGTTGGTGGAGTGGATGTGACATCGGTGAACAGGGTGGTGAAGGTGGGCATGGTGACTCCCCCGTATTGGATTCCCGGAGAGAGTGGGATGCCCATGACCACGGTAGTGGTAGTGGATGTGGTAGTGTTAGTGTCCGGTGGTGGAGTGAATTGTGTAGTGTGAGGTGGGGATGGGGGTGACAACGGTGCTTCCTGATATTCTTCTGCTTGCGCTGCCTCGCCTGGTGCTGATGTATTGATGTGAATTTGCTTCCCGGACCTCCTGGGACGAACGGGAACTCTTTTTTCAAACCTGTGGATGTAGGCCATTGCCTCATGAATGGCCTCGTCCAGTCCTACAGCGTCGGCATGAAGGTTCATGGACTCAATGAACAACTCGTCCACACCTTCCTCAGCTAGCAAGTCGTTCATGAGTCTTTTGCCCTGTTCTAGAGACATCTGATGCTGTTCCTGAACCAGTCGCATGGTTCGATATAGTCTCTTGATTTGTGCCGAATATGCTGGGGCACTTGCTAACTCGGAGAGTTTGTCATATTCTTGATGTTGTTCTTCGTCGGCCTCTTCTTCATCTCCTTCTGCCTCTTGTTCATCTACATCGACTTCTACAGTTTGTGGTTGGGTGGGGGCCGATGTTGTTTGGGGTCGGGGTTCCTGAGCTCGCGCTGCTTCGGCTTCGAGGTTAGAGTCATAGATTAATCTGGCAATTTCTTCATCCGTGAGGTCCTCAAGAGTAAATCCCTGCGGAAATTCCAAATCGGATGGAATGGGTGGAAACACCAGATTAGGCCCCTCTGTGCTTGGTCTTGGTAACCGGATTGTGAATGGCCTAACTCGTCGTGTCTGGGGAGGAGTGATTTCTGGTGTAGCGGTAGCTCCCCTTGGTTGAGCACAGGGTAGTTGGACTCCCCCCCTCATCTTCTTTGATGGGGGACCTGCTGCTGATAGTCTTCTCTGGAATTCTTGGACTCGGGACCATACGAGTGCCCGCTGAACAGGCACGTCATAAGCCAAGCATCTATAGATTATTCTGGTCAAAGCACAACACCCGTGGAGCACATTCTTCTGTTTTTTGTTCCACCTTTGATGCGCTAGGTGGATCTGATCTATGATCCAGTGTGGTACATTGATGGGCAGGCTTTCGGTTTCTGCTAGATATAAACTGAACCATATTTTTTTCGGGGGCATTGTGAAGCGTTCTTGGGCAGGAAAAGCAAAATGTTGCATGATGGTTCGCAGGTGAAGCGCAATGGTAGGTGTCATCGCAACCATGTCCTTCAGCTTATTAAGATCTTTGTGCTTCATTCGACCTGGAACCATGGTTTCCTTTTCTGTTGGGATGTGCATGCCATACATACCCAATGCTTCTCTTACCAGATTGAGGGTCAACTTGAATCTTTTAAGCTCATTACCCGGCAGCAGTGATGGCAGCACAAAGGTGCTGTCGCCGCCCTTGGCTCTGCTTGGTGTGATGGTACTGATCAGATAAGAACATCGTAAAAAATCCGGCTTTGGTAAGTGGGTCCTGAAATAACTTTCCACACCTGCTTTGACCCAAACTGATCTCATGACTTCGGCATTTTGGTAGCTTTCAAACTCGCGTGCGAAAAAGTGGTATCGACCCCATTTGCCATTGAACTCCAATTCTGCTTCCCAGAAATAGGTTCCATCGCCCAGTGGTCCAGCAACATCACTGAACCAATGCGCATGCTTACCTACTTGAGAAGTGTGTCCTTGAGGAGGATCCTGGATGGGGAGCACGTGCACTGCTTGAAGCTCTTGCGGTCTTGCGGTGAGACGTGGCTCAAGGAGAAGTGTTTCTATGTCCACAATCTGGGCACCAGATCCGGCTTGAGAACTGGTACCTGCTTCTACCATGGCCCTGTTTGCTGGTTGGTTCTGTGAGAATATAGAACCAAGTGTTAACATCGTAATGGACAGAATAAATTTGTGTTGTCCCTGTTACCACATTAACATGGGGTGGATGGTGAGTTAGTGGTCAGTAAGTGCATGAAGACAGTGTGTGTAGTTAGTGCTTGTGTTGTCCTAGGAGACTACTGCAGTTAGTAAGTGGGCATGAATTTACAATTTGGGGTCGGGGGGTTTATTACAGGCCCTAGGCTGCCAAATGCAGTGAGTGGGCTTTGCTTTCGGTTTCGGAGAGTCTCTACAGAGCCTTCTCGGTGTCGTGGTTTGAAGATGAGGCCTTTTTGGGACCCATTTACAATTGATTACATGTACGCTCTTGGGTTTTGGTGTGTACTTGAGTGTCGAGAACGAGTGAAATCTGGCAGTATGCGTCGCTGCGTTATGCTGTTTAAGTTGTGGCCTCAGCGTAGCTACTTGTGCCATCAAGCAAGCCTTAGGCACCCAAATTTGTCTTGATTGTAGGCTTGCCTTCATCGACTTCTTGGGCACCCAAATAGATTTTACTTTAGCAGAAGAATTTCTGAAGGACTTCTTATTAGCGTTGCGTTGTTGGTCACTAATAAGAGGCTTTGCCCCTGTAGTTGACGGTGGTGCAACCGGTCGTTCGCCTTTCCACACCCATACCTGGTCTATTTTCTGGGCTGTTCTGCTGCGCAGGTACTTTTGATCTCTGACATAGGTAGTACCCTGCTTCTTCTGCCTTTGATCCACCTTGGGTTGCTGCCTCCTTCTAGCCTTTGGAAAAGAAGGGAGTTCCGTTGCATACCTGACTCCTTTTTTGCAAATATCATTCCTCTGCAACACATAGTTTTGGACAAGAACAGCATGGTCATCTTCATGTGTACCCCTGGAAGGACCAGGAGTCTGTGCCTTTCCTAGTTCCTTGAGTGCTCCATTGTCTAATTCTACTCTAACTCGACTATGATTGACCCAAACCTGGAGAAGTCCACTTCTTAGGTTTAGATTGACTGCTTGGTCATAGATCCAATCCTGACCCAAGACGAGAGGTTCAGTGAGATCCTCATCTTGACACACTAGTACTTTAACGGTCATTGCCTCCTCGTGAATGTAGAGGGGAAGTTCCACCTCGCCCATGCAAGGGGTTTCCACGCCTCCCAATCCTATGAGGTATGCTTCCACATGATGGACAGTTAACTGTAACTCTTGACAGTAAGACAACTTAACAGCGCTAGTGGCAGCACCTGAGTCAATCAAGGCTCTTACGGTCCTTGTACTCTTTCCTTGTCCTATGTCTATGGTTATGAAAGGACGTCTATCAATTATTCTATTCGAGCTTGTTCCTGCAACTTCACACATGGCTATGGGAAATCCTTGGTCTGCATAGTCATTCGCTCCAGGCTGATCTCTACCTTGCCTTCGTAATTTCATCCTTCTGATGCGTTCTAAAGCCTCTGCTTGAGCTTCTTCTCTAATTCTCTTTTCTTCCTCTTTGCGTTTCTTAGCAGTGTTGAGTCGGCTGAGCATTTCCTCCGTGAGGGGTTCCTGGTACAACTTGACTCTGCATCCGCTAATATAGTTAGGGAGAACATCACCCTCTAATGTGGCCAATTGTACTGCTCCACTTGTGGAGATCCTATTGATGATCATAGGTCCGTAGCCTCTCTTTTCTAGCTTCCTTGCGTGTTGTTTCAGTGTATAGACTAAGACTAGATCTCCCGTTTTCAAGCCTTTATCCTTCACGTGGGCATCAAAGTATGCCTTCTGTCTCTTCTTGGCTGCATATATCCCTGCAGCGGCTCTCAGTCTTGTTTCTCCTAATCGTTCAAGGTCAAAGATCCTAGAGGAGAGCTCATGACCTGTCCATTCGTGCTCTTGTGCTACTCTCAATGTGGGGATCAGGAAGTCCAAGGGTAGCACAGCGTTTTGGCCGAAAACCATCTGGAAGGGGGTGGCTTGGAGTACCGTTTTATAGGCAACTCGGTATGCCCAAACAGCATGGTGTAGCTGTTTGTCCCAATCAGAGCGTTTAGTGTTCACTAGTTTCGTCAGTACATTGCATAAAATCTTATTAGTGCTCTCAGCTTGTCCATTAGCTTGAGGGTGATAAGGGGCAGACTTCTTGTGTATTACCAAGAATTCTTGGAGCAGATTTTCAATCACTTCGTTCAAGAAATGAGTGCCTCTATCGCTTACAAGCTCTATAGGTAGCCCATATCTCGTGAATACATTCTCAAACAAGAATTTGGCAGTTGTTTGAGCATCGTTCTTGGTTGTAGCTTTTACCTCTACCCACTTGGTGAGATAATCTGTTGCCACAATGATGTATTCTGCATGAGAACCCTTAGCTGGGGGATTAATAGGACCTACGAAGTCTATTCCCCACTTAGAGAATGCACGTCCACCCATCATAGGTTTCAGTGGCATCTCATCTTTGCGTATAGGATACTGAGTCCTCTGACAGACATCACACCGTTTCACATAGGTATGTGCATCCATGTGAAGGGTAGGCCACCAGAAGCCCGCAAACATTATTGCCTTGATCACCCGATCTGGTCCAAAGTGTCCTCCTGCTACCCCTTGGTGAGCAGTTTCCAAGATCTTGAGATATTCACTTTCATGGACACATAACCTCAGGTAACCATCTTTACCGCGCTTGTATAGATTATCACCAACGAGTGAATAATCCTGGGCTTCTTGTTCCAAACTCCTTTTTCTAGCTAGAGTCATGTCTGGAGGGAATGTGTTTGTCCTCAGGAATGATACTAGTGGTTCGCTCCAATCTGGCACAATGGATACTTGATAGAGAGTGGCATGTTCCACAGGTGGTTTAGTGCAACAGATTGGGCATTCCTTGCACAACTTTTGGACATCCGCTTCCATGGTTGGCCAGTGCACTCCGAATCTCTTTAGAGTCTGTAAAGTTCGTTGTTTTGAATGGTGTTGCTCTAGTGCACCTACATGTGCTAATTGCAACCATTTAGCGTACTCATCCTCTTCTACGCAACAAGCCAAGATCCCTTGATCTGTGTGCTTGTACATGCTTCCTACCATGATGTGGTATTTTTGGGCTTTTACAACCTCTCTATTCCGTGTGTTTACCACTGGATGGTTAGGCCCGTAGGTCAATACTGGTACTATTGGCTTGGCCCACTGCGGCACCACTTCCAAATTAAACAAGTAAGCATCAGGAAGGTCATCTGACACTCCTTGTGGGGCTTCTCCCGATGTGAGCCTAGAGAGATGATCGGCTCTCAAATGAGTCCTACCTTTCCTTACCACAACCTCAAAATCGTATTCCATTAGCAAGAGAAACCATCTCACTAATCTTCCTGTATTGCATGGCTTGTTTACGAGATATAACAATGCCTGATGATCAGTAAAAAATTTAAACTTATTTGCAAGCAAATAGTGCCTAAATTTCTTGACTGCATATACCATGCCTAATCCTTCGCGCTCTGTAGTGGTGTAATTCCGTTCAGCCGCATTCAATTGTCTACTGGCATAGGCAATTGGAAGATCCATATTACCTTCACCAGTAGGTTGTGCCAGTACACATCCAATAGCATAATTGGATGCATCCACGTGAACATGGAATGGCTTATTCCAATCTGGTGTGGTCAAGATTGGTGCTGAACATAATCTTCGTTTAAGCTCCTGGAAGGAATTCTCACATTCATCCGTCCACTCAAAGTTTGTCAGAAGTCCGTACATGGGCTTTGCAATGACCGCATACATGTGTATAAATCGTCGATAATAACCACAATGCCCCATGAAAGCTTGTACTTCCTTGACATTCTTTGGCCTAGGTAGCTCCGCTATGGCTCTCACTTTTTCTTCGTCAGTAGATATGCCATTCTTTGACACTATATGTCCTAGGATTTTGCCTTGCCTGACCATAAAAACACACTTTTCGGGGTTCAGGCAGACTTGATATTCTCTACATTTGTCAAAGATTTGTTTGAGTTCAGGAATATGGGTTTGCCTAACATTGGAATGAGCACAGAGATCGTCAACGTAGACTTCTAAACTCTTCCTCAGGAACTCCTTAAACACATGGCACATCAGCCTCTGGAAGGTGGCTGGTGCATTGGTAAGCCCAAATGGCATTACTCTAAAAGCAAAAATGCCCCATTCTGTGGCAAAGGCTGTCTTATGCTGATCCTCTGGAGCTATGGCTACTTGATTGTAGCCCGAGAATCCATCAAGGAAACTGTACACTTCCTTGCCTGCCACTCTTTCTAAGAGATGTTTTGTGATGGGAAGCGGATAGTTATCTCGGATTGTGGCTGCATTAACCTTCTTCAAGTTAATGCACACACGCAGCTTGCCATTCTTCTTGGGCACCACTACGATGGGGGATACCCATTCAGTGTGCTCAATTTCATAGATAAATCCGGCTTCGACCAGTCTATCTATCTCTTCCTTGATCTTAGCAGCATAGTTATCGTTATATGTATAAGGCTTTTGCTTAGAGGGTTTGGCATCTGAGGTCATGGGAATGGTGTGTGAGCATATATCAGGGTCAACACCTTTCAAATCCTTGTAACTCCAAGCGAATACATCTCTGTATTCTCTTAGCAAGGCTATCAATTCGTACTCCTCTTCTTCTGTTAGGTCATGGCCTATATACGTACATCTCTCCTCTCCTTCTTCTAGGGCCACTACGATTTTCTTGGTGGTTTCTTTGTTATCATAGGCCTCTCCTGATTGTGCCTCTCGTTTAGGCATTCTGATCATGACTCTTCTGTCATCTATCTCATACTTCTTAAAATTTTCCGGGACCTCAAACAAAGATTCTTCCTCTTCTGGTGAGACTTCTCTCTTCTTTCGTTTCTTTCCTTCTTCCTTTGGGCTCATATGTGTTGCTAATCTTACATCATTTGTAACCTCTCCATGCTTCTGAGGTTGAAATTCTACTTCATGGAAGTATTCTTCATCTGATGCAAATGGTGGGTCCATAATGATTGACTCTAGATCGGAGTCACTTGCATCCTCAAATGCATCAGGGCTAGGTTCGCATTCTTCTAGAACTGCCTCTCCCATGATTGGCTCTATGGAGAAGACTGAAATATCATAACCATCCTCATCACAGTGAGGTGTCCATTGTTCTTCGTTGATGGCTACGTCCATTGTTGCTAAGATTTCTGCCCAACCGTGAGGTTCAAATTCTTCGTCTGGAAAAACTACAGGTGCATAGGCTGGGTCTTGGATTGATCTATGGGTTTCTTTCGCACCTACCTCTCTGGCTTTCTCTCTCTTCTCTTCTTCTACTGCTACCTTGCACATCCATAAGTGAGTGTCTTCATGCATCCATGAGGATCCAGATTCTAGGGAATGCACAGATTCTGTATCATCTTTGGCTCTATGGATGGGATTCCACTGGATAGGAGGGACATCTCTATGAGAATAGTCCTTGAGATTGACTTTGGTTGTAACACCCAAGTGTTGCAAATACAAGGAGTTGGTTCCCCAATCCTGTACCACTTGCAACTGTCGCATAAATGGTCTTCCTAAAATCATCTCATAAGCATGATTTTTGCTGAAGTCACATATAGCAAAGCTATGCTCAAACTCAACACCACAAGTGGTGAGAGTTATCCCTTCCAGCAATCCTAAGGGTCTCTCAATATGACCATCGGCCATCTGCAATTTCATTCTTGTTGGCCTGAGTGCTGGCTTGCCCCAACGCTTCCAAAGGGAAGTAGTGGCAATTGCAACTCCTGCACCTGAGTCTAAAATTGCCTTGGTGGTGTACTCTTGGTAGGTGATGGGAAGATAGGTGTTCCCTTCTTCGCCTTCACACATATCCCCTATCTTATCCAAGGGAATTTCTGGCACTGTCCTATGGGATCCTACCTGGGAACGAGGTTTTGCTATCTCTGGTACTTGTTTGGCTACATGTTTCCATAATTCAGGTCTAACCTTGAGTAGCTCTTCTAACTTGAGATTACATTGCACATTAGTGTTCTTCACTACCTCTGTGTTCCTAGGAATGACTGAGTCGTCGTTCCTTACCATGACTGTGGGTGCTCTCATACATGTGGACTTTGCTTCCCATGGGCCTGTGAAGTGGGGTAGCTCTTGTATGGAATTCGACTCAAAGTCTAATCTCTCGTGAGACTGAACACTCTCATGCTCCCCGTAAATAGATGGGATGTCTTGTGGGAATTGGTCGTGTGCATCGTCCACAAGTTCAAAAGGAGGGGCGACATCGCTTTCGTTATCCCATTTGTCTTCTTGAATCTCTCGTAGGAAGTCTGGTGCAAACCGATTCATAGAAGAAGAAGTGTCTGGCTCCGTAGAATTGGGCGCATAAGCAACCTGTGAAGGAGGGCTGATTCTATTGTTGACTCTCTCCTCATTCTCGCAAATGGCTGGAGCACAAGCTTCTTGGGGAGGATTACTTATTCTATTACTTTTCCAAACAGGCTCACACATTCCCTGAGAAGGAATGTAGGCAACCTGTGGAGGTACTTGAGCTTTCGAGGGAGGCTCATCTGCCTTTTGGGGGGGAAGATAAGCTTCTTGAGGAGGCCCACGGGCTTCCTGAAGAGGCTGGCTTACCCGTTCTCTTGCCCTTTCCTTTCTTTGAGGGGTAGGTTCCTTTTCTGGCTGTGCTATTGGTCTCTCTATTCTTTCTAAGGAGGGGAAGTTGTCCGGTTTAGGGGCATTGGCCACATACACTTCTGATTGGGAATGATTCCTGTTTTTGCTTGCTTTTTCTTGGTCTTGATTTTTTTCTTCCTTGTCAGATCTTGCAATTATCCTCTCTAACTTCTCTAGGAATCCATCCAAGTGTAATTGCGTTTTGGCTGAGCCTGAGTAATTGAAAAGGCGACTGGCTTCAAACATAGTCTGAGCCAATGCGACCATTTTCGCGCATAGTTTGGTTCTTTCTATCTCTAGGTCAGCTCTAGGATAGCACTTGTCATGATCCGTGACGTTTGGCCCTTCTTGGATTCTGGCCTGATATGCCTTAAGCATCATGTCTATGTCTTCGGGAGTGGGATCAGCTAATACTGATCCTGTTTGGGGTGGTGGGTGGGTTGCGTGGGCTGTCTTAGAGGGTGAAGGGATGGAGGGTGATGGGGATGGTAGCGGTGGGAATGTGTGAGAGTGCGGTTGAGACGTGATCTCTATGATTTTAGCCTTGGTTTCTCATAGACTTTCCTCAAGTTCACTCATCTTCTTTGCCCATTGCCTTTTCATGCGTTCGCGGCTATCTTTCCAAACTCTTGTTCTCTTTTTATTTTGGCTCTCAGTATCGCTAGCATCTAGGCTCTTTTCCTGGCCTACCCCTTGGTTTTGCTGCAATGTCTGAGCCCTAGTGACTACTTGTACTGGTGCAGTAGAAGTGACGCTTCCTGAGGAGTCTACCACTAACCCAACAACGTTGATAGGGGTGATTTTTGGCATGCTATTGGGGTTCTTTGGGCAATCTCGTAAGAGATGCTCTTTTCCGCAATCTTGGCAGAAGCCTTGGATCGTCACCGACTGGGTTTGCGTAGGTGGAGGCAAGGGACAATCACGAATGAGGTGATCTCCTTGGCATCTGTAGCACGGTCCTCTAGGAAATGGTGGTCGTACTTGCCTAGGTTGAGGTCTAGGGTTGGGGTTTGTATACATGATGTTCGTGTAATCTGACTCCCAACTAGGTTCGTTCGACTCTTCACCATAGTAGGACTCTCCATGTTCTGGGGACTGCATGTAGTAAGCCTGGGGGCTATCCACATGGGTAGAATCAAAGCTATGGTCACTTGGGTCATTTTCAGAGATCAAGGATGTTACAGGGACTATAGCTCTATTCAGGTTCTCTTCTGCAGCAGTATACTTTACCGGAATCACATTAGCTGGGGCAGGGGGTTGTTGTGCTAGCACAGGCTGAGGCCTTTGTTGGGCCTGATACTGTGGTTGGTAGGTTTGTTGGGGTCTAGCATATTGTGGTGGTGGATTTTGGTTCTGGTATCTGCCTTGTTGGTAGGGTTGCGGATAGGGTTGCCTAACTGCCTGCTTGTTGTATGGGCAGTCTTGTGCGGTGTGATTGGTGTATCTCCGTTCTATGGTGCAGTACTGGCTACTAGGGTTTACTTGGGGTTGAGCCATAATGGGACAGACGTTCGCCATATGGTCACCACCGCATGTATAGCACCTTTTCACAGGGGCAAACCTTGGGATTTGTTTGCTAGTTACACCTAGTTTCTGAGCTACTTTTTCGGCAAGTTCTTCAATTGATGTGGCTTGTGTGGAAGATTGACTAGATGCACTATCTGAATCTTTGTAAATTTTGGACAACTCTAGCTCTTCTCCTAGGTTATCTTCAATGTCAATGCACATACGTACACATTCTTCTATAGTCCTAGGGTCTTTCAGATACACATAGGATCTCAATTTTGGGCTCAGCAATCCGTCAAGAAATAAGGCTACTTGTTTAGCAGATGTGGGTAGCTCCGAAATAGGGCACCTTTCAAGATATTGTCTAAATCTTCTTCCTGCAAGTCTCACAGTCTCTTGAGGGGTTTGCTTGAAGCTGTGAATCAGTGAGGAGGTGTTGTGTCTTATGCCGCTCTTAGAGAACTCTATAATGAATGCCTCTAGGAGTTGATCTATGCTCCTGAACTGGCGTTCATCTAATGGCTGAAACCACGTAAGTGCTGTGTTCCTAAGGGTTAGACCGAAGGCATTGTACTGCGTGAACAGATCCTCCACTTGTTCAGCTCTCAAGACTTGCTTGAACTCTGCCACATGATCATAGGGATCTCCTGTGCCGTCAAAGTAATTCTTCATGGACTTAACTAGCTGGGTGGGTCTCAAAGTTCTTGTGTGCTCTCTAGGCCTCGGCAGAGGGAATCCATCTACATTTCTTTGGTTCCTGTGGGCTCTATGCATCTCAGGTTCTACCCTATTCGTCTCCGTTCTCGTTCTTTCTCTGCCCACTGGATTGGCAAAACTTACCTCTGGTCTATCTTTACTTCTGTCTCTTTGCATACCATGAGCCTGGGATGTTCCAGCTTCAGGGTGACCATAGGCTACATTTGATCTTGGTTGGGGGAAAATGAATTCGCCCTTCCAAGTGTAAGCATGCCTATCATTTTCTGTCACCACAAAAATCCTCTCTGACGTGTGGTCTAAGTAGGTCACTCTACCTGGGCTATCTGGATCCTTAAACTCATAGATCATGATTGTTCCTATGTCAGTTGGGTGATCCGGTTTATACCTCCAGAAGGCTTCGTCCGTTTCTCGATTAAGAAGCAAATCTATGCACTTGTTATCTTGGGGGATCCACTCAGGCGTGATAATCCTAGTGAGAACTGATTTACCTCGAGGGGTTCTAGGTTCCGCACCCATGTTCCCTTGTTCCAGGTCACCTAAGTCCGCTTCTGAGATTACATTCCCAAAGTCATCTGTCCTATCAGGATGACTAGTGACTACATATATAGTTCCTTCTTTGTCCAGGTATGCACCATTTTCGAACTTGACAGCTGGGTGTTCTAGTCCAATGGATTGATCAGGGTTTTTAATCTGGACCACAGATCTTCCTAAGCCGTCCTCATAGATGCTAGCACCTAATCGGTTGGTCCTCAGGTACTCCAACTGTGTTTTGTAAGGGCCTTCTACCCTGTACAAGTAGGGCACACCTGAACTTCCCGTAGGTCTGTCCAGGCCTTGAGACATCTCTGACTCACTGGTATCAGAGCTAGGGTAATGAGAGTGGCGACTCAACTGCTGGGCCCAAGACCTTGCAGTGTGGTTGACACTAGCCTCTGAAGACCTAAGGCTTTGTCTCTCTCTTACTAGGTGTCGTCCTGATCTAAGGTTCATATGCCCAACGGATTAGCCCAAACTTTTTTTTTTTTTTTTTTTTTTTTTCAGAGTACAACCTCGTTGCCGATCAATTGGTACCAGTCACTTGATTCTTTTTAGTTATTCCTCGTGTTTAAAGTCTTATCTGCTATTACGTCGTCCGGAATACTTGAATGTTCTTCGTACTTTCAGGTTGATCGTTCCACGTTAGGTTCTTTCCTTTATGTTGTCGATAGTACAGAGATTAAGTTTTTAGCTTGAACTTGAGTTTTTAGGTAGTCTTCAACTTGATAGTGGTCTATCGTCGCCCTGACTTACTCCTACTTCTAATCGTTCTTAGCCTAAGCTAGGAATTGACGAAGAGGAGTTGAGAATATTCCGACCTTTCTTGCCGAACCTTGCTCTTTAGTGCTCGAGAAGTTGATTCTCAAGCGTGTGCCACCCCCTTGCTTGGATACTCTCAATTGCTTCTCAATAGGCCTGCATAAATCCCAAGATTAGCTCCAAGTAGACCTTTCAATTGACAGACAATTTATTTCAGACACTTTTTTAATGACCCTTGTTCCCCCTTTTGCATTGTTAGAAATTTACTCTAGAGCTCCCTTGGTGTTCCTACCCCTCAGTGTGTCAACTTCCAAATATCCTATCTGAAAATCAACGCGTTATTCTTATAAAAAACAGTTGAGGGCGTGTAGTATATGTCACGAGCTTTCCGACAAGCCCTAGAGCTCAGAAAATGGATTTCGTATGAAAAAGTTATGACCGTTCAGGGTTTAGGGGGTTAACTAGACAAACAGAACCTTTCGGGGGTTTTAATGCATTTTCTAAGGCCTTTGTAAGTAGATGAGTACATGAAAGTGCAAATATGCCCAAAATTTAGCCTAAATTTCCAAAAATTCACTCCTTAATTTTTTGCCGAAAATGCCTGTCTATCGCGATAGACGGTGTCTGTCGCGATAGACACAATCTATCGTGGGGGCTGTCTGTCGCGATAGACGGTGTCTGTCGTGATAGACAGTGTCTATCGTGGATTTCTGTCTGTCGCGATAGACGGTGTCTGTCGCGGATTTCTGTCTGTCGCGATAGACGGTGTCTGTCGCGATAGACGCTGTCTGTCGTGAAATTCGGTCTGTCGCGATAGACGGTGTCTGTCGCGATAGACGGTATCTGTCGCGGATTTCTGTCTGTCGCGATAGACGGTGTCTGTCGCGATAGACGGTATCTGTCGCGGATTTCTGTCTGTCGCGATAGACGGTGTCTGTCGCGATAGACGGTATCTGTCGCGGATTTCTGTCTGTCGCGATAGACGGTGTCTGTCGCGATAGACGGTATCTGTCGCGGATTTCTGTTTGTCGCGATAGACGGTGTCTGTCGCGATAGACGGTATCTGTCGCGATAGACAGTGTCTGTTGCGATAGACTGAAAAAATGCAAATTTTTGAAAAACTTCTAGTGATCTAGAGTGCCCTCAAGGTGTAGGTTACAATGATAAACATGCATTCACAAAATGTTAAGATTTTCTGTCTGTCGCGATAGACAGAGGCTGTCGTCCCGGGACCTGTGCAGAGCCTGTCGTACCTGCGCACACTGCTGGGGATGATGGTACAGCAAAAAACCTGCAAAATAGCTCAGAAAACATGCAAAAATAGCACATGCAAGTTCGCTCTCTCGCTCTCTCTCACAAGTGAAATGAGGGAAATGAGGTGGAGGTGGGGATATAGTCAAAAAACTGAAATTTTCGCGATGATGGAGATGGACGTGGGAGATGGTGATGATGATGATGGTGAAGAAAGTAAAAGAAAATCGATGAGAGTGAAGAAAATACCTACAACTCCAACGCGTCAACTCTACGTCTTACCATCACACGCTCGTCCTCAAAGCTCGATCCCCGGCAACGGCGCCAAAATTTGGTGTAGCTCAATGATGAGTAGCACCTCCTTTAATGTCAATCCGGGAAGACGTGAGGATGGTATGAAGACCTCGAGCAAGTGGCGGCACAAGTGCGTGAGTGCGAAGTACTCTAACATGCACACACATACACACACACGCGCACACACGGCAAGACAAAGAGTGAGGATCAATGGAGCTTTTAGATTACTTTCAAAATGCTCTTACAAGTTCGTTTCAATTACAATCTAACCTCAAAAATGAGCTCTCTAGCCCTTTTTATAGTTTTTGACTAGCTTTTGGTCCTGTCCAAACCTAGTGTCCGGCCTAGTTAAAAATTAGGTTCCAGGGCTTATTTGGGGGCTCAAACGAGATCTAAAAAATACGAAAATTGGTACGCAACTACTTCTAAGGCTCCTCAAGCTCAAGGACTCCTTGGCTTGCACAAAATGGAGCTACAAAAAGGTGAAATGATATTTACAATGATTGTTAGTGATAAAAATCACTGTTGTTGTAGGGATTTCTTCTAGTGCTCTGCCATACATATCTTCGAGCTCCCTACTTGCTCTTCCTTCCTGCATGTCCATCTCTTTGATTTGCATTAATGTCTTGAAAAAATATTGGCCTACTTGCCAGATCTTCTTTGACTGCCCTGTTTGCTTGTGCTGTCCCTTCGCTCTGACTCCCTTCTTTGACTTTCATGTCTTGTACGTCCTGGTGTACCAAGGCTACTGCCAACACCTGCACTCTTGTCACCATCTCCTTTAACATCCTGCTCAAATGTTAGCATATGACCTAACAATTGATTTAAATCAGGAGTGAAATGGTCAAGTGATAATTCTGTAGACAAAATGAATGGATTCCATTTGTCATCACCTCTCAATCCTGTAAGTATTTGCCTTACCAACTTATCTTCCTCAATGTCTTCATCAACAGCTCCTAAAGCATCTGCAATATCTTTCATCCTTGTCACATAGTCTGAAATAGATTGTGAAGCCTTCTTCTTGAAGGTTGTAAACTCTACCCATAAGGATGCCTTCCTTGACTTTGTAGTATTCTGGAAATGCTCCTCCAAAGCATTCCATATGTCAGTTGCACTTTCAAGACCTCGAATATGAGGTAACAAGTAATCATTGACTCCC
>CM035406.1:199148781-199158781 GCA_020310875.1 Ceratopteris richardii | reverse complement strand
CAAAGATTGACTTCATTACCTGCACATATCTTTAGATTTCTTCAATCTAATGATATACATACCTCCAAGCTACCTTTGTGCAATCATATAAACCATTAGTCTTTCAAAAGAATCATTAAAACTTCAATTTGATCCTTAAGATCAAAAGTATGTCAGAAACTGTCTTCTTGAATAAGTGACTTTGACATAGGTAACTTCTAAGGTCAATTTCTCATATCACAGATCTCGTTTTGCTAAATGCTTTTAGCCATAGCTTCCTTACCTTCTAACTTAGATTTTGAATGCTGACCCATCAAGAACTTTACACTGTGCAATGAGATTTTAACATAATATTGACACAAAAAAGTGCGCGACTCTGAGAGATTTTTCTGCAGATTCTACATACCAATGTTCCTATTGATCATTCTCACAGTAGGAAAGAAATTGGATCATAAAATTCTGAACATAGCTTCATTAGCTTCCAAGTTAGATGTGTACAAAAGGATTTCTGATCCACATAATCAGATTAAGAGAAATCTACGAAATATCCGATGCTATTTCCTGAAGATGACTCTCTTCACATCTATCTCTATGACACTTGTCTTCAAATGACTCTCACATATATTTATTTACATGATTGACTTTTATACATATAGTTCTAGACTTATCCCACGTCTATTACATTACTCCTTATCATCCTAAGGAATATCTAAACTCAAATTACAAGAATTTCCACCTATAATGTACATATGTATACAAACTTCACTTCTGAAATCTCTTCACTTTCTCAAGTGTCTTTTTCCACTTCAATCTGATCATGAGCTTGCTTCAAATTCTTTGTAATCACCAATTTGTGATTGGTTTGTTCCAACAGCTCCCCCTCAATCACTAATTGTGATTATTCCATTCTTCTTCACTCTTGCCATCTCTTTGAATCTCTGTAGCTTAGGTCCATCCAAGATTTTTGTCATCATATCTACAACTTGTTCTTTTGTTGAAGTATACATCACTTCAATCTCTTTGTCAAGTACCTTTTCCCTCAAGAAATGATACTAAATCTCTATATGCTTAGTCCTGGCATGAAAAACAGGGTTAGCTGCCAAATACAATGAACTCATATTGTCTCCAAAAATAATTGCAGTACTCTGATCAATTCCAAAACTCTTCAACAAGGTCTTTAACCATATTACTTCCTTTGCAGCCTCTACCAATCCTTTATACTCAGCTTCTGTAGATGACAAATCAACTGTATGTTGCTTCTTTGAGCACCAAGAAACTAACTTATCTCCAATATAACAGAGATACCCATGAGTAGACCTTCTATCATTTGAATCACCTGCCCAATCTGCATCACTAAACACTTTGATTCTTGTATCAGAATTAAATCTATAATACAAGCCTTCATTTAGGGTTCCTTTGATATATCTGAGTACCCTTTTGAACTGCAATCCAATGAGTCTTCCTTGGACAATGCATAAATTGTGATAACACACCTACTGCATATGATAGATCTGGCCTTGTTAAGGTAGCATAGATTAAACTACCTACCAAACTCTGATATTTCTTCATGTCATTGAATTCTTCACCTCCATACCTGCTCAACTTATGATTTACCTCCAATGGTGTGCTTGAAGGCCTGCAATCTTGATGGAGAGTGTTAATCTCCAAAAGAACAACCTACTCTTGAGTTTAGAACACCTCTATATCAAGAGTAAGTCAAAACCTTCACTAAATTATAGGTCCAATCTCCAAATTATCAAAATTAAGAAAATCTGTGAAGAAGGTGAAAACACAGAAAAGTCTGCTGCAGAATTTCTTCACATTGACTTATCAAACATGTAAAGTTTTTGATGAAACTTTGTACGAATCATCTCCTAGGGATTGTGCATCACCTCCAAGTTAAATTACTTCAAAAGCTATAGTATAACTTGAGAAATCAATTTCACAAGTTACCTATGTTAGAAACTGTTACTCAGAACAGTCGATTCTACACCCCTAACTTCTTAACTTTGGTTCTCACAATGTCGAACCCGTTTTGCCAAATCCTTTTGACTGAAGATAGCTTATCTCTCAACTTAGATTTTAAGCTATCATATGTGTAAAACTTTACACTGTGCACTGAGCACTACTCATTTCTTTGGACTCGAAATGTGCGCCTGTTTCAGAGAGCTGTGAACACTCAATACATGTGAATGTTCCTATCAGCAATTCTCTTCACATGTTTACAATTAGACTCTAAAATTCAAACCACAGACTCATTAACTAACAACTTAGATATCCTCAAAAGGATTTCACAAATGATCTACCACAGACGGAGTAGACGCAGAAACATCGGGCGCAACATTTTCTTCATTTCAGGAGAAGACTACAACTGAAAAGTGAGAGAGACTTCAACTTCTTTCTCAACTGTCTATTGACATTTACAATCACTAATTTCTCTATTCCTATGCTCATACATGGTCTCTCTTTGTCTTCTCTCTTCTGCTCTCTATTTGCCCGACATTTTTCAAAAGTATTTATAGACATCTATGTACAAACTCTCATCAAAACATAAGTATATGTAACCTATGTTATAACTAATGTACATATGTGTACATATCCTTCACTCTTGTGAATGTATTCATTTTCTTCACTCCAAATCTTCAATTGGTGATTGATATGCACCAACAGCTCCCCCTCAATCATCAATTGAGGTTTCTCCTTTCTTCTTTATACCTGCCATGTCCTTAAACTTCTGTAGCTTTGGTCCATCCAAGCTCTTTGTAAGCATATCAGCTATCTGATCCTTTGTTGAAGTATGTATGACTTCAATCTCCTTATCCATCACTTTCTCTCTTAGAAAGTGATACTGAATCTCAATGTGTTTGGTCCTGGCATGAAAAACAGGATTAGCAGCTAAATACAATGAACTCATGTTATCTCCATATATGATTGGTACCCCATGCATAATATCAAGACTCTTCATCAATGTCTTGACCCAAATTACTTCTTTTGCAGCTTCAACCATGCCTTTATACTCTGCTTCTGTAGAAGATAAAGCAACTGTATGTTGCTTCTTGGAACACCATGAGATAAGTTTATCTCCCACATAACACATATATCCAAATGTAGATCTTCTATCATCTGGATTACCTGCCCAATCTGCATCACTATAAATTTTGATATTTGTATCTGAGGTAAACCCATAATACAAACCTTCATTGAGTGTACCCTTAATGTACCTCAACACCCTTTGTCCTGCAATCCAATGTTCTTTCCTTGGGCAATGCATAAATTGAGACAAAACTCCTACTGCATATGATAAATCAGGTCTAGTTAGAGTAGCATAGATAAGGCTACCAACCAAACTCTGATATTGTCTCATGTCCTTGAACTCTTCACCTCCATACTTACTCAATTTGTGATTCACCTCCATTGGTGCAGGTGCTACCCTGCAATCATCCATTTTAAACTTGATTAACAAGTTCTTCAAATACCTTTCTTGGGTCACAAATACTCCATGTTGAGTATATGTAATCTCCATGCCCAAGAAGTATGACAAGTCTCCCAAGTCACTTATCTTGAACTCCTTTTCCATTTGCCTCTTGAGCTTTTGTATTCCTTCTTCATCTGTACCTGTAAGAATTATATCATCAACATATATGCACATGTATATGAAACCATTTTCACTTGCCTTGTCAAGCAAGCTACTATCTGCTTTAGACACCTGAAAACCAAGTTCTTTTAGGAACTTCACAAGTCTATAGTTCCATGCCCTTGGGGCCTGCTTCAAGCCATACAAAGCTCTCTTGAGCTTGCACACATGATCTGGATACCTTTTATCTTTGAACCCTTGAGGTTGCTCCATGAATACATCATCTGAAATGTAACCATTCAAAAAAGCATTCTTCACATCAAGTTGACATAGCTTCCAACCTTTACATGCAGCAATAGCAATAAGTGTCCTTATGGTTGTCATTTTTGCCACAGGACTATATGTCTCATCATAATCAATACCATATGTCTGAGCAAAGCCTTTGACAACAAGTCTAGCCTTGTATCTAGACACACTTCCATCTGCAAACCTTTTTGTCTTGTAGACCCACTTGCATCCAATAATCTTCTGACTATTTGGTTTAGGAACCAAATCCCATGTTTGATTCTCCAATAGTGCATCATATTCTTCCTGCATAGCACTCTCCCATTTTTCCTTACCTTTTGCCTCTTCATATGTAGAAGGGTCTTCATCTGTATTCACCATATAAGCATAATCTTTTGTGGCTAGAAATGAAGTATCATAACTATACCTTGTAGGTTGCCACCTATTTCTTGTTGACCTTCTGAGTTCTCCACTCCTTGAGGTTTCTGGCTCTTCACATTCAGGATCAAATCTTGGTGTCTCTTCCACCTCAACCTGCACTTCATTATTCTCTTGCTCATCAAATATTTGAACTTTTGATTTACCTTTTCTTTGACTCACTTCTTCTTCATCACCTGTATTGATATTGATTGTACCTGCATACCAAGTGTTTTGTTCATCAAATGTAACATCCTTAGAAACCATAAATTGTTTTGTTGATGGACTCCACAATCTATAGCCCATCTGCTTGTCATCATAGCCAATGAAAACATACTTTTCAGCTTTGGGTTCCAACTTGTGTCTTAATTGTGATGGCACATATGCATATGCCACACACCCAAATACTCTGCAATGATCCAAAGTAGGTCTCTTACCCCACCAAGCCTCATATGGTGTCATACCCTGCAAGGCTTTACATGGTAACCTATTGACCAAATAAGTGGCTGTATTTACAGCCTCAGCCCACAAATAATTAGGGCAATTTTTCTCCTTCATCATGGATCTTGCAAATTCAACAAGAGTTCTATTTCTCCTTTCTGCAACACCATTTTGTTGAGGAGAGTACCTGCAAGTAATTTCCCTTTTTATACCTGCATTCCATAAGTAATCACTGAACTCATTTGAGAAATACTCTCCCCCTCCATCTGACCTTAGTCTCTTCAACTTATGTCCTGTAATTCTTTCTGCATATGCATGATAGTGTTTAAATGTATTAAACACTTCTGACTTATCTTTGATCACATAGATAGTGATCCACCTAGTAGCATCATCAACATAAATCACATAATACATTGATCCATTTATACTGAAATCTTTTGATGGTCCCCACACATCTGTGTGTACCAACTCAAGTTTCTCTGAGTGCATAAAACCATGCTTAGAGTAAGAGTTCTTATGACCTTTACCTAATTGACATGCCTCACATTTGTATGTCATATGTTGACCTGCAACATTAGGCAATCCAAGCACTGAACCATTGTTAACCATATCTTTAATACCTCTTTCATTGAAATGTCCAAGCCTCTTGTGCCAAAGATCTAACTCAGAGATCTTATGTCCTTCATATGTGAACATAGCATGACCAATGTTACCTTGAATCTTCAATGTAAATAATCTTCCTTCCTTTTTTCCTGAAACAATCTGTTTATACCCTTGGCTAGGGTCTTCCACATATACTCCATCATTAGTGAACCTTACTTCATATCCCTTTTCAACAATTTGACCTACACTTATCAAATTCTTAGGGATTGTAGGAACATACAAGACCTTACTCAATAAGGTGCTTCCATCCTTGGCCTTCACTGATCCTATTGACTTCACATTGTGCTTTGTGTTGTCACCTGTTTGAACAACATGATTAAAAACTTTACTTTCCAAATCAGTCATCAAAGATATGTTACCACTCAGGTGATTGCTACATCCTGAGTCAATGTAGAAGACTCTTTGATCTTCACTCTGCCTTTCACAAGTTGCATTCATTATCAGTGTTGAATCTTCCTTTTGATCTGAAGCATAATTGTAGTAGGTGTTGTTGTATTGTTGACTTTGGAATCCTCTACCTGTATTTCTTCCAAAGTAATTCCTTCCACCTCTACCTCTGTAATTACCTCTTTGATTTCTGCCACCTCTTCCTCTTGCATTATAATTTTGATTATATCCACCATTATTCTGATTATTATGCCAACAATCATTAGCTAAATGATTTGTCTTACCACAAATCCAGCAAGCTTTGCCTCCATCTTTGTTGTTCCTGCCTCTTCCTCTACCTTTGCCACCTCCTCTTCCTCTTAGGAAGTTGGCTTGAGTAGTTGTTCCTTCATCTTCACCTGCTTGTTGTTTTCCTTTGCTATTCTTCTTCTTATCCTTTGAGTACATTGCATGACCTGTACTCTTGTCACCATCTCCTTTAACATCCTGCTCAAATGTTAGCATATGACCTAACAATTGATTTAAATCAGGAGTGAAATGGTCAAGTGATAGTTCTGTAGACAAAATAAATGGCTTCCATTTGTCATCACCTCTCAACCCTGTAAGGATTTGCCTTACCAATTTATCTTCCTCAATGTCTTCATCAACAGCTCCTAAAGCATCTGCAATATCTTTCATCCTTGTCACATAGTCTGAGATGGATTGAGAAGCCTTCTTCTTGAAGGTAGTAAACTCTGCCCATAAGGATGCCTTCCTTGACTTTGTAGTGTTCTGGAAATGCTCCTCCAAAGCATTCCATATGTCAGTTGCACTTTCAAGACCTCTAATGTGAGGTAACAAGTAATCATTGACTCCCATATAAATAATGCTCCTAGCTTGAGCATCTTTCTTCATCCAATTTTTCAAATCTGCTAACTCTTCCCTAGTTGGAACACTAGGATCTCTGAACTCTGGCTTCTCTTCTTCTCCTGTGATGTAACCAATTAAATCTTTGCTCATAAGATGAGCTTCCATCCTCATTGACCATGCAGGATAGTTTTCCCTATCCAATTTCTCTATCTGTAGAGCATCTCCCATCTTGTTTCCACCTGTGTATTGAAAACTTCAAGCTTTACAAGCAATGTATGTACCTTTACTTCAAGTTAAACTCCTTTTGCCTTTCTTGATGTCGAGTAGTCTTCTCCTTAGGCTTTTGACTCCAAGCTTTCACTTCTTAGTTCTTCAAATGTTGAACTTCTTGAATCTGCAGCAGTCGGGACCTTCCTTTCCTTGATTTGATGTCTCCTGCTCTGATACCACTGATGGAGAGTGTTAATCTCCAAAAGAACAACCTACTCTTGAGTTTAGAACACCTCTATATCAAGAGTAAGTCAAAACCTTCACTAAATTATAGGTCCAATCTCCAAATTATCAAAATTAAGAAAATCTGTGAAGAAGGTGAAAACACAGAAAAGTCTGCTGCAGAATTTCTTCACATTGACTTATCAAACATGTAAAGTTTTTGATGAAACTTTGTACGAATCATCTCCTAGGGATTGTGCATCACCTCCAAGTTAAATTACTTCAAAAGCTATAGTATAACTTGAGAAATCAATTTCACAAGTTACCTATGTCAGAAACTGTTACTCAGAACAGTCGATTCTACACCCCTAACTTCTTAACTTTGGTTCTCACAATGTCGAACCCGTTTTGCCAAATCCTTTTGACTGAAGATAGCTTATCTCTCAACTTAGATTTTAAGCTATCATATGTGTAAAACTTTACACTGTGCACTGAGCACTACTCATTTCTTTGGACTCGAAATGTGCGCCTGTTTCAGAGAGCTGTGAACACTCAATACATGTGAATGTTCCTATCAGCAATTCTCTTCACCTGTTTACAATTAGACTCTAAAATTCAAACCACAGACTCATTAACTAACAACTTAGATATCCTCAAAAGGATTTCACAAATGATCTACCACAGACGGAGTAGACGCAGAAACATCGGGCGCAACATTTTCTTCATTTCAGGAGAAGACTACAACTGAAAAGTGAGAGAGACTTCAACTTCTTTCTCAACTGTCTATTGACATTTACAATCACTAATTTCTCTATTCCTATGCTCATACATGGTCTCTCTTTGTCTTCTCTCTTCTGCTCTCTATTTGCCCGACATTTTTCAAAAGTATTTATAGACATCTATGTACAAACTCTCATCAAAACATAAGTATATGTAACCTATGTTATAACTAATGTACATATGTGTACATATCCTTCACTCTTGTGAATGTATTCATTTTCTTCACTCCAAATCTTCAATTGGTGATTGATATGCACCAACAAATCTTCCATGTTAAATTTGACCAGAAGATTCTTTAAGTACCTTTCTTGTGTAACATATACTCCATGTTGAGTATATACAATCTGCATTCCTAAGAAATAAGATAAGTTTCCCAAATCACTTATCTTAAAATCCTTCTCTATTTGTTTCTTAAGCTCATTGATTCCTTGAGCATCTGTACCTGTGACAGTAATGTCATCACATGTATATGTATCCATTTTCACTTGCCTTCACTAGCAAGCTACTATCTACCTTTGATGCTTGAAATCCACATTCATTCAAGAACTTAACAAGCCTGTAATTCCATTCTCTTGGAGCCTGCTTCAACCCATACAAAGCTCTCTTAAGCTTACACACATAATCTGATCCAATTAAATCCATGAAACATTCTGGTTGCTCCATGTACACTTCATCTGCAATGTATCCATTCAGAAATGCATTCTTCACATCTAATTGTGACAACTTCCATCCTTTACAAGCTGCAATAGCAATCAATGATCTAATTGTAGACATTTTAGCAACAAGACTAAAGGTTTCATCATAATCTACCCCATAAGTTTGGGCATAACCTTTGACCACAAGTCTAGCCTTGTATCTAGACACCTTACCATCTGCAAACCTTTTTGTTTTATACACCCACTTACATCCAATGACTTTCTGATTCTTTGGTCTTGGCACCAATTCCCATGTTTCATTTTCAAGTAGAGCATCATACTCTTCTTGCATTGCCTTCTCCCAATTCTGTTTACCTGTAGCTTCTTCATATGTGATTGGATCCTCTTCTGCCTTCACAATGTAAGCATAATCTTTTGTTGTTAGAAAAGATGTATCATAGCTATACCTGATAGGGTCTTTTCTTTCCCTTGAAGATCTTCTAACCTCTGCACTTCTTGAAGTCTCAGCCACATTTGATTTTGGATCAAATCTTGACCCATCTTCAATATTATTCTGCAATTTACTTTTACAATCAACATCATCAATATCTTCTTCATACATACTTACTTTTGTCTTCCCTTTTCTTTGTATTTCTTTGTCATCTGCATAATCATTTGTTGACCCTGTATACCATGTTCTTTGCTCATCAAATGTAACACCTTTGGTAACAAGAAATTGCTTTGTAGGTGGACTCCACAACCTGTAACCCATCTGTCTATCATCATACCAAACAAACACATACTTCTCTGCTTTGGGTTCTAGCTTATGTCTCAATTGTGAAGGAACATAAACATATGCTAAACATCCAAACCCCTTACAATGATCAAGAGTAGGTTTCTTACCCCACCATGCTTCATAAGGAGTTGCAAACCAAGCACCACATCATTCCTTGACATTTCCTTTATAGCTCTCTCATTGAAATGACCTAATCTTTTATGCCATAGGTCTAACTCAGACATCTTTTGACTTCCATAAGTAAATAAAGCATGTCCCACATTACCTTGGACTTTGAGAGTAAACAACCTTCCTTCTTTTTTACCTGCAATAATGTTTCTATATCCCTGATTTGGATCTTGCACATAAACACATCATTTGTGAATCTGACTTCATATCCTTTCTCCACAATTTGCCCTACACTTATCAAATTTTTAGGAATAGTAGGAACATAAAGTACCTTGCTCAAAAGTGTACTTCCACTCTTTGTCTTCATTGATCCAATGCTCTCCACTTTATGCTTGGTATTGTCACCTGTTTGAACTGTGTGTCCATTCACCTTTGCCTCCATATAAGTCATCAATGATATATTGCCACTTTAGATGATTGCTACATCCTGAGTCAATATAAAACACCCTTTGATCTTCTCCTACTGATTCATGAGTTGCATTCAAGATAAGATTCATATCATCCTTCTGATCTGTTGCATAATTATAATAATTGTTGTTGTAGGACTGAGGTTGAAAGCTTCTTCCACCTCTTCTAACATATGATGTCCTACCA
>CM035406.1:199136281-199143781 GCA_020310875.1 Ceratopteris richardii | reverse complement strand
AACAAGGATTTGCAGACGATTCACTTCAGACAACAGTTCGATGAGTTACTGTATGATGAATAACACTCACAACCACAACAAAGATCAAGAGATAACAGACAAAGACAATAGATAGAGACAAGGAGATAACAGATTACTCAGAAAAACTCAGAAGTTTTACAAACAAAGTTACAGTAATGCTTCAGACAATCACCCAGACGAACAGTCTGGTGATTGCACGACTCGTCGTCCCTGAGCATCTCTTTACATTGCTTTATATAAGAAATTACAACTGTTGTGTAACCACTTTTCGAACGTGCGAACACAAGATTCAGTTTTACATTTGCCAATCCGGTGGCCGACTAACACTAGCACGCACGGTGGACTCGAACCCGCACGTTATACAAAATTATTGCTCGTCTACTATTCCTTCTAAGTACATATTTCTAGCTAATCTAAAGGTGTGGGCGATCTTTTTCTTTAGAGTTTCTAACATCTGTTTAAGGGTTTCCGGCTCTACTAGCTGTACATCTACTCTAACAGAACTTAATGCTCTCGCTTCGGTGAGCAAAATCTCTGTCTGTGTTTGCAGAAAGGCTTCCTGCAGGTAGAACTCATTGGACAGGGCTGCATCTCTTGAAACCTTCATTTCTGCAACCTGCTTCTGCATATCGATTACCTGTTCTTTCTGATTGCTTAATTGATTTTCTCTTCTTTTAATTTCTTGGTTTTGATACTGTATCATTGTGGAGTAGGCATCTCTTTCTCGTCGAAGCTGTGCGATTTCTTTTTGTGCTTGAGCTTCTTTTGCCAAATAGTGTTTCAGCATTCTGTTGACATCTGTTAGAGCCTCGTTTGTTCTATGGAGTTCTTCTTCTGTCAATTTAGCCTCCCTCTGCTGTTCTTGGCTTTTCTTTACTTCTTCGTCTAAATGCGTTCTGGTTTCTTCTAGTAGATTTCCTAACGCCATTGTTGCATCTTCTTTATCCTTGAGTAGTTGATTCAGTTTACTTCTTTCTGCATCGGCAACAAGCAGTAATTCCTCCTTTTCTTTTGCTGCTGCCAGGGCTTCATCTCGCTGAGTTGTCATTCGTTCCTGTTCTTGAATTCTGGTCTCTAGTTGCTGTAATTGTTCATGAAGCGCGTGATTTTCAGTCTTTACCGCCTGTAGTTCCTCCTGGAGGGGAGTGATATCTGCCTCTATTACTTCCAATTTGTGTTGAAAATCTTCTCAAACATTGTCTGTGATTTGCTTCAATTGTTGCGGCAGTTGTCTTGATAAATCTATTAGCAGCTGACCCATAGATTCCAACTGGGAAAATACTGGAATGGAGGGTGGTGGAAGAGGGGGACGAGGTTGGGAAGATGATGCAGTAAGCAGTTGCTGTGAGTTCGGTGGAGAGTAGTTGGGGGATGAGGATGAAGAAGCTGCAGGTTCGATTGGTGCATTGGATGGGATAGGAAGGATGGGGTTGAGTGGAGGTTCTGGTGGTGGGGTGGGAATGGCAGAGTTAGATTTTGTTACCTCATTTGTGGTTTGTTGTTCAATTTCTACGGCTGTGGACTCAACTGCCTTAAGCAACTCTTCAAAAACTTGTTTTGCAATTTGTTGTTCATCCTCTTGCTGTTCCTGCTCAGTTTGTTGTTGGGATGCTTCTTCGGTAAGCTTGTTTCTGTTTCAGTCTCCTTCTCTTGTTCTTGTTGCTCAGATGGTGATGATTGCACAGAGGAATCATGCTGCATTGATGTGGCGGTGTCGTGAAAGGTGTCTTCTTCTTGCTTTTCTTCTTCTTTATCATCTCCGACTGAATTCTGTGCTTCACTCTCAGATGAGCTGATTCTGATTCTTTTTCGGCAAAAGAGCTGGTTGAGTTCCTCTTCATCTTCTTCATCATCGTCCTCTAGCAGTTGTACCAATTCTTCATATCTCAGAACAGGCCCCCGGGGTGGTGGTTGGGCTGCAAGGATTGCCGGAAAGAGGAATGACAAGATGTGTGGCAATCTAGATCTGGGCGTGCTTCCCTTGTTTACTTGTTTGATTATTGCTACGCACTCTTTGTGGATACGGTGGAAGAAGTATGATGCGAAGTTGATTGGCTCATGGGCAGCTAAGTCTATGGCAGAGTAAAATGGCCGGGATATGTCGTAAGTGCGCTTCTGTAGGTTTAGGATTGCTACTAAGAATTGGAGGGCGGATCTCTCTGGTTCCGGTCGACATAGGATGGCGTATTCATTGGATGAATATCTGGGGAACAACTCTATCATTCTGGCAACTGGTAGACTCGGGCCATTTTTGCGACCTTGCGATGGGAGTCGAAACGACTCAGCGAAGGTTTGGAAGGTGATTACTGTTCGGGAGGGTAAAGATGTGAAAGCCCAACTTCGCTCGTTGCCGGGTGCTTGAGCGATGGCGGAGATGATTTGGGCAAAGAACGGGTGGGATTCCACTGAATGCCAAGGCAGTTCAGCGAAATTTGCAAGCCCACGGTTGCACAAGAACTCTCCTACGTCGGCAGGGAGTCCATCACGGAAAGCGGCATAGTTAGCCAAAGCTTCCATGGCGCAACAAAGATAGCAAGCTCAAAACACAAGCACACAAGGATTTCACGATCATACAAAGCACGCAAACACAATAGCGATTTTTTTGGCGAAACAGAAGAGTTTAAGTAGATGCGTCGCAGTGGAGAGCAATGAGGGATGATTAATCATCGCGCGGTATTTGAAATGATAATTCTTAACTTCGGTGTGCATGCATGGGTAGCTAGCAAGGGCAGGGCGGCTGTAGACATAATTAGGTATCAAAACGCGAATATTTACAGATTTATTTATTTAAGCACGCAAAAATAAAAGAAAACAAAAGAAAAGAAAAGTGAAGGGAACGCCAAAAGACGCGGCTAACCGCAAATTGTTTCAGTGCGGGTTAGACGTGTGTTGATACGGCCGTAGCTTCAAACCGTTAATGACTTTCGGAAGAGGGATTTCGGTTAACGTAGTCAGTCGAAAAGTTGCTAGGCCCACTTGCTCAGAAATTCGGTAGGGACCAGACCTGCAGAGCGATTCGACTTTGCGTTGTACAAGAGTACAAGTTGTCCTATTGAAAAAATTGGGGTCTTTAGATATCGGTCATGTGTGCGAGCTTGTCTTAGCTGTATTGCCTGCATAGTCAAAAAACTGTGCCATCATTGCTCGTCTAATTCTCTGAGTGTATCTAACCGAAAGGACAGTGATTCTTCCGGTAGTAGTTTCTGATTGATGGCTACTCGTAAACTTGGTGTAACTATCTCCATTGGTGCTATTGCTTCTAATCCATAAGCCAGTTTGAAGGGGGTTAATCCTGTTGTTACCTTGTATGTAGTCCGATATGCCCATAGTACTACAGTTAGCAGTTGATCCCATCTTTCTAGTGCTTCTAAAATGAGTTTTCGGAGCATATTCAGCAAAGATTTGTTTGTACTCTCAGCCAGGCCATTTGCACGAGGATAATATGGTGAACTAAATTTATGTGTGACCTGAAACAAATGTGTGAGTACTTTCATTAAATTGTTGACAAAATGAGTGCCTTGATCTGTAACAAGTTCTAGCGGTAACCCAAATCTTGGAAAAACATCTGTCAGTAGACACTTTGCTACCACCATAGCTGTAGCAGACCATAAAGCCCAGGCTTCTGCCCATCTGGTAGCATAATCAGTACATGTTAAAATATAACGATTATTACTGAAGATTGCTGGTGGTGTAATAGGTCCAATGAAATCTAGACCCCATTTCTGAAAAGGTTCCAATGGCAGGACAGGTTGCAGAGGGAAAAAATGCCGTGGTAACGGCTGTCCAGATCTTTGACAATTATCACAATTTTTGATAAACTGCATTACATCCCTGTACATAGTTGGCCACCAAAGTCCACTCTACAGAATTTTCCGGTGTGTTAATTCCGTAGCAAAATGGCCACCAGAAGGAATTGAGTGAGCCAAAGTAATAACTGAGCTAACTTTATGTGGTGGAATACATCGAAGTAAAATTCCAGTATGATCCACATAGTATAATTCCCCAGCAATCAATCGAAATCGGTGGCTAAAGACTGCAATTTTTCTGCGTATTGCCATGGAAGTCTGAGAAGGGAGGCATCCATTAATAAGAAAAGTCAATAATTGATCATAATATGTAGATGGCATAGGAGGGTCTGCATTTTCATCATTAGTTGGTTCAGAGACATAGATTGCTGGTGTGGTGTCATCTACACCGACCGGAGCTTCACCGGAATCTAAGCGGGAGAGAAAATCTGCTAAGGCATGTGAACTGCCTGGTTGATGAATGACTTCGTAGTCAAATTCTTGTAAAAGTAGAACCCATCGTGCTAATCGACCCCCTAGATGCTGTTGCCGAACCACCTAAACAAGTGCAGCGTGATCTACATGAAAAGTAAATCTACGGCCCAGCAAATAATGTCTGAATTTCTTGACAGAATATACTAAACCTAGACATTCTCTTTCTGTTACAGAGTAATTCTTTTCAGCAGGGGCTAATCTTCGACTTGCATAGTACACTAGTCTGAACCACTTATTAGTTTGTTGCATTAAAACGCTCCCTATTGCTATATCTGAAGCATCAACAAATACATGAAATGGGCGATCCCAGTCAGGAGGCTGTAAGATGGGAACTTGTGTTAATAAATGCTTTAAGCGATCAAATGCTATCTGGCATTCCTGAGTCCACTCAAACTGTCGAGGAGTCTTGGTGATTAATTTGTTCAGTGGTATTGCTAAGTGAGCAAGCCATCGTAGGTGTCATCCATGCCATCTTACTTGGCCCATGAAGCTTATTACTTCCTTCGGTGTAGTGGGCACTGGAGCTTCTAACACAGCTGAAATTTTATCTGGATCCACCTGTATGCCCTGTGCAGATACAATATGACCGAGTAACTTGCCACATGAAACCGCAAACACAGATTTGTTTGGGTTCAAACAGAGTTTGTATTCTCTGCATTTTTCAAAGCAGCACCGTAAATGGAACAGGTGTGCTATCATCTTTCCGAAAATTGAAAAATCATCAAGATATACTTGCATAAAAGAAGTAAGGTAAGGAGAAAATATTTCCTGCATGCACCTTTGGAATGTACTTGGGGCATTTCTTAATCCAAACCACATAACAGTACATGCGAAAACACACCAGTTGGTAATGAAGGCGGTCTTCGGTATATCTTGTTCAGCCATTCTAACTTGATTATACCCACTGTACCCATCTAAGAATGAATACATTTCATGTCCTACTACTCTATCAAGCATTGTGTCAAGAAAAGGGAGCGGAAATGGATCAGGCACTGTAGCTGCGTTCAGTTTTCGGTAATCTACACATATTCGTAATTGCTTATTCTTCTTAGGGACAATAACGATTGGTGAGATCCATTCAACATGCTCTACTTGTACAATGAATCCAACCTTCAATAACCTATCCAGTTCTACCTTTACTTGTGATGCATAGTTTGGATTCATCCGGTAGCTGGGTTGCTTGATCGGTCTTGCTTCTGGCTTCAGCATGACCCTGTGTTGGTAGATGCGCGGGTCCAAACCCTTCATATCTTTGTAATCCCATGCAAATACATCAGAAAATTCACGAAGTAGTTGGATTAGATCTGCTTGAAATAATTCCGGTAAGTTCTGCTTTATCCTAACAGGTCGTGGATTTTCTTCATCACCTAAATTGTAAGTGGTCAGTTGATCTTCTGGAACATAAAATTGTCGAGGCTTCTCTGTATTCTCAGCTGGGTTAAAGAGTTGTTGTAGATCAGCGTCATCTATGGTAACCTTATCTTTTTCCATATCTTTTTCTGTTAAAGTCATCACCGTGCAAACTGAAGGATTCCAGTTTTCTACAACAGATTGTAGATCAACAGTTCCTAGGGAGATCAAGTCAATGTTATTTTTCAGAAACTCTTCTTCTTCATCATCTGACAAACCATCTAGCATATGAACTGGTTCCGCAAAGTACGGTCTAGCATGCAACTCGCAAGGTTGTATAGCATCTAATTTTACAACGTATTTATGATTTTTATCCTTGAAAGTGAGCTCCTGTGCAGACCAATCTTGTATCACCTTAGCATGCTTCAGCCAGGGTCGGCTCAAAAGGAGGTTGAAATCAAGAGTGGATTCTGGTAAATCTAGTATGACAAAGGTCATTTTAAACGTTGTACCTTGTAAAGTAATTGGTACATTTCGTAAAGTCCTATGGGATGGACTCTTGATTGATCAGCCATTCTGACAAAAAACTGAACTGGTTCGATTTCGGTCCACCCTAACTTTTTACATAGTGCAGCAGTAGCAATGTTGACACCAGATCCTCCATAAATTAGTACCTGTGTGATTTTATGATTTTTATACCATACCGTAATCAAAGGAATTGAATGATCGATCGTAGAATCAGGTTCTGGTTGCACTGTTGCTGTCGCTGAATGCAGGAAGGCACAGGACTGAACTGTTGTTGGAATTGTTGTCTGACTCCTGGTACTAGTGCCAGCAATTGCCCAAGGGGAAGAGTAATAGATGCTTTAGATAAAATCTCCCAGGCTTTTGTGATTGAGTTGTATTTTCTGCTGCCTCGGAAGATGATGCATCGGCTGAAGATGATGTATCAGCTGAAGATGATATGCCTGCTACGGAGTTAGAATCTTGTTTCTATGTCCCTTCATCGGTTAATGGTATCTGGGTTACCGGAATAGGATCTGGAAACACTGGGGGTTCTACGGTGGTCCATTGACTAGCCTTATCATACATCCTTTGTTGTTCTCTGATGCCTGGTTCAAATATTTCGGCTGCTGGTTGTAACGACCTTCCAGATCTGGTCTGAACTACTGTAGCGTGTGTTTCTACTGGTGTGATTTGCACCATATTAGTCATCAGGTTTTGTCGTTCTTTCTTCCTCTAATCATACTCAGCTGCATCCTTACAAAATCTTCTAATGTGGCAAAATTCACCACAGAAATGACAGCGCGGTGGTGGCAAATTGGGATTTTCCGGTGGCGGCCCGGTCTGCCAGCGGTTTGCATTATAGTTATTATTTCTCTGTCCTCTGTAATTTCGATATCCTTGTTGCTGGTTATTTCTCATTTGCGGAGGCACATAGTGATTGGCTGGCTGCCTTGGTTCCTGTATAATTGCATTGACAGTCGCTGTTCCTTGCACTTTGGCGTTATATGCGCAGTTTTCGGTGGTGTGTCCGGTAGTGTTGCAGATAGCACAAAACAACTGATTAAGTGCACAAGTGGCACTAGTATGGCCTAAATTCTTGCATGTAGTGCAGTACATCTGTCTGGTCAGATCTTCGGTGGTATTTCTATTTGCTTTTAGCCACTCCAGATCTTCTGTAAATCCTCCAACCTTGTTTTCTAGTTGTAGAGCCATTGCAATCACTGCATCTAGCGTCATAGCTCCGACACATCGTATGATCATAATCTGTTTGAGTTGTGGAGTCAAACCATTGATGAACCATTGTGTGATAACGTCATTCGACAGGATGGCATGTGCTGGTGGC
>CM035406.1:199123781-199128781 GCA_020310875.1 Ceratopteris richardii | reverse complement strand
TCGATGCCAGGCATCGACTTATGCTGCAAGTCGATGCCAGGCATCGACTTATGCCCCCAAGTCGATGCCAGGCATCGACTTCTACCTGCAGGTCGATGCCAGGCATCGACTTTTGCCTGCAGACTGATGCCAGGCATCGAATGTAGCTGTAAGTCGATGCCATGCAAGGCATCAAATTGGTTAGGATGAAATATTCTGATAAGAGAACCTACCCAATCACGAAATAGGATGAAATATTCTGATAAGGCTTTGTAGGATGATGTGGTTGGATAGTCTGCTTGGACCTTTGTCCAAGAAAAGCAACCCAGCCTCTTCATCATCACCTCCTGAATCTTCATGTACACTTTATGACTACAGACACAGAAATATAAAAGAGACTAGGTTAGACGAGAAGCATGGGAGGAGGGAAAAAGGATCTGAGAATAACATACATACTTATTGAGCTCAGTCACCATCTCCTCCAGGCTTAACTCCTTCGAGATTACCCTTGACAAAGTTGATATAATCAATGTATCATCCTTGATTCCTTGAAGGGCCCTCCATGGGGTCAGCTTCATGTCCTCAGGAGCCTCTTCAATTGAAAGGTCAACTTTCCTTCCCTTTCCCTTCAGATCAACTTATGGGTCTGGCCTCGACTTTCGTTGCTTCTGGCCCTTGACCTCCTTGTGCTCCCACATTGTGAAAATTCTATCCTGTAGATCCCAGATCTCACCTGATCTGAATGCCAGTTGAAACCATGGATCATATTTCCTCATAGCATCAGACTTTCTATTCTCATCCAATGCAATTCCAACCTCAATAAGGCATTGCTTTCGTAGATTGGGATGTATTCTTCCAGCTTCCTTCACAAGATAATCTTCATATTCATGGTGGAAGAACCGAATTCTCTCTATGGAGGACATTTTCTGCCTGTAGTCATTGTCGTTGTTGTGATCCCAAGCAAGAAGCTTGGCTTCCTCAGTTGTAAGACCAGCATATATCTTACACTCTGCATACCTAAAGAAAAATGTAGTAGGGTGCTCCTTCACTAACTGTCTACGAGCCTCTGCAGAGTGTGAACCTCCAATCACATAATAAGTGTAATCCTCAAACAAACCCTCATTGAAATCATCCACACAGCTGCACTCATTCGGATCCACCATGACAAGGAATGGCACAACAGTAGCATGAGGATTTATTTTCATTTTCTTCTTAAGATTCTAGACGTGCAAATTATGTGGCTCCCTGATCTCAAGGGGCCTCCTCCCTGTGACTGGATCTACGGGTGGCCTGTGGATGATATTGATTGGCAGGTGGAACAACTGCCCCTTCTTCACAACTTTTCTTCTAGCTATGTCCTCCCTCATCTTATTCTGCTCAATACCAAGAACACCAGATGCAAGCTCTCCACCAGGTGCAACAATTATGTCCCCAGAGCTAGAGCTTGAGTCAGAAAACTCCTCTTCTGAAATTATCTTCTTTTTCTTTTGGAGCTTTTTCTGCACGCTCTGCTTACCCCTTGCCTTTACAGGGGTCGTCTTCTTCTGTTGTGTTGGCATGATATTGCCCTGGATCCATGGCATCAGGTCCTTGATGAAATTCACTGAGTCTCTGCATATCTGAGCTAGCCCTTCTGGAACACAGCACTCTGGGCACAAGAAATCCATCTTGCATATGAAATTTCTTAATCCTTTCGATGTCTCCACCAAGAAAAGCAGGTTGTCAGAATCTTCATCTTCATAATCCAGTTTGTAAACAAGGCCATACTCAAAAACCTTGTGTTGTTGTGATCTTTCCTCTGCCATAAGCCCCTGCGAACACAAGGAGGACTGCATTCTTCTCTTCAACGTACTGAAGGCACCACTCGAGATTTGTCATGTCCCGAAGTGGACGATATGTCCTCATGACCTCCGTCTCCCTAGACCTTTCCTTCATATTTGGATCCTCCACAGGAATTTTTATGCTACTCTGTCCACCTGAGGATATTCCTAGTGGGTTGCTGGCCTTCTCAAAGGATAATGGTGCAATAATTTTCTTTGGTTTTGCTTGGTGACCACTGCCTTTGTCACGTTGCTGGTCACCAGAGCCCATGGTGACTCTGAGCTTCTTGATGGGCCTTTCATCCTTGTACTCCGCATCCCTGAAGGCACTTGGAAATATCAGATCAAATGTAAATGTGGTTTTCAAAGGCCCAAGTCCATGCCAGGCATCGATTTTGAGCTTCAGGTCAATGCCAGGCATCGATGTTTAAGTGCATGTCGATGCCAGGCATCGACTTTGTGTGCAAGTCGATGCCCGGCATCGACTTGAGGGTGAAAGTCGATGCCAGGCATCGACTTGGGGGTGCAAGAGTCGATGCTTGGCATCGACTTTTGGGCCCAAGTCGATGCTTGGCATCGACTTTTGGGCCAAGTCGATGCCTGGCATCGACTTTTACCCTCAAGTCGATGCCTGGCATCGACTTGCACACAAAGTCGATGCCTGGCATCGACTTGGGCCCAAAAGTTGATGCCAAGCATCGACTTGGGCCCAAAAGCCGATGCCAAGCATCGACTTTGCACCCTAAAGTCGATGCCTGGCATCGACTTTTCAGTGCATGTTGATGCCGGCAAGTCGATGCTTGGCATCGACTTTTGGGCCCAAGTCGATGCCTGGCATCGACTTTCAGGTGTAAGTCGATGCCAGGCATCGACTTGTCGGTGCAAGTCGATGCCAGGCATCGACTTGCAATCCTAAGTCGATGCCTGGCATCGACTTACACCTTAAAGTCGATGCCAGGCATCGAGCTGTACATGCTTTGGATCCATATTTCTAGAGGTAAAAAAAATAAATACCTAGAAATCAGACTTTTTACACAGACATACAGAGGGAATCTTTATTTATGTTATGATTTTGTCTACCTCTTGGTACTTTTGCCAACATTCTTCTTCTCCATCAGACTTGGCTTGCTGGTATGCTGAGCTCTGTGCTCCATGGCTGTCTGTGCTCTGCTGCTCTCTCTTGCTCATGGATTTTGAAAATGCGAATGATCTCCTCCTCTGGTATTTATAGGCAATTGGGTAACTTGAACCAGAGACTAACTGGATCTAACTGAATGAGTCCAGTTGCTAACTAAATCTGTCAACTTATCTAACCAGGGAATAGCACCCACACAAATAGGCTGTTTCAGAGCCACTTTAATGAAATATTCATAGACCCTTGCAACTATTTATATACATTTGCATAGAAATTACATTTCAATGGCAAGAGTATGGTATGCCCATGAGGATGTCTAAACTCATGTAGAGATTTTTTTCTTAGAATCTCTTTCTTGGGAGAAAATCAAGTCAAAGTTGTGTTAAATGTGGGAGACTAATGACATCTTTATAGTATTACCCTCCTCACTTTAGTTCATATTCACATTTATCTTGTAACTCACTGTTGAAATGGAAAATCAATGTATGAATAAACATTCAAGTACAGAACCTTGCAACTATTTATATACATTTGCATGGAAATTAAACTTCAATGGCAACAGTATGGTATGTACATGAGGATTTCTAATCTCATGTAGAAGTTTTTTCTTAGAGTCTGTTGCTTGGGAGACAATCAGGTCTAAGTTGTGAGATTAATGACATCTTTATAGTGTTATCCTCCACACTTTAGTTCATATTCACATTTATCTTGTAACACATTGTTGAAATGGAAAATCAATGTATGAATAAACTTTCTGTGTACCTCTTTTACACATAATTCTTTTTTAATATATTTTCATCTACCTCTTTGATATCTAGCCAAGACCACAATAAAACCTAATCCTTGAAATCTTAACCAAATGTAAAATTTCTTCTTGTATAGTGTTCAATGGCATAGCATATTCCAGTTGGAACTCAACTTGGATATATTCCAGTTGTAAAATTTCTTCTTGTAAAATTTCTCCAAACAATTTTATTATATATTCCTGTTGGAACTCAACTTGGATATATTTTGATTCATTCACAATGCTTAGACTCAATGACTCATATGTAGTTAGAAATCAACTGTGTTTCTCATTTGAATCAAAAGTGAATCAAATCTTTGGTTCCCTTATTAGTGTATATTTGAGTAATTAAGTGATTTGATGTAATTTGATGTTTAATGTTATTTAATGTACTTTAATAAGCTTTTGATTTCATATCTTCTTGATGTGACATTTGATGTGACATCTTCACTTGATCTCGGATTTCTACTTATTTAAAAAGGTCATTCATCTTCAGTCTTCTGTGAACTGAGTGAAGATGAGCTCAATCTTTTCAGTGGATGCTTGGGCATCAGCTTCCGCTGCTCATATTGATTCATTGTTCTCAGTTGAACCTTTCCAGAGAAGTGATGATCCCTATGATTTAGAACGTGCTGATGATTCCATGTTTTCTGTTGAGTCATTTAAGTTATCCAATTCACAGTGCAATGCTGCTCAACCAAATGCACCTCTTGATCTCCCATCTGATCCAACCATTGATCTCCCTTCTGACTCAAGTGCATGTGGAGCAACGAAAAAGCAAAGCAAGCTCAATCTACGATTTAAAAGAAGGTCTCGTGAAGTAAGTCGAAAAAGATTTAAATTTCTTACTTCAGATAGACAGATTGCATTGGATATTGTGAAGCATTGTTGTGGTTTGAAATGTTTGTATAATTTAGGAATGAAGAAACTAAAGCACATAAGAGAAAAATTCCTCCATTTAGATAGTGAAAGGCAAGATATATACCTTGTTTCTTGCATGCAAATGATTGAGGATAACATGTCAGTAACGCGTGTTGGTTTTGAATATTTCTTTACTCAAGGGATGCCATGCTGTAGGGCTGCATTTAAAATTGCAATGGGTGTAGGAAATTTTAGAATACATAGGGTTCAACAAGGGTTTTTGAATGGGGATCTCATTTTGGATACGTTCCATGTTGGGACCAAAGGATCTGTTGGACGTCATGCAATGAATTGGATGATGAACTATTTTAGCTTGCATTGTGAAGTTATGCCTACAACTGGAAGGTTGCACTTGTCAGAT
>CM035406.1:199079416-199086916 GCA_020310875.1 Ceratopteris richardii | reverse complement strand
TTGAGGAGGGTGCTTGGAGCAGTCAGCTCATGAAGATAAATACGTACAAGGCGGTTGAAGAAGAAAGGGCCTCTGAGCATCCTTTTCTTTGCCTAGGGGAGGAATGAAGAAAACAAGAGCTTGGGGCTTCCGGATTCATCATTATTTCATAGAAGAAGATGGCATCAACACACCAGCAAGTTTTCTACAAAAAATTGAAGGTTGCATGTTCAGCTCATTGTTGCAGTGGCTCTTTGGAAACTCTGGAGGAGGTTGGATGAGAATACTGCACCATTTATAAGTGGAGATTACATCTAGGTTGTGATGAAAAAAATTGGCGACAAAAGCAAAAGCCTGAAACGAATCAGTTGATGCTTAGAAGAGCCTTAGAAAGGACCAAAACTTCTCAAGAGAGAAGCTATTAGTCATTAGAACAAGCCCTACAGACCTTAGTGTTCATGTCTGGGATCAGTTGCTCAATTTCAGACTCGCTTTGAAGTGAAAGATCTGCGAAGCTTTCATGCTCCATAAATGTCAGAGTAAGGGAAATTGTTGCAGTGTCTCTAGAATTCCATGCATGCTATTGATCTAAGAGGAAAATATATTATTATAAAGTGTATTGCAAACCAATCCCGAAGGTGACAGTTTGTCCCCCTTGGAAAAGGTGGAGATTATGAACCAGGCTGCAGCATAAAGCTCATTGCTTCAATAGTAGGAAATGGATCTGCCGCAGTCGAAAGATAAAGCTTTTTGCCATTATGAGCATTTAAAGGAATCATAGATGTCATCAAAAGCTAGAATTCTTGAAGACATCAGGAGCAATAGCTCGAAAGCTTACGGAAATTTAGAGGCCAGCAGCCCGAACAAGAAGAGCAATAGGAAAGGAGGACAGCACAAATTTCTATCTCGGTTGGATATGAGGAAGGCCCATTCAATTATTTGAGTCAGAGTGCTATGAGGAATTTCTATTGTGTGTGGCTGGTTCCATTTTTTTGACACTTGTGTACCTTCTTATTGGTTTTGCACACACTATTCTAGCTCTGCATGATACATATACGGATCAAATTGAGCTATATTTGAAGCAGGGCCATATAGTGGCTCAAAGCACTACAAGGAAGTGGATGAGACTGTTTTGAGGAAAATATACAGTATGTTTTCGAAATCTAAGAAGTCAAATTGAAAGTTCTTATTCTCACTGGAAGATGATGCTCCCAATAGGAAGGATGGATGTAATGCAGTCAATCGTACTGTCAAAACATTTGCAGTGGTAGATGTCCATGTCCACCTATTCATGTACAAGCTTGTAGTGCAGGCCAAGAGTATCTAACTTGTTTGCATGTCCTGTATGGTGCTACTATGTAGCTTTTCTATGCTCAAAGAGAATGGAGGCCTAACTTCTATTTACCCTTCCGATAAAAAATTCATCAGTGGGAAGAGAGTCTCCACCTCCTAGGTGGTTATGTTCAAAGCTCTTGCATTCCTCTAGGGAGGAGGAGAATTGGGGGCAAAAGTGCAACTTCTCCTAGGAGGATGGGAGAAATGTATGAAAGTTATTTGGGCATCGTAACCAGCTGAGGAACGACATCCAAGGGGGAGGAGCGAGAGTGTTGTGTTCCGCTCGATTCTGCAACCATCAAGAGATCGAGGAAGATCTACACCCAAAGGCAACTGTTGTCTTGTCTCTTGCCACACAAAAAAGAAAACGGGGAAGAGGTCTGGTATGTTGTTATCCATTAAGGCATCTCAAGTTCCTGCGAGCGCAAGTAACCTTAGCTTAATACCCTGCAAAGTGATGCAGCGTTGAACTCCTCTATTTCTGTTGAGTATGCTTCAGTCCAATGTCTGTTGAAATTTTTTATTCTAAGCCTAAGTAAAGCCTCAATGGATAGACATGAACGTGCATGATATTGTTGGTGTTGCGATGCATTTTGCTTAGTAAGGATCATCAGATGAAGGAATAAGGCGGTTTCTGTCTTTTGTTTGCAGAAGAATTCTTTTTAGCGTAGGCACCTTGCAATTTCTTTAGTTTTCCTACACAATGTATGGTATTCAACGAATCTATTCTGAGAGCGATGAGTTCTAGTAGATTTCAATAAGATGAAAGAACTAGAAGCCACACTTTCAGTTTTGGAAAAGTAGATAGCATGTTTGTTACCTATATCATACATGAATGCCCCCTCGTCTGGACTTTCTGGCAATACGAGGTGTGCTTGGAATTTCTACTGTGCTTGAAATAATCTGCCATGGACTTTCTTTTCTTAATCAAGTAAAAGTCTTTCTTTATGCCTGTTGTGATGGTAATGCGTAACGCACACCATGATCTATCAAGATTGACAATCTGACTTTAAACAAGTTGTCAAGGGAATACTTCTTGTAGACACATAGCTTCCTCTCTAGCGATTTCTAGCCAAAGATTGGGAATAACCATGACTGATGACTGTTGAACCTACGCTGGGATGAATTGTAGAAGAATAAAGGTGAAAGCATTCATGTGTACCATAAGGTAGATGTATGCACGCTAGCATCCGTATTTTGCACATTTATGGATTCTTGGGCGTTAGGGGGCTCGCAGGTTTAGAAGGTTGTCGTGATAATTTGAACTTTGCTATCTCCTCTCCCCTTATTTGCAGGAGGCTTGTTGAGCTCCCGGTACTCATTCCGTTCTACAAGAAAGATATTGCTTATCATCGTGTTCACACATCTATGTGCACATAAACCGATACTCCACTAACCATGTCTACCCCCTAAGAAATATCTCAGAACTACGGACGTGGAGGCTAGTATAAATGTGGAAGACCTTTGTCCTCATTTCCTTAATATATATATATATATATATTAAGGCATTACTAGCAAAACTCAAGGGGTAGTTTGTTAATAGGGAATGTACTTGACAGTCACCAATGCTTTTATTTCTAATTCAGCGTACATACTTGGTCCATTAGCCTTATTCTTAAGAAAACATTGTTTAATCACTTCAACAAAACAACGAAGGGCAAACCAATGACTCTGTATCACATCTATACTACAATGGCAAAACAAGATGCGACTATGCCCAACAAACAAGACCAATAGTTGTTTCGGGTGCGGAAATGTTCGGTGGTGAACTAGGATATGCTCAAGATTTTCCTATACTCATATTGTAAGTGTGTATGAGAGTACATGTTTGTGTGTGTCAAGGGTGTGAGAAAGAGAGCTTGAGAGAGTGAATGAGAATTAGAATGTGCACATGGGAGTGAGGAAGAAAGGAAGAGGACAGGGAAGCAAGGAGAGTGACCTCAAGAAGCACACCATAAGTTGGGGTTCCCATTCCTTTCTCTTGTCATAGCTATCTTCGGGTATCAATTGGTGACTTGGAAGCAGGATGAGTGATCCAATTTCACGTGATTCTGATAAAGCATAAGCATAAATTCATGCAATTTCCCTAGGATTAAGAGGTGGCCTGATTTCGGCTTGAGTAGCAGAAGAGAGGAGATATGTCTCATCGGGATGTCCACGAGGGGATATATGTGTGTGTGTCATGATTGGTTGGGTTGGGAAAAAGTCCTTTCTTTTGTCTCCTAATTCTTGAGATGCGGGAATGAAAAAAAAAATGAAGAAAAAAATTATATATGTTTATGTATGTGTGCATGTGGCTACGTCCCTATGTGGGCCGATAGGTGGGTGGACCCACTTTGGCCGGGTGGGCAAAGCCACGAACCGACGTCGGTTTCACATAGGGCTAGCCGTCTGTGTGTCGCGCACTGCGTTGGGTTGGTAGATGGGTGGAACAAACTCGATTGGGTGGTCGAGTCCACGAGTCGCATCCAGCTTCGATGTAGGCCGGCAAGTGTGAGCAAATATGTGAACACCTAAATAAATGGAAAAATTGAAAAAAAAAAGGAAAATTACAGAAAAAAATTCCTCGCTCGAGGGGGGACAAAAGAGAGGCGAGAGAGCATGATGCTCGGATGGGAATGTGTGTATGTGTTGTGGGGATATGGGCAGACGTGGACACCTGATGAAGCATGTCAAATCAATGCTTAAGCTTGGCGAAAGTTTTGGCTTCGACGTGTCTGTGGAAGACTTGGACTTGAGAGATCTAAGCGTGCTAGTTGCTTTGTTCGTCAGTGAACTCTTAGGAAGTGATCAGTTTGGCTCTTAGCTGGTGCAACGACTTGTGAAGTCCGGAATCGCGTTGACGATGGGCGGTCTTGTTGAGGTGAGCTCGCGTTAGGCTTGAGACGTCTTTATCGTGTGTCCATCATTTTCAAAGAGGCATGAAAAATAGACAGGAGGACTCGATGAGAAACGCAAGAAGGATTGGGGAGTTGGTAGTATAGTCAAGAAGGGCATCAAAAATGAAATTTAAGAATGGTACTTGCTTACATAAATATGGTGCATATGAAAAATGGGTTGAGTATGCATGTGGAATACAAGATTCATGAGGTATTGATTGAATAACCGAGAAGAGTGTCGGGTAGGAAATGTGGTCTCGCTTTCTGTTTGCATGGGTATGTTGTGCACGATGAGAATGCATGTGTAATACGGGCTCATGATGTGTGTGTTGAGTATATATGTGTGATATAAATGATTGATATGGATGTTTTCATTTGGTAGTAGATGTGGTGTTTGATGAAAAAGTGGTCTAACATGTTTTGATGAGTTGTAGATAGGAGCACATGGCGATGAAGATGCGAGAAGATGGACAAAGATGGTCAGTGGAATGATTGGATTTTGGTACTAACCGATGATTGTATGAGGGTGATTGTAGGTGGTACATTGAGGAAGAAAAGAATAATCATGCAAAGTAAAGATTTGTATTCGATCGAGTGATGAGCACATGTTGGATGATTCGAGTGCAGGAACAGATTTGGCTTGTCGAGGACGACTTCGCAAATAAGAAGAGGGGAGTATGTTAGCTCAGAAAATGGTTAGTCTTGATGCACTAATGTGGTTCTATTTGGCAGGAAAATACGTTTGATTTCAGGTACTTGAAGAGTTGATTAGATGATTGATGGGAAGTATTTGGGGCTACCCAATGACTTCTTGGTCAGAGAGGATGTTCATACTGCCGAGCGTGTTTGACAAACTTGAAATCCAAAGCATTGCTTCCTGGAACGCTTTGATTGGAGGATATGTTGAATTGGGACATGGTGGATAGGCCATTCATTGCTCTTTAAAGATGGTCAGCGAAGGAGTCTCTCCATCTGCCATAACTGTTGTCTGTTTGCCAAATACTTGCAGAAGCATATGCCTCCTAACCAGCACCAGCAAGTACACGGAGGACCTATAGGCAAAAGGTTGGATGGTGACCTCGTAATCAATAATGTGCTGGATGATCTTTATATGAAATATGGCATGGTAGCAGAATCACAGAACATCTTTTACAAGCTGTCGGATTAGGATCTAGTATCCTGGTCTTCATTGATTTCAAGATTTGTTGAACCCGGTCTATATGAGGGGTGTGGGCATGGTAAACAAGGGTCAAGAACTACACATGGCCATATTGAAGCATGGCCCTGAGATGGAGTCATTTTTTGGTAATATATTGGTGGATATGTATGCTAGTAGTGGCTGCCCTCCAGAAGCAAGTCATGTGTTCGGGACATTTTCCACTAGAGAAGTTGTTGCATGGAAGGCACTTATGGCAGGCTATGCTCAACTTTTGGAGGGTATGATGATCGGAGGTGGGATCCCAGATCCTATCACAGCATGCAGCCGTGCAGGTGTAGTCGATAGTGGCCTCCAATGTGTTGAGACCATCATCCACGACTACAGCTTATTGCTAACCTTTAAGCAATTTAATGGCCAGAAGTAAAGAACGAAAATGAGCCGCTTTCCGTTTTTTGTGCAGAAGGAAGTTTCTTTTGTTTGTTTGCTACAAGGATTGTGTGGTCGATTTTGTTGAGAGGCAATTTGGAGCCTTTATCTCGGAGCCGCAAAAGGGAGAACTCTCTCTCTTCGTTTTTGTGCAAGAACGCAGAGGGGAGTTTGGGGGGAAGCCCTTCGTTTTGGTGAAGGAATGGGGGTATGCAGGTGGACGAAAGGGAATGTTGAATGCTGGATCGGCTCGACTAGGCAAGAATGGAAGGAAGAAAGAGGGGGACGGTGAGCTGCTAGAGTTGAGGACGGGCAAGGGTGCATATGCTGGGCAACAGAAGGAAGAAGCAGACAATGGAGAAAGTTCTTTCGGATTAAAAATTCCTTGCTTCCAGGGGTTGAAGTAAAAAACATGGAGAACAGTATCTTTGAATGAAGGCAAATTTGCGAATGACGCAGAGATTCTAGTGCGCATCAAAATCGAAAACAATTCTTATGTGTTATTGCTGCAGAAGACATTAGTAGTCATGATGAATCGAGCAAGAGAATCAAAGAGGAAGGTGGCTTTCTCAGAGTTTTTCATTAGAAGATACTGAATTGCTTGGATAAAGGGGCGGCAGTCCAACGGGGAGAAAGAGGGCACTGAATATTGGTGGGTAATTTTCTCGGTGGGCAACATAGGGGAAGCAAGATATAACAGGGTGCTTCTATTTTTTTGGGGAGAACCGCAACAGGAGGCCACGTATGTGGTTGCAAAGAAAAGGCCAGAAGGAGGACAGTTCATGGTTGTTATGCTTGTGGGGAAATGATGGATGCAAGAAAATAGAAGGACAGGTACTGCCATCAAGAGATGACAAAGGACAGATGTTTATTTCAGGGAGTTTTGAGCGCTAACTGCACAAGGGTGCTGATGACTACGTTCGACAGATCTCTCTGATTTTAGCAATCCTCAAGCATAAACGCATGGATTCTTGTGAATCAGGAGAAAATAGAGGCTTTCGCTCTAAAGAAGGTGAGAGAGAAGAGAAGCATAACTGCTCAGGAATCGAGATCTGAAGGATGAAAGGAATCATCGTGGTGGGTTTTTCTTCTCCCTCTGATTTGAGGACGAATTTCCTTTATTGGTGGTAGAACTTATTACATACAGCATATATGTTTAAGTAGCATCAGACAACAGCGATAACAGTTTCAATATACAGATGTGCAAAGTCATAAAGTACACAAGTTCAGAAATGGGGATGTTGAAGAAACATTATTTGATGATTCAAAGTGAACGTGGAAGAACTTCATACAGTGTCTGAATGAGCTACATAAATTTGGTGATGGCAATAAAAAATCGTTGATTTGAATTAAAGACTGGTGAGGGTGATCTAAAGAGCAGTGCTTTGGGTGTATTTGACTGGGCTAGCCCTCAATTATGAGCATGACCAGGGTAAAAGTCAGTAGTCAGCTTTGGGGAGCCTCACTTATGGACGGTGCCTGCTCATGATATCGTGCTACAAGTGCTGTATTGGGTTGTCCAGACATTGAGAACTTTTGGTTATGAGGCTGTATATGCTACTGTGGAGAGACCATTGCAATTTGCACAAACTGCTGCCATTCCAGAGATTTTTCATGGCATGTTTGGTTTGGTAAGATCCCCTGTATCAGCAACTTTACCTCAGATCGGATCTAGAATCTATGTTACTTGGGCTATTTTATGGAGCTTTCCTGAGACACAAA
>CM035406.1:198899416-199061916 GCA_020310875.1 Ceratopteris richardii | reverse complement strand
CATAGGACTTGTATGCTCATGGTGCTTGTGTAGCACATGGTTTGGTTGATCATGTGGATGCTCATGTGGAGCATACTTTGGATGATTAGTTGGATTCTCATCCAAATCATGATGTGGATGCTCATCTTAGACGTTAGTCATTAGATGGACCTTGGTGTTGATGTTGTGTGGCTAGCCCATGTGGAGCATATTGATACACGTGGTCTAGTACAGCATGATAGATCTTATGATACATAGTGTGTGAGAAAGCAAGATAGCTCTTAAAATGCACAAGTAGACCCATTGTTGGTTGAGAGGATGGTTGATTTGGATGATGATATTCAACGATTATGCAATCATTCTTGGATTCACTCATGCTAGATGTTGATATGGATATTTTAGGACATGAAAGTCTTGATTATGGTGATTTGGATTCCTTGGACTCACGAATGGTTGACATGGTCAAATTAGCTTGAATAGTATAATTTTTTGCTACATTTGGGAGTTTGATGTATGAGTTTTTATGCTTGAGACTAGATATTGTGATTGCTATTAGAGGTTTTGCATTAGGAGTTGCCAATCATTCGATTATTGAGACATGCATAGAATGAGTGGGAGACTTGCAAGAACTTCATCGATTCTCAAAGTTGCATGTAAGCTCAGCTCTATCATCTTGAGTCTATAGCAATTGGAGATTCATGAACACACCTTGTTTGAGGCAATTGCTGTAGGATGATTGATATAGGTTGAGATACACAACTCTTCCTATACATTAGTAAATAATCTTACATAATTCTTTGTATATGTTGCCAATTACTATCACATTGACCCTTAAGTATAACACTATTGCAAATGGGTAAGGGCCGATATGACCCTCCCCTTTTTTTCTTATATATATATATATATATATATATATATATATATATATATATATATATATATATATATATATATATATATATATATATATATATATATATATATATATATATATGTGTGTGTGTGTGTGTGTGTGTGTGTGTGTGTGTACACACACACATAGGATATGTATAATCATAGCTTCATCCACTTTATGAGGGTTCGCAAAGCTCCCCATCCAAAAGTATGTGCATGTGTACTTCCTCTTTCCCCATTGTATTTTCTCTCTCTCAATGCAACAAGAAATAATCTCTCTCTCTCTCTCTCTCTCTCTCTCCACAATTAGGCGACACCATCCATCTCTCTTTTGGTAGCTACATGTTATAAAGTAAGTTTATGACATGAGGGTCCAAGAGGTTCAGACGGATATGAGATCAGACATCTTTTGGTCATTCAACAGTAGGGCAGAATTCTCGAATGTAGAATTTAGTGAAAGTTGTCATGGAGAGGATCATGAAAATCATAGAGACTTGCACTTAGAAACACTTTCTCTCTCTTTCTCTCTCTCTCTCTCTCTCTCTCTCTCTCTCTCTCTCTCCCTCTCTCTCAGCCATGAATGAGAAATCAGGTGAAAATAGGGGATATTGTTACAATTATGTGTTCCTCGAGCAGCGTTGATGTGAACCTTTTCCCTATACATGGGCACTTTTTACTCTAGTGCTGGCTAGAGGTTTTTTCCCCATGTTACCACATACTTGATACTCTCATATGTGGTGGTACTTTGTACTTAGGGATATTATTCAGCTCTAACTTCAGTTGAGTTCATCGTCAATAGAGAGAGCTATTCCAGCCATCATCTTCTCCGTGTGTCTCGTTGCATTTGTGCTCCTTGTGTGTGCTTCTTGTGTGTCTCTCACACTTCTACACACACCCAACAGTGGTATCAGAGCAGGTTCAACTCCTTCTCAAGTTTTGTTTTTCGCGTCGCGATGCAGTGCGCACTTTTAACAGTGCAAATCGACTTTGGAACATAGAAGAGTGAATTTCAGCAGCCAAGAAACATTTCCAGCAGGTGTGTTTGGGGTTTTACCCCCATTTCAAAGACATTCGTGCAGTCAAAATCACCATCAGAATGACGATTTGTGAGCTAAAATTTCAGCATTCATTTAAGCTTTCGTCGAAGTGAAGATTTTGTCACATTCTTGTTCTTTTGTGAAATGGAAGGCAACAATGACTTGTTTGGCATGCTTCAAGCTGAAGATAAGCTTGATGGGACCAACTATCCGATGTGTTCTTAGATGATGAAGCATGTTCTTATTGCTAAACAACTTTGGAACATGGTGGCAGATGTAGATCGAAGACCCGCATGTGCTTCTACTTCATAGTCTACTATCACAGATGGAGATTCTTCTTCGAGTACAGTGGTTTCTCATTCTCCACCTACATAGGAGAAGCTTAGATGGGATGGAAAATATGCTCAAGCTCATGCTTTGATTGCGCTTTCAGTGAAGCGTCATATAGTTCCACACATTTGGTCATGTTCTACATCGAGACAGGCATGGGACACTCTTGCTTCTTTGTATGGCATGCGTAATGAAGCAGGTGTTGCATACTTGAGGAAGAAACTTGAGGATGTATGTATGGCTGAAAATGAGTCGGTGGATGTGTATGTGACATGCATCAAGGACTTGAAAGAGCAATTGGCAAACATAGATGAGACCATTCCAGATGCATCACTCATTTCTACATTGTTGAAAGGATTACCAGAATCTTTTCAAAGCTTTGCTACTACACTCCGTTTGGTTGCAAAAGGAAATCTAGAGATTGTGTCTCTTCTTTTGCAAGAAGAACAATCTAGAGTGAATAGGAGTGGTTTGATTGAGGGAACACAAGCACTTGCTATCTCACAAAAGGGAAAAAGCAAGTATGGTTCAGCTTTGGGTTCATCAAAACCAAAGCCTCAACCTTCCTCTTCCATTCATTCCTCTAATGATGGTGATTTGCAAAAGAAGAAGAGATACAAATATTGCTGGAAGGCTGGTCATACTATTGATGGGTGTAGAAAGCTTGCTAAACGCAATGAAAAGAAGAAGGAATCGAGCATGTCTATTGTTGAAAATTCAGCAAATGTAAAGAATGATGAAGCTAACATGGCTCAAGATTTTTGGGCATGTGTTGTTATAGGTCATTATGATGCTTCTTTGCATTCTAAATGTATGGTTGTGAGTGAGGCTGATTCAGATTGGTTCTTTGATAGTGGTGCTTCAAAGCACATAACATCATGCAAAAGACTTTTTGCCTCTTTGAAAGATGCACACAAAGGAGAACATGTGGTGTGTGCAAACAATGCCTCTTATCCTATCATTGGAGTAGGAGAAATTGAGCTATGGAGGTGTGATTCTCTTGAAAAATGCATTGTATGTGCCTAGTATAAAGAAGAACTTAACTTCAGTTCTGTTGATTGCCAAAGTTGGACTTCATGTACACTTTGTTGATGATAACTGTATGGTTCATGATTTCAATAATGGCGACGTTATTGTGATGTCTGGTACATTATGTAATGGTTTGTATCGCATGGATACATACAACAGGGTTGCCTCGAATGCCTTGGTTGCTCATACTTCTTCCATGGCTGAAATGGAGATTTGGCATGCTCATTTTGGTCACTTGAACTTCAATAGTTTGCTCTACTTGCAAAAGAAGGACATGGTTATTGGCTTTCCTACACTTGAGTCCATTGAAAAGCATGCATGTGAAGGTTGCATTCTTGGAAAAATACATCGTGCTTCTTTTCCAAAAGATAGTCACACACACACTACAAGAAAATTGCAGCTTGTTCATAGTGATGTATGTGGTCCCGTCAAGACTCCATCTTTTGGGAAGCATGTATATTTTGTTACCTTCATTGATGATGCTACTCGCCATACATGGGTGTATCCTATGAAAGCAAAGAATGAGGTATTTTCTTGCTTCAAAGCATTTTTAGCTATGGCTGAAAATTTTTCTTCACAAAAGCTTTTGACTCTACACACAGCTCGTGGTGGTGAATACATGTCACATGAGTTTAATGCTTTTCTTCGTGAAAGAGGTATTTCACACCAATGTACGGTGCCATATACACCTCAGCAAAATGGTGTTGCCGAGCGTAAAAATAGAACTCTACTTGAAATGGCACAATGTATGGTTAAAGTCTTCCTGATAAGTTTTGGATGGAAGCGATCATGTGTGCAAACTATGTGTTGAATCGCTACCCTACAAAAGCATTGAGAGTCACTCCCTATGAGGCTTGGAATGGTTATAAGCTTATGTTTAGTCATATGCCTGTGTTTGGTTGTTTGGAATATGCTCTTGTGCCATCACAACAACGCCACAAACTTGATGACAAGGCAAAGAAATGTATATTTGTTGGTTATAGTGCTGAAAGTAAGGGATATCATTTGTACCATCCATTGACGAACAGAAATATTGTGAGTTGAGATGTGGTATTTGCTGAAAATTCAGTTTTCCCTCTACTTGAATGCAAAAAATAGCCAACAGTTAGCTTACAAGATGTGTTCGATACACTCATGCCTTTGTTCCAAAATGGTGCGTTTGACTATGGCCATGTAGACCAGCCAATTGAGGCTAAAAGGGCTAAAAAATTCCAACCAAATAGTGCTGAAAATGCAAAGAATTTCCAGTTAAACATGGCTAGCCAAACATGGCTGAAATTTTTCAGCCAAAAGTTGTCAAAACTGGTGGAAATTTCTGTTGGGGCTTCACTCACTAATTAGACATAAATACATGAAGGTATATGAAGGAAGTGAAAGCAAAGCACTCAGAAAATCAAGCCTAAGTGAAGGGACAAATTCACACTTGTAATATAGTGCAAAATTAAAGTCTAGTCTTGACATAGAACTTCTAGAATTATGAGTTTGAGACTAGGAGTATGTAGACCATATGTATATAAGTCAATTTGAGTTGAAAAACATATAGAAGAACTTGATTTGTAAGTCTTGAGTGACTAGAAGAAACGTCGGGTCTTTTTTGAGAGAGATGTTGAGGAAGAACTACTCAGAGTAAGAGAGTTTTCCATGGCTATGAGCGGAATGAAGCCAAGCCATTTTGTACACATCTTCTGTAGAAGGATTTGATCTAATGCCTCTTGTGTAGAGAATTCTAAGTGATTTCATATCAGTGTGAAAGTTAGTTGACAGTTACGAGTTTTCTGGTGCACTTTTCTCTGATCTTCTAAAGGTCAGATCTCACAGTACAATGTAAAGCTTTTCATGAATGATAGCTCATTTTGAAGCTACTATCTTCAACTACAATCGCTTGACTGGAAGAAAATCGGGTTTTTTTTGAGAGAGATGTTGAGGAAGAACTACTCAGAGTAAGAGAGTTTTCCATGGCTATGAGCGGAATGAAGCCAAGCCATTTTGTACACATCTTCTCTAATAGATAACACATGTTTGTGTAGAAGGATTTGATGTAATTCCTCTTGTGTAGAGAATTCTAAGTGATTTCATATCAATGTGAAAGTTAGTTGAAAGTTACGAGTTTTCTGGTGCACTTTTCTCTGATCTTCTAAAGGTGAGATCTCACAGTACAATGTAAAGCTTTTCATGAATGATAGCTCATTTTGAAGCTACTATCTTCAACTACAATCGCTTGACTAGAAGAAAAGTCGGGCTTTTTTTGAGAGAGATGTTGAGGAAGAACTAATCAGAGTAAGAGAGTTTTCCATGGCTATGAGCGGAATGAAGCCAAGCCATTTTGTACACATCTTCTCTAATAGATAACACATGTTTGTGTAGAAGGATTTGATCTAATTCCTCTTGTGTAGAGAATTCTAAGTGATTTCATATCAGTGTGAAAGTTAGTTGACAGTTACGAGTTTTCTGGTGCACTTTTCTCTGATCTTCTAAAGGTCAGATCTCACAGTATAGTGTAAAGCTTTTCATGAATGATAGCTCATTTTGAAGCTACTATCTTCAACTACAATCGCCCAAAAGATCTCTGCAAAACAGGACGTGTACACAGAGAAATGAGTCTAACAATGAAGGTATGTCAAATCAATAAGTCATTTTTCATATTTCAGACATAGTTCAAATGTTGAAGTGATTTCAAAAGATTCTGAAGTTATTACTTGAAAGTTTTGGTTGGAATGTGTTGCTTAACATTATCAAGAACTTCTATTAGCAAATCAAAAGAGTTTACAAGAATCAAGCTAATATAGATCAGATTTGAACCTAGAAGAAAAGGCATAGATTTCTGGAAAGCGAATTTTTGGATTTCACTAAGTTTAGTGACAAAGGTTTCAAATTTAGAGTGTTGCTAAGCTAATGATGGTTATGGAGGAAGTCTAATATCACTTTAGCTTAGTTCTTGTGGTGTTCTATACACCAATAAGTGGTATCAGAGCAGAAAGGCCCTCAAGAGTGAAAGGAGGTGCAGATACAAGGGGATATGAAGAGTTCATTGAAAAGGTGAAAGCTGAGGTGTTCAACAATAAAAGTCATCAGAGGAGTACTTCAAAGTTATTCTCAAGGGCAAAGATCTACAAAAGGTACCATACTTTAACCTTATACTCACAGGTTGCAACAAAAGCAAGAAGACTATGGCAGATCATGTATCTATTGACAAATTGGACAGAGATAATTATAATGCTTGGGTAGTGAGAATGGAAGCCTTACTTATGAGTAAGGATCTAATGGTATATGTGACAGGTGAAGAAGAAAAGCCTACATTTGAAGATGATAGTCAACCAAGGAAAGAAGGACTAGAAGCTTTGAAGCTATGGCAGAAGAGACATGCAAGTGCAAGGGCTTATATATACAACACTATCACATATCATTTGTTACCACATATCAGAGGTTTAGAAACAGTTGAAGACATATGGAATGATTTGGAAGATCACTTCCAAAACACTACTAAAGCTAGGAAGGCTAGCTTATGGTCAGAGTTTACCACATCTAAGAAGAAGCAAAGCCAGAGTATTAGTGATTATGTCACTAAGATGAAGGACTTGACAGATAGCCTTGGATCTATTGATGAGAATATTGAAGATCATAGGTTGATAGCACAATTGCTTGCAGGATTGAGAGGAGATGAAAGGTGGAAACCTTTTGTACTCTCAACTAAACTTTCATTAAATCTTTATGTACCAGAATTAAATCAATTGCTTGGATTGATGCTTACATTTGAGCAAGATTTGAAGTCAGATGCAGATAAAGGACATAGTTCTGCTATGTATGCAAAGAATAAGAAGAAAAGTGATAAAGATAAAGCAAAGGATGAAGAAGAGCCGACTACTCAAGCAAATTATGCAAGAGGAAGAGGTATTGGTAGAGGTAAAGGTCGAGGAAATGGAAGAGGTAGAGGTAATCAGAACAATAACAAGAAGCCATGCTGGATTTTGGATTGAGCAATCATCTAGCTTATGATTGTTGGCATAATCAACAAGGATCAAATCAGAATCAAACCAACACTTGATCATTGTAAGGTGTTTGGATCAATTGCCTATGCTTATGTACCATCACAACTCAGACATAAGCTTGAACCAAAGGCTAAAAAATATGTGTTTATTGGATATGATGAAAAGCAGATGGGTTATAGGCTATGGAGTCCTCTAACCAAACAATTTCTTGTTTCCAGAGATGTGACATTTGATGAATAGAAGAGTTGGTATGCAGATAAAGAGTGTAATCTTGAAACATTTGAAGAAGAGGTAAGAAGAAGTGAAAGAGGTAAATCACACATGGAGGTAGATGGAGATGAAGATCATATGCAAGCAAGCACATCCGGGGTTGGATCATATAGAAGAAATGAAGATGTACCTAGAGTTGATGAAGAAGTATATCCAGAACACATGAAGACTGTGAACCAAGAAGGTCAACCACATTGAGGAAACAACCAACAAGGTATTCTTATGACACTTCTTATTTGACTCAAAAAAACTATGCTTACATGGTTAAGAAAGATGAAGAACCTCAAAGCTATGATGAAGCAAAAGGTAAGAGGCAATGGGAAGAAGCAATGAAGGAAGAGTTTAATGCACTTGAAGAGAACAAGACTTGGGAACTTATTCCAAAACCAAATGGTAAGAAAGTGATTGGAAATAAATGGGTTTACAAAATAAAGAAGCATGCAGATGGAAGAATAGCCAGATACAAAGCTAGATTGGTGGTTAAAGGCTATGCTCAAACTCATGGCATAGATTATGATGAGACATTCAATCCTGTAGCAAAGATGTCAACCATAAGGACAATCATTGCTATTGCAGCATCGAAACGATGGACATTGAGTCAATTGGATATAAAAAATGCATTTTTAAATGGATATATATCAGATGAAGTCTACATGGAGCATCCTCAAGGGTTTGGAGATTACAAGTATCCAATATGTTTGCAGATTGAGAAGAGCACTTTATGGATTGAAGCAAGCTCTAAGAGCTTGGAATTATAGACATGTGAAGTATCTAAATGATCTTGGATATCAGAGTTCAAAGGCAGATGCAAGTTTACTTATCAAGAGAACAAATGAAGGTATGATCTACATTTGTATTTATGTAGATGATATTATAATCACAGGTACTTCAAATGAAGGAATCAAGGAGGTGAAGAGATTACTTGAGAAAGAATTCAAGATAAGTGATCTAGGAAAATTGTCATATTTTCTTGGAATGGAAATCACTTATGTAGATCATGGCATATATGTATCACAAGAAAGGTATCTTTTGAATCTTTTGAAGAAGTTTACCATGGAGAATTGCAGAGAAGCAACAACACCACTTGAGGTCAATCATACACTTAGCAAATATGATGGTGCAGAGTTCAAGGATATGAGGAAGTATCAATCTTTAGTGGGAAGCTTGATTTATGCTACACTAACAAGACGTGATCTTACTTATGCAGTGGGAGTTCTTTCTCAATTCATGCATTGTCCAAAGGACTCACACTGGATTGCAGGTCAAAGAGTTCTTAGATACATCAAAGGGACTTTGAAGGAAGGATTATATTATCCTTTTACATCAGATATAAAGTTGAGAGCATATAGTGACTCAGATTGGGCAGGAAGTCAAGATGATAGAAGTTCAACACATGGGTTTATGATATACATAGGAGATAAACTTGTGAGTTGGTGTTCAAAGAAGCAACATACAGTGGCTTTATCATCAACTGAAGCTGAGTACAAAGGACTTGTGGAAGCAGCTAAAGAAGTGATATGGATGCAAACATTGTTCAAAAGCTTGGATATAGATCAAGGTATACCTATCATACATGGAGATAATATGAGTTCATTATATCTTACAACAAATCCTGTATTTCATGCAAGAACAAAGCACATAGAGATTCAATATCATTTCTTGAGAGAAAAGGTAATGGAGAAGGAGCTTGAAGTCATATACACTTCTACAAAAGATTAGATTGCAGATATTATGACAAAGAGCTTGGATGGAGTGAAGACAAGTAAATTCAAAGAAATGGCAGGAATAAAAGAGAAGAAGGATATATGAAGAAGACAAAGAATGCTAATTAGTGATTGAGGGGGAGTTGTTGGGGCTTCACTCACTAATTAGACATAAATACATGAAGGTATATGAAGGAAGAAGAAAGGCAATGAGAAGTGAAAGCAAAGCACTCAGAAAACCAAGCCTAAGTGAAGGGACAAATTCACACTTGTAATATAGTGCAAAATTAAAGTCTAGTCTTGACATAGAACTTCTAGAATTATGAGTTTGAGTCTAGGAGTATGTAGACCATATGTATATAAGTCGATTTGAGTTGAAAAACATATAAAAGAACTTGATTTGATCTTGAGTGAACAGAAGAAAAGTCGGGTTTTTTTTGAGGGAGATGTTGAGGAAGAACTACTCAGAGTAAGAGAGTTTTCCATGGCTATGAGTGGAATGAAGCCAAACCATTTTGTACACATCTTCTCTAATAGATAACACATGTTTGTGTAGAAGGATTTGATCTAATTCCTCTTGTGTAGAGAATTCTAAGTGATTTCATATTAGTGTGAAAGTTAGTTGACAGTTACGAGTTTTCTGGCGCACTTTTCTGCATCTTCAAAAGAAAGTGGATCTTCATTACATGTTGTAGCAATAAGAGAATAATTCACAAAATTACTTGATGCATGGTGAGAGCTTGATCTTGTTCTACCAAGTAAAGGTGCACTCAATTTGCTATCCTAAAAAGTTTGTTTCAGCCACTTTGGCATAGTTTGTGCACTCTTAATAGACATGCGTTCATTATGTAAAACATCTTCAATATGTACATCATGTGTTGGCTGAATTTCATGCTCATTTTCAGCCATATTTTGATGCAAATGTTCAACCATATGTGGCTGAAAACTGTTGGTGTATAGAACACCACAAGAACTAAGCTAAAGTGATATTAGACTTCCTCCATAACCATCATTATCTTAGCAACACTCTAAATTTGAAACCTTTATCACTAAACTTAGTGAAATCCAAAAATTCACTTTCCAAAAATCTGCACCTTTTCTTCTAGCTTCAAACCTAATCTGTATTAGCTTGATTCTTGTAAATTATTTTAATCATTTGCTAATAGAAGTTCTTGCTAATGTTAAGCAGCACATTCCAACCAAAACTTTCAAGTAGTAACTTCATAATCTTTTGAAATCACTTCAACATTTGAACTATGTCTGAAATTTGAAAAACGACTTCATTGATTTGACATACCTTCACTGTTAGACTCATTTCTCTACGTGCACGTCCTGTTTTGCAAAGATATTTTGGTCACAGTGGGGTGCTTCTTACTACTCCATAAAATAGCATCACTTTCAAGTGAAAGTAGAAAACCACTAGAAAATCAACCAAATCTCCATTGGTGCATCCATGAACATGCAATTCTACACCAACTTCATAAAACAATTCATAATCCAAAGTAGCACTCACATAATGTAGAGTGCATCTCAAAGCATCTTAATTTGGTTTCACGAGAACCTACAGATTATGCCTTATAATTATGAGATGCATTGACAAACTTCCCACAATTTTCTTTTATATAGCAACATTTTCCAATGCTTCATTTGAGGTAATATCCAACTTCAAATTCTAATCAAATGGCATAGAATTTGAAGTTGGATATTAAATGGCCTATTTTTATATGTATCCAACTTCAAATTCTAATCAAATGGCCTGTTTTTATATGTATAAGCTCAATGCCCAAAAAGTAGCAGAACACACCAAGACCTTTCATGTCAAATTCTTGCATAAGGAGTTGCTTTACGTCTTTAATGATTTCTTCATTATGATCACCTACAATCAAGTCATCAACATAAATAGCCACAATTATGAAGCCATCATAAACCTTCCTTGCATATAATGAGTGATCTACATCACACATAAAAAATCCAATTGAAATTAAATCATCAGCAATCCTTGCACGACAAGCACAAGGGACTTGTTTAAGTCTATACAAGGCCTTTTTCATCCTACAAACATAGTCAAGATGCTTTGAATCCCCATACCCTTGTGGTTGATCCATGTATACTTCTTCTTGAAAGTCACCATGCAAGCAGGAATTCCCCACATCCATGTGATTCAAAATCCATCCTTCTTTTGTAGCCAATGCAATAAGTGCTCTGATAGTACCCATTCTAGCTATTGGGCTTAAAATTTCCTCATAAGAAATTCCATATGTATGTTCATAACCTTTTGCTACCATTCATGCTTTATAATTGCTTATGCTACCATCAACATTTATGTTTTACCTTGTGAACCCACTTGGAACCTATGGGTTTCTTTCCTTTTGGTAATGGAATCAACTTCCATGTTTCATTTCCATAAAGTGTAGCCATCTCCTTGTCCATAGCTTTCTCCCCATCTACATGCTCAATTGCATCTTTAAACAAGAAGGTTGAACATCTTCTATTATCTTTCTCATGTAAGCACAATGATGATCCATATAGCTATCCTATGTTAATTGTTGCATTGAATTCTTCATCCTCCTAGATCTTATTGTCCTGGGTCACTTCTTCTTGTTGTATCATTTGTGTGTTCCATTCTTACTCATGGAGTCTTCATAGAGGGAAATCCAAGTTCCTCATCAATACTCTTTTTTGAACCACTTGATTCTCCATCAATATCTTCAAAATTTGTAGATGGTTTATTACCAATAGGAATCTTTTCTTTATCCTTCTTGGATGTCGTTGTGAATTTGTTAGATGGAAATTTCCACGCAATCTTCCTCTCCATCGGTTTGAGTTGGAACCACTACTTGGTGACATATCAGGTCCACTCGGAACTTGAGATTCTGCACTTGAATTTTCAACATTTCCTTTGTTATTTGATTCAACATTAAGTTCTTTTGCATTAGCATCAAAGCTTGACATTTCATTAAAAACCACATCTCTACTTATCTTCGCCTGTCATGTGAGTAGGTTGTAACATTTATATCCGTTTTGATCAAGGGGCTACCCAATGAAGATACATTGTTGTCCTCAACATGTACATATACAATGTAACCAAATATTTTAATGGGTGATAAGTTTGGCTTTTTAGTTGCATACTTCTCTTCGGATGTTACTTGATGTACAACATCGATTGGAGTTATATTCATAATGTATATTGTAGTGTGCACATCTTCTACCCAATAATCGTTAGGAGAAAAAATGAACCCTCCTTGGGATTTTTAGGCTAAGGATTGATTAGTGATGGACCAACAAGAAGAGGGTGGTGGCCACAATATATTCCCTTAATCACATAGGCTTCTCTAGTCTTGGCGTGGTTGAAGGTGAGAAAATCACTTAGAATTTGTGCATTTAGATATGTGAATGGTTTTGGAAACCTTAAAGATGAATTATAACCCTTTGATTGGATTAAACATCCAAAGGATGAGGTTGAGTGGCAAAAGTCAAGGCTACTTTAAACAAGGACCCTTGAATTTGTATGACTTTCAAAGGTTGAGATCTTTTGCTACTTCAAAAATGCACGATCACATTATTACCCTTGGATCAGATTCTGTTGGATGACATAGATTTAAATATATTGAATTTTGGCACCTTCAAATGTACACCATTAGATCTACTCTTCATCAAATTGTTCAAGATCAAACCTTGAATGGGATAGGTGCCTTTTTTTTATATGCCTACAAAAATCTAAAATGGTGTCCTCTCTGCCCAAACTTGAGGCACCTAGTAAACATGTTTTTGAAGGCTATATTTTGGGAAAAATGCAGTGCTTCTCCTTCCCAAAAGATGGTTCAATATGAGCTACTCAAAAATTGTATTTTGTTCATAATGATGTCTCTAGTCCTATGCAGACACCTTCTTTTGGGATCTGCCTTTACTTTGTGACTTTTATTAATGATTTTTCTAGGCATGAATGGGTGTATCCATTGAAAGCAAAGTCCAAAGTGTTTATGTGCTTCAAACAATTTCTGGTTTTGGTTGAAAACATGTCAGCATGTAAAATGGGCACCCTCCATTCTAACCAAGGGGGGTAATATATGCCTTCTGATTTTAGTGCATTTTTGGTTGAATGTGGGATAAAACATCAGTTTACAGTGTCATATACACCTCATCAAAATGGAGTTGCCAAAATAAAGAATAGGTATCTCATGGAGATGGTGAGGTGTATGGATAAAAGTGAAGCTTTACCACATAACTTTTGGCTTGAGGCTATTATGTGTGCAACATATGTACTTAACAGGTGCCCCACCAAAGCACTACAATCTATCACTCCATATGAGGCTTGGCATGGTCGCAACCCATCCATTGCTCATCTTCGCACCTTTGGTTGTCTAGCATATGCATTACTGCATGAACAACAATGCAAGTTGTTATTTCAACATTTTAGTGCCATTTTACTACATATATTTAGCACATGCACACTATGTATGCTTTTGTGGAATTGCTTATGTACATCCATGTGGTCATTGATATAGCGGTTATGTTTTTTGCATAAAGCCTTTTAGGTTTGATAAAGAGGGTCATGGTGAGATTTTCTTAATTGGGAGACGCCTAGATGTTGGGGTCTCTTCAATGATGTAGGTGGAAGACTTACCTAGCCTATCCATAGGAGATGTATGTTAGTTGTTCATAGGTGCTCGATAAGCTTTGTTGGCTTCTTTTGGCTAATTGATTATATGCAATGGAGTATGTGATTCACTATATAGGTTTCCATGCCAGTGCTTGCAATTTTATCAGAATTTGACATTGGTCATATGCTCATTTTGCAAAGGAGACTCTGATAATTTTTCTTTTAGATTCTTGGGTTTTTGCAACTATACAATGGTGAATTTACTCCTTGATACACTTATTGATGTGAGCACATTCACTCTCACATAATCTTTTTGGTTGGTCATTACTATTTATTAATCCATTTTTCTAGGGAGACTATTGATATTTTCCTAGAATCTGACACTTTTTTATCCTTTCTTGAGCCTTAGTGGTGCTTAAACTATTCTAGCTCCATTTTCATTCTAATCAGTTCTCTATCATCATGGCATCAGAACTCTCAGGAACAACTGGTGGATCTAGGTCTAGTGCGAGTGTTCCCAAGAGGAGCTATAAATTACAAGGCAAAGACCATTTGAGATCCAAAAATTTGAAGGAACAAAATTTTTCTCTATGGAATCATATTAAAGATGTGCTCATTCAAAGGAGACCGTGGAAGCCAGTAAATGGAATCTCAAAGAAGCATGTTGATATGGATGATCATGATTGGGATGAGTTAGATGAAATGGCAAGGTCTACAATTCAATTGCACCTGGCAGATAATGTTTACTTTACAGTATTGGATTGTGAATGTGCAAAGGAGCTTTGGAAGAAGTTAGGCAATACATATGAAAAAGAAACGATATCAAATAAAGTGTAGTTGATGAGAAACTTATATGACCTTTGCATGAAGGACATAGATAGTATTGCTGCTAATTTAGATAAGTTTGATGCTATATTCTCCCAGTCACAGGCTCAAAAAATGGAGATGGATAATGAAATGAAAGAATTCTTGTTGTTATGCACCTTTCCATCATCATGGGATACTTTTTGCACAGCTATTAGCAATAGTGCACCTGGTGGTAGACTAGTCTATGATGATGTATGTGGAGAATTCTTGAGTGAGGAGATTCATAGAAAATCTATGGTTGGCACTCAGAGTGAAGATGCATATAATGTTCGTGATTCTTACCAAGGAAAGAATCAACAACATGGCATGGGCAAGAACAAGAAAAATAATGGTCAATGGAATAAGACTAGAAGTAAACCAAGGAAGAGGGATATTGGATGCCATTATTGTCATAAGAAGGGACACATGAAGAAAGACTGCTATGCATTAAAGAATGAAGAAATCAATGCTTTTTTTTATGATGCTAATATATTGACACGTGACTTATTCTCTTTTCCACACATGGTTGCTAGATTTTGGTGCTTCTTTCCATGTGACACCACATAGAGAATGGTTCTCTACTTATGCAATAAAGTCTCTTGGTATTATGAGACTTGGTGACTCTTACAAGTGTGATGTTGTCAGGATTGGAAATGTGGTGCAGTTTGATGGTTCAAAAGTTACTATGCATAATGTACACCATGTACCTCAGTTATCATGTAGTTTGATGTCAATTGGTCAACTTGATGGCCTTGGTTACAAGGTGATTTTCTACGCTCAGTCCTTTCGCATATCAAAGGGCAAAATGATCATTCAAAAGGAAGCAAATTTGGCTCACTTTATCCTTTATTTGTATCACAAAAAGAACACATGTTAGCTATTACTAAACAACCTATGGCTTGTATTTGGCATGGCTGTTTGGGCCACATATCTCGTAGTGGAATGGAAAAGCTTTCTTATTTTTGCTACTAACTTGTATTATCTTTCTCTCTTTTTTCGTTTTATGAGCATTGTCAATATGGAAAGAAAATTATAAATGTGCATAAAATGCACATTGACTCTTTAGCTCCACCTTTATATCTTGTCCATATAGATGTGTGTGGTCCTATGCCCACAAGGTCATTAGGTGGTTCTCTTTACTTTGTCGCGTTCACATAGATGATGCTACTAGAAAAGTCTGGGTATATCCTATCAAATCAAAGGATGAGGTATTCCCTATTTTCAAAAAATGGCTTGCTTTGATTGAGAGTGAAAAAGGAACTAAGCGTAAGGACTTTACATTCAGATAATGAGTTTGAGTATACCTCACATGTGTTGGTACATTTGGCAAGCCTAGATGCTTGACCAAATGATCAAGACTTCTCACGTATACATTTGGCTCACAAAAGAATTGCATATGAATACCTCTTGTAAAAGTCATGGACTTTACTTCATTCGATAAAAGTAAAAGGAAGTGAGACGAGGAATCTCATGATGTTAGGAGCCAAGAACCATGACTATTTGGCGGTTGGAATCAAATCAATCAACACCTAAAGTGTAGGAACACTTTTAGGTGAGGGAGATTCAAATTTCAAATTTTCTTTATGTGTATAAATAGAGGTGACTTTTAGTCACAGGATATGACAAAGAAGAGAGAGCCATTGAGCCTCATGGTTGAGTATATCTTGAGCTCACATATGTATGAGTAATTCCACTACATCTCCTTTACATCATACATTCATTTTCACATATAAGTTGATACATTAGTTCATGACCATCTCTGTCTGCTTCTCTCTGCTACAACCTCTTCATTTCAGTGATATTGCATGATCGATTTCTCTGCATATACTTGATCATTTGATTTACTTTAACTTAGTATAGTTAGAGTGTCTAGTTGCTACATATCAAATTTCATTACATTTGGTTCATTATATCTTGAGTTACGAATTAAACAAGCTACCTATGTTTGCACACTTTCTTCCTCCTGAAAAATCTAGATTACACCCCTCAGTTCTTAAACTCATTTCTTAGTGTACATCACTCTAAATTAGTGAAATAAATTGGAATAGTTAGTTATGCCCTTAAATTAAATGTTTCTAAAAGTTATCGGATCAATTGCTATTAGAGAGTGAGAACTGAACGTTTTTCTAAGTGTTCAAGTCCAAAAATAGCAAGTTTTTCATAGTGCCTCTATCTGCAAGTTATCTGTTTTGGTACAAACATTCGACAATGATGCTCCAAAGCACATAGTGGATCTAAATGCATATTTTAGAAGTTGAAGGTGTCTACTAAGGTTCCTAAAGTCACATTGTTAGGTGTAGAGTAGGATTGTTGCAACACCAACTCATCTCTAGACTGTACCCAACCATCTCCTCACAACATGAATTCAGCCTTTTCGATCAGTCTAGAGAAATTTGTAGAGATTTTACACATCCTTATACCCGAGTACATAATCATGTAGCTCAAGGGATGAATAGAATTATTTATGATAGAGTACTTTCTATGCTGCATCATGCAAACCTTTCACAAGGCTTTTGGGTAGAAGCAATATTGACTACAATTCATGTGATTAATCTTTCACCTAGTACTCCCAAAGGTCTGAAAGGCACAAGAGTGATGAACAAGGAAGCCACCATATTATGATCACCTTCAAGTTTTTGGGTGTGAAGCATATATTCATATATCCAAGAATCTTAGACAAAAGCTGGACCATAAGTCAAAGAAATGCATTTTTCTTGGATATGGTTGAGAAGGAAAATTTGGATATCACTTATGGGGTCATGAAAAATGGTCAGTGATCAAAAGTAGTGATGTCATTTTCAATGAGTCTAAGATGCATAAACAACCCATTAAGGAGGTTGAAGTGAGAAGAGTGGTGTTTGAGGATACTAGTCCTCCAATTCGCATGCATAAAAATGCTGCACATAAGAATGTTCAAGAAAATGTCCAATCAAATCAATCTACAAATGTTCCTATCTAGCAATCATTGAGAGGCTTTGTACATGTCTCGCATCCACTTGATAGATATGTTCCAGGTTTGGATTTTGTTATGCTAACAGATGCTGGATCCTTCTTGCTAGAAAGAGGTTATGCAGATAGAAGATCATTTCAAGTGGGAGAGTTCCATCAGGAGTGAATGGGTTTTATTCACAAGAATAGTACTTGGGATTTAGAACCTTTGCCAAAGGTCAAGAAAGCTTTACCATGTAGATGGGTATATAAGTTGAAATTCACATCAGATAGTGTTTCTATGAAGTATAAAACATGACTTGTTGCAAGGGGTTTTAAGCAACAACATGGAATTGATTTCGAGGAAGATGACTACCCTATGCATGTTGCTTGGATTCGTTGCAATGGAGGACTTAGAGCTAGCCCAAATGGATGTGAAAACTTCTTTCTTGCATGGAGATCTTACAAATGAGATATATATGGAACAACCAGAGGGTTATGTAGTTCCTATCAAAGAAAGTCTAGTTTATAAGCTCAAGAAGAGCTTATATGGACTTAAACAGTCCCCTACACACTGGTACCAAAATTTTGATGCTTTTCTGAATATCAAGGCTATTCTTGAAGCAATGAGGATCATTATCTCTACACAAAAAGATGCTCAAATGGCAACTTGATATGCGTGATGATACTTTATGTCAATGATAAGTTGATTTCTAGGAAGTCCTCTTATGACTTGTCAATTCTCAAAAAGAAATTGAGCTAGACATTTGATATGAAGGGTTTTGGGGATGCCAAACATATTCTTGGCATGCACATTACTCGTGATAAGATTAGAATATGCATATACTTGTTTCAAAGCGAGCCACATATGTGAAATTGAGCAAGGATGATTGCCCAAAAGCACACGAGGAAAAGGAATTAATAAAATTCCTTATCATTATATTGTTGGTAGTCTCAAGTATGCTATGGTAGCTTAGCAATGAGACATTGCATTTGCAGTGGAAGTTGTGAGCAGATATATGTCTAATCTTGGCAAGAAGCATTGGGAAGTGGTCAAGATGAATTTGAGATATTTGAGCGGCACTAAGGAAAAGTGTCTATGCTTAGGTAGAGGAAAAGCATCCATTATTGGTTACATTGATTATGATTATGTTGGTTGTGTAGTTGTGTCATCCATAGACTAAAACACTAGCCTCGTTAAAAATTAAGTTCCTTATGCTATTTGAGGGCCCAAATGAACCCTAAAAATTATGAAATCTGAAACATGAGTTCTACTTAGGCTCCTCACGCTCGAGGGCTCTTCTTGCACAAAACGGAGTTACAAAAACATGAAATGATATTTATAATGGTTTTTAGTGATCAAAATCACAATTTTTATAGGGGTTTCTTCTGAAAATTTGACATATACTTCTTAGAGCTCCTTACGTGCTCCCTCTTCTTGTGTGTCCACTTCTTCAATGCATTCTGGCACCTTGTGCCTGACCTTGAGTGCCAACAATCCCCCGTGTGGATATTTTGTTAATTAAATATGATTTTGAAGTCCTAACATTGTCTTGTATGCAACTCAAGAGGCCCAAGCAACTTGATGTAATTGTTTTGGACCTTGCTATTTACTAGTTTGTCCAAGGTGATGCAAAGGATCTTGTTTGTAATCTTAGCTTGGACATCCACATGTGGGTAATAGGGTAGTGATTTCTTGTGCCAGGTTAGAATCTCTTCTAGTAAGTAATCAATAATTTTAGTAATGAAGTGTGTATCCCTACTCGATCAAAAGGCTATATTAGTGAATATTTCTTTGAAAAGAAACTAAGCAATAGTTTTCATGTCACATCCTCTTGTGGCTTGTACTTCAACCCATTTTGTGAGATAATATATTGGAACTATGATGTACTCAACCTATGAGCCTTTTGTTGGGGATTTAATTGGTCCAACATAGTCGATTCCCCATTTATCAAAAGCTCTTCCATTCATCATCAGCATTAGTGACATTTGGTCCCTTTGGCATATGTCACATCACGTTACAAAACTTTTTGAATCCATGTGAAGAGTTGGCCACCCGAAGCCAACAGATAGTATTTTCTCAAAAATTCTTTCAATGGATAAATGTTCTCTTGAAGCCTTAGTTGTTTCAAGTATAGGCAAACATTCACTTTCATGGATACACAACCACAAAAATTTATCCCTTCCATGTTTGTGCAATTGATTTTCAATAAGAGCATAGTCTCTCGATTCTTTTCCAAGCAACCTTCTTGATGTTGGAGTAATATCTTCTAGAAAAATCCCTTCTGATAGGTAATCAACTATAGGTTTACTCCAATATGGTGCTACAATCACTTGAAATAGAGTTGAATGCTCAGTATGTGTTATTTCTTTTCAAAACTGATAGATGGTGCAATTTTATTCATGAAGATCTTTGGCCATGTGTGGCCAATATACACCTAATTAATTGAAGGTTTGCAATGTCTTCACTCGGGGAAAATGTCATCCCAAAATTGAAACATGGTTTATGAGATAAGATCCCATCTCTTAATGTCATCATATATGCAACAAGATAAGACTCTTCATTTGTCCCATTTGTAGATGCTTCAAGCAATGTTTTGAAGATCCTTTGATTCTCAAATGGTCTTTTTTTCTATTAGTAGATAGTAGTGTAGGGACCATATGTATGTACATGCACATAAGTCTTTTTCCATTTAGGAACCACTTCTAGGTTGAATAAATAACCATCCAACAGGTCAAAAAAAATTCCATTGGGTGGTTTGCCATTCATCCATCTAGAAAGATTGTTGGCATGCACATTTGTATTACCTTTCTTCACGACCACTTTGAAATCCAATTCCATAAGAGAAGAAATCATCGAACAAGTCTTCACAGTGTTACAAGCCTTGTTAACTAAATAGAGAAGGGCTTGGTGGTCAACAAAATTTTTAAAATTATTTGAAAGAAAATAGTGTCTAAATTTTTAAATTGCATATATCATGGCTAGACCTTCTCGTTCAGTTGTAATGCAATTCTGTTTTGCACAATTGAGCTATCTACTTGCATATGCGATAAGAAAATCAAGTTCTCCTTCATCAATAGGTTGTGCTAGGATGCATCCGATCACATATTTAGATGCATCAACATATTCATGAAAAACTTTATTCCAATCAGACACCTTTAGGTTTGGGACTATGACAAGCTTATGTTTAAGCTCTTTAAAGACTTTATCACAATGTTCATTCCATTCAAATTCATTGATCAAAGCATAGAGGGATCATGTCATCGCTATGTGCATATGGATAAATCTTCTATAATATTTACAATGACCCACGAAAGCCTGAACATCTTTCACATTCTTTGGCTTTAGTAGGTTAATAGTTTCTCTAATATTACCTTCGTCAATTGAAGTTCCACATTTTGAGGCCGTGCCCCAAAAATTACCCTTGGAAAACCATGAAGACAATTTTCTCAAGGTTTAAGGAGAATCAATATTGATTCTATTTACCAAAAAGCTTTCCAAGCATAGGATTGTGCTGAGTTCTATGTGCAACATATATACATAAACCATTTATATATAGTTCCAATGATTTCCTAAGAAATTCTTTGAGAATATGACACATCTATATTTGAAAAATCATCGGGGTATCTATTAAGTCAAAAGGCATTATTTTAAATATGTATATCCCCCATTAAACAACAATAAAATTTTATGTTGATCCTTAGATGCAATCACAACTTAATTTTAACTTAAGAATCCATTTAAGAAATTGTACGATTCCTTGTCTACTACCCTTTCCAAAAAGTGATCAATGATTGGCAATGGATAAAACTCCCTAACCATTGCAACATTTTCCTCTTTCAAGTTGATGCAAACTATTAATTTACCATTCTTTTTTGGCACAACCACAATGGTGGGTACCCATTCCATGTGCTTAGTCTCATAAATGAAACATTCTTCTAAGAGATTATCTATCTCCTCTTCTATTTTGTTCGAGTAAACATCATTATATTTATACAACTCCTACTTAGAGGGTTTTGCATCAGGTGCTGTAGGAATCCTATGGGGCACATATTTGTAGGTAAGACCACACAAACACATCTCTATATTGTTGGAACAATTGTTTTAGTTGAGCCTTTCCATTTTTGATACATCACTCCCAATGTAGGTTCCTTTTTTTTATTTCTTCAATCATAAAAACCACTTTCTTTTTCGATTCCTTGTTGTTACATGTGCATCTTATCATGACCTTTTTTTGGGCATAAAATTAGAATATTCAAACTTCCTACCTGGATTGAAGTAATTCATTTTCTTATCTGTGGATGTAATACTCCCTTCCTTTTGAGTTTTAAGATTTGGGGTATTTAAAACATTATTTGAGCATTCAATCTATGCAAGTTGATGGAGGAATAGCTTTGTGTCAAACAAAAAAATGAATGTTCAAATATTGATGTTGTCAGACATTGATCCACAGGGATCATGACATTGTTCCATAGGGATGAGTCCATGTGTGTGAGGGACAAGGGCCAGCTAGCCAAGGTCCCAAGCTCAGGGGATACCCTAAGGTATTTAGTAGTAATGGGGATAAGTGTTGCATGATGGCCACATGTTCACACTAGATTATTCCAAAACTTTGTTATTTTTAGAGTACAAGAGGGTATATATGGATGGGAGGAGAGTCACACACACATCATTCAAGTCTCTTTCTGACAGATGCAAGAGCCTAAATTTGACATCTCAAAGGGGCATGCAAATCAGCCTTAGGTTTAGCGATATGATTCTCGTTAGGACCAATAAATAACATATCATCAACATACACAACAATGATTAGAAGTACATCATCTACATGCTTAATCTGTTGGATTGTTCTCAAATCCATGTGCTAGCAAGTAGGCATGTGTCTTTTCATACCATGCACATGATACTTGCTTCAATCCATAGAATGTCTTTTTCAACTTGCATACTTTGTTTTCATGCCTTTTTTCCACAAGCCATGAGGCAAAAATACATACACTTCTTCATGTACATCACCATTCAAAAATGTATTTTTAATGTCCAATTGATGTATAATTAATGTACAATTGTCATTTGGCATGAGAGAGAAAATCTCTCATCAAAATCAATGTCCTTTTCTTGAGTGTAACCTTTTCGAACAAGCCTAGCTTTGTATCTATCAACTGTTCCATCAGGCTTATGTTTCTACTTGTATACCAACTTAGTGCCAATTGCATTTTCTTCTAGGAGGCAAATCATATAAAGGCCAAGTACCATTCTTCATAGCAACATCAAATTTTGATCGCATAGTACCCATTCATTCTTTTTATTTTTGTGCTTCATCAAAAGAAATACGTTCATTCTTATCACAAAGACTAGAGGCAATGATTGCATAAAATTTTGATGCAAAACAAGCACTATAATATCTTGAATGAGTAGGATGTGGCAAACGTGCATTTTACTTGCTATATCTCAAGGTCTATACCAACCATTTAGGCATAGTTTTTTCCTCTTCAATGTCATCTCTTTCATTAATAAGTGCACTCAGTAAATCAACATCATCATTCGAAACCTCCAAAGGCTCAAAACTTGTTTCACTAAGAGTAACATTTGATTGTCCACATGTAAAAGAAGTAGCAAAGTCTCATACAAATTGCACAAGAAAAACATCATGACTAACTAGAATTCATTTAATATGTGGTTGATATAAATGATATCCTTCGCTTTTAGATCTGTACCCAACAAAAATACCTTTCACAACCTCATCATCCAATTTTTTGCATTGTAATTTCGACACTAATGCATATGCTAGAAAATTGAAACATGCCAATGAGCAAGAGATGGTATGTGATCATGCCAAGCCTCATATGGAGTGATAGAATACAATGCTTTGGTGGGATACCTATTAAGTACATATGTTGCACACATAACATCCTCAAGCTAGAAGTTATATGATAAAGCTTGACTTTTGACCATACATTGTGCATTTCCATGAGAGACATGTTCTTCCTCTCACAACTCCATTTTGTTGCATTGGTGTTTTATCCCATGCTTAGTCATAGATGCATAAATCTTAGAAGATATATACTCCCCCACTTTATCAGAATGGAGGATGCCGATTCTACATGTTGATTGCTTTTGAGCCATAACCAAGAACTTATCAAATTATAGATATTACTATGAACAAGTTTCACTTATGTGAAACTCTAATATAATCATCTCTAGGGTAGGAAGATCATTGCATTAATTTACCCAAAATATAGCCCTCACAGACATATTTTGAATAGGTTCATCTGTGTTGTATAGGGGATACATGTGAGTTACAAGATCTCAAATACAATGATTTGATTGAATCTTTGTGAGGTCAAATTTAGGTTCCATTATAATGAACTCTAAGCCATCACTATCAGAGATCTCTTCAAGCACTTGAACTTGATCTTCCTCTTTAACTTCCTCAAGCACATAAACCATGAACAATCCATTAATATCATATCTTTTTGCATTGTAGTGTTCAATCACAGTGGTTTCAATAATTGATAGGTCCATAGTGGCTATAATTTGCTTCCTGTCATGCATACTAAATTCTTTAGCATTGAATATTTGAGGAACATATGATGAATCATCAATGGATCTATCTTGAATTGTGAAACTACTGGAATCTCGACATGTTTATCTTTGCCTTTCTCTTCCGCTTCACTACAAATCCATGAATCGATGTCTTACTCCATACAAGATTCCAAATCTGACAATTTTAATTGAAGGTAAATTATCTTCATCTTTATGAACTATGTTCCATTTGGTTCAAGGGACATCACGATGTTCAAACATTTATAAATTGATTCTAGTGGTAATACCTAAGTATTGTAGACAAAGTCCATTACTACCCCAATCTTGTACAACTCTTTGTTGGCATATAAATGGTATGCCTAGAAACATTTCATCATTGTTAGCTTAAGTAAATTTACATATTGCTAGTGTGGTCAAACTGTACTCCATAGGTGCACAATTTCATGTTTTAAGGCAATCCGATTGGATGCTCAATATGCCAATCAATCAACTGTAACTTTAGACACATATGATGCAACATAGGTTTTTCACATTCTTCCCATAGCGATTTTGTGACTATTGCTAAACCTACCCCTTTGTCCAAATTACCATCATCTCCTTCATTTTATTCTCCTACCTTTTTCACTAGCACTTGTTTGCCATAGGTCGGCAAGTATTTTCCACATCCCCTTCACTGTATTGTCCTATGTGGATCACTAGTACTTGTTTCATGTGCAAGATAACAATGGCATTTTATTCTTTAGATTTTTAGCTTGAGTGCTGTTTGGATCCACATGTTTAACCATTTTCTTCCATAATTATGGCTTTGTGTACATAAGTTCTTCTATCATCAGAGTGCATTTCACCCGAGTATTCTTTAAAAGCTCAATGCTCAATGTACTTTGTGTTTTTTTGGCCTTTGAATATCTAAAAGAGGTTGCCTTCCTAATTCTAGATTCTCTTCCAATCTTTTGAAATATCTATGCATGAAGCACTCTCTTTTAGAGGATAGTCTAAAAGCAAAGAATCCTCAATATATACTATTTTTGTTGAGAATATGAGACTGCATTTCTCTTTTGTATCTAGGAGACACTCTATTTCCATTTTCATTTCCATTCCATTTCCATTTTATATTATATCCTTTTGTATTTGGATACCTTGCCATTTGCTTCTACCTATGTATTCATTCTCCTTGAAGGGGAATTATCCCATATATGATGTACTTTGGAGATCCCACTCTAACTCTATATAAGGAGGGCTTCTCCCCCCATTTGTACTTGGTTAGAAGCTTGAGGAGCCTACTCCTTTCTCTTGGAAAGCTCACTCTCATCGATGTGAGTTTTCCCATTTCATGGTCTACTCACTTTTGAGTGTCACACTCTTTCATTTTGTGAGTACACTCTTCTTTTCATTTTGCTTCTGCACATGCACTCCCTACATTTCTTACATAAGATTCCATAGGTCATTATCACATTCCTTCTTCCATCTAGCCTCCTAAACTTGGTTCCATAAATACTATGGTCATTCATCTTCTACCTCTAGCATGATAAAGCTTATCTCTAATTCTTCATCCATCACCTCCACTATGGGTCCCTTTTCTAAGGACTCATTTGTTTATAGAATCTAGTTCCACAACCTTAATGGATTCTTTCTTGTGTGTGCACTTTTTACTAGGAACTGGTTGAGGTAATTTTAGTTCTTGGCCCATCACTCAAGTGGGAATGGGTTTTTGGATTACAATGTGATGAGATCACTTCGTAAGTAGGCTAGCCTCCTCTATATTTTTTTGGGGCAATTGTATCAATTGTTTACACATGCTAAGCCTATCTTTTTCTTATGAGCATCAGATTAATATTGATAGTGTGTTTCCATACTTGAATTGCCTTTAACCCGAGCTTCATAAGCTTTAAATAGTGTCTCTAAATCTTCCAGAAGAGGGTCTTCGAATATAGAACCTGTTTTCTTTTTCTAGAAATCATCTTGGTCTGGGATGCTCTAAATTTCTCTTTCAAAACTTCCATTAGTGCATCATGTAGCGCATTAGCTAGATGACCCATTTTCTTTTCCCATTTCTTGTTGATTTTCTACTTTCATTGCCCGCACATCAAGTTTTTTCTCTTCTTCTTCTTATCTCATGGTAGCTCTTGATCCTCATATTGGGGTAGGGATGAGACCTCTTCCTCATTTGACTACTCTACCTCTTTTGTTTGGCTTGAGCACATGTCATGACTTGAAGAGTGACTTTCCCTTCAAAGTCACTAACATTGTTGATATTTTTCACCATTTTGAGTGGTATGTGTGATGCATTATGTGGTTTGTGGGATGATCTTTGATCAAATGATATTTCCCACAATCATCAAAACGAACCTGTAATAAAGTAAGTCATGATCTAAGGGTTTGGCCGGTTCAGACAGATTTGAAATCAGACACTGTTTGATCACTCGTCTGTAGGACCAAAGATCTCAAGAATAGACTCAAGCATAAGTTCATGTGCTCTCATATTCAAGTAATCCACTTAGCCTAGTGGTTGTCTCATGGTTGTGAAGGTGGAGGTCTTGGGTTCAACTCCCATGGGGAGCATGAGGAGAGAGTTTTGCCCAAGGAGCTCTAGAGCCTTCTAACTCAAGTTAAGGTGAGTTAACTTGAGTCCAAGGAGACTTAACTCAAGAGGTGAGTACAACAACCACTAGTGGACTCTAGTGGAAGGTATGAAAGGAGTGGAGGAGATTGCACATGCACTTGTGGACTCTAGTTATATTTGTGGTCCTCGTTGATTCGAGCAGCTATATATACATGCATAAGGTTGGGAGGAGAGTCATCTCACTAGCACGTGGTGGTCGTAATTTCTACTTCTCTTGCATTGGTATCAGAGCACTTAGGTTGAGATCTATGGAAACTTTTATCTTCATCATTTTGCTTGTAAGCTCTTGTTGAGATGCGTCGAAATTGCATTGCTGTAGCACTTCTTCATCTCTATGGAAGTACTCGTCGCCGTATGCATCATTGCTATTGGTCAAATTAGCCAAAATTATATTGCGCAGCACTTATAGAACACGGGATTCAATCCCGCTACCTATCTATACATATGGAAAGGTCTTATCCATTGCAACAACCGGCACAGTTGTTCTCTGTTGCATTGAACAATTTGATCTTGTTTGGTTCCCCGTATCGAAAGTGCCCAACCACGCGCGCAGCCTTCTAAGGGTCCGTAATCTCAGCCGCCCACTTACCCCACGACTTCTGCCGGACTTCCCGGAAACACGTTTTCTTGGCTGGTGGCTCTGGTGAGGAAGATGATGTTGCAGCGGAGGCGGATAACAATGGTATCCTCTCGATCAGTTCTACGAACACATTTTCTGTTGCCTTCGATCCAAACCTTCCTGTGCTGCCGCAATAATTTTCTCTGTCAAAGCTGTCGACTGAACCTTGTAGTTCTTGTTCTTCTCCATACCTGCGCCTACTATCCTCGACGATGGGATAACTAAAGCTATAAGCATCAGAACCTTCCATAGCTGAGACCTCATAATATACATTATAACTGGGTTTTGAATGCATGTCGACAACTCCTCACATCTTCTACAGTTAGTACGTGATAGTAGATTGATGCAGTTCTAGGATCGTTCTGCTAACTCACCTCATCATCCAGATGGGTAGAAACACTCTGTCTATTTTCCATTGCTATGCAGTTTCGTTCAAGACCTTCGTCTTGCCAACAGACAACCATCATGAATCTCAGATGGTTCGCCTCCCTCGTAGGTAGATGTTAGAGGGTTATGTTGAGGTGACGGGGGCCATAGTCAGTAGTCCGAATGATTGAAGATCGGGGGAGCGAATGCCTCCGCATCCTGCTACAACAGCTGCGGCAAGAATGATGATTCGGCACTATTATTTGGGAGCGACGTAAAGGTGCTTTCAGCCTCAGGACGGGAGCCTCCAATATCGATTACGAACAAGGCCTCGTTTTCTTCCCGTCAATGCTCCTCTTTTTAAGCGAGATGCATCAACGAGCTAAGCGAGAGAGACGAGATGAAGAGCACACCTCTAGCTAAAGGAAACAAAGAAAATTGAGAGTTGCTCGACTTGTTAGAGAGACTGTCACAAGGCGTCTGGGAGGACCAATCTAAGGCATCGCCGCCATTCTCAGCCATTCTACCACACTAATTGGATTCTTTCATGTGGACCTCTTCTATGTGGTAATGGCGTTCATTTCAAAAGGTTCAGGCAGTGTCTCAATGAAGTGCTGCCTCATGTGCGTCAAACGACATGCCATGCATTGCGATGGAAGCATGGAACTAAGCAAACGCTGAGAAGGAAGCGCCACCATCGTCAGGCATTCCAGCCCACTAATCGGATTTGTTCATGTGTAGCTTTGCAGGTGGCACTGCTACAACACGTCTCTGGCATGGTGCATAATCGGATGCCATCTCGTCGTGTCAAGGGCTCTGCCAACGAGGAAGAAGCAATGTCGTTGGAATGGAATTCTTGTGACTAAAATAAGTGTTACCCATGGTTTCCCAAGGATTGCACACTGATTCTCTCTAATCTCTGCTGATTCCGAACCGAGATCCTTTTTGTGTATTCTCTAGAGCTTGCTATCACCCCCAACCAAATCGGACTGCATATCCTTGGTGATCAAAGCTAATAAAGTGAAGCAACGTTGGATCCGAGCAAGGATGATCGTGCTTTCGATTTTCAAGGTTTTGAAGAAATGTGAGCATGGCTATGAAAGTTGGCTCTTCTTTGCATGGAAAAGATTTTTCCTGATGATCAAAGGAAGGAGAATGGCTTTTCCAGAGGTCAATGGAAGGACGTAGCTAATTTAAAGATAAGTATTTTCCAAGTTATGTTTTCATTTCAATATTTGCTTTTCTCCATGCTTTCATGTAGGATGCATTTTATTAAAAAATAATACAAATTGATGAAAGCTAAATAAGAGAGAATAAACATATTGAAATGAGAAAGCACAAACATATTGAAATGTTTGGTATGCATCTACAAAAGAAATGATTGTTGGTGCATCTCTCCTTTCAAAAGAATGTTTTCAGGCACCTTACACATTTTTTTGTCTTGCTTCCAAAAGGAATAGGATGCACTCAAGTATGTGCACATGTATATAACCTTTTGTAAGGTAGAGGATAGATTATTTGTGCATGGATGATTGGATGCACACATGTCAAGCTCAAGAATTGCTTGAATTAGGTTTGATGCATGAAAAGAGAATGCCAACACGTGCATGCACTCACATGCATTTGCATGCAAAAATAGATATTTTATATGTATGATTAAGTAGTTGCATTCTTATATTAAGCACTTTTCTGAGGGTGAGAAAAATATGCTTGGTTTTGTTTAAGCTAATTAGATCTTAAAAAAGAAACCCAAGTCAAATTAATCTTTGAAATCAAGACATTTCCAAACAGATACATCAAAGTTATCTTTAGGAATTAAGATACTTCCTATAGATAAGCCAACAAAGAAAATAGTCGGATTAAATATTTTATTGGATTAAAAGAAATATCTTTTGGACAAGCAATAAAAGCCTTAAGTCTTGATCTTGTCCAAAAATCAAGAATTTCTTTTTGAAGATTATTCCAGTAAAATTGAGGATTCCAAGATGAATCATCAGATTGGAAAGCGAAAGACTTCAAGATGAATCATTGGCTTAGTATTACTTGATTCCTTGGCAAGAATCTAAAGTTCTTGAAAGACAAAATCTCCCTAGATGTGAGACTAGAATCTTTCAAGAAAAGTTTAATAGCAAGTAGTTCCTAGTAATTCCCAAACCACTAGTCTTGGTACTTAAGTCCAAATACTGATATAACCTAAAGGTATATCAAAGATTCTTAGCTTTGGAATCTGAGAAGCATCAGTGTATGCTTGGACTTAGTAGAGGAAAGATCTCTAAAAGCCCATGGGTAAGCAAAAAAGCTGCTTTTGTTAGTTTAAGAGATCTTTTAGATAAAGACTAAGTATTTATTTTAGTCGCATGGTCAACCAGACTTGATCAAGCTTGGCCATGATTGCCCAAGAACATGCGATTGGAACTACTTTGTAGATTGCCCAAGCATTGGCAATGAAATTCCTTTTGGGAACTATTCACTTAAGTTCCAATTATCCAATGGAAAATTGTGAAAAGAGTAAGTTGTTCCAAGTTTGAACAGAGAGAAGAAATTCCAAGAGTGTAGTCTGCAACCATGAACGGTACTTAAGTCTATGGAAGGTAAAACATAAATATTTGATTTGCCTATCCTTAAAGGGATTTTGGTACAAATCCAAAGAGCATGAGCGGATGCTTAGACTTAAGAAGTAGAGAGATTCCTATTAAAGTCTCGGCCGAGATAGGTACCGAAAGCATCAGTAAGAAGGGAATCTTAAGACAAGAAGCCAAAAGCTTTTGTCACTACAAATTGGTCAAGAATAAACCAATTGAACTTGAATCTATGAAAATTCAAGTACTTGGAATTCTAACCTGTTTTCATTTTGAAAACCCTAGCAAAGAGGGATAGATATTCTATCATGAGGTTTTTAAATTTCCAAGGCAAAAACACATAATTGTGAGATGATCATGTGAAGGAATCAAAACCTAGAATATCTAGTTAGAGGTAATGCCTGAAACTTAAAAATTCTCATAAAGAATTGAAGCAAGAATTTACTCTATCAAGAGATGTTTTGACTTTAGGATAAGTATCACCCACACATTAATGTGAATATAAAATAGGGTGGTATAGGACACCAGATTTTATACTCAAATTGATGTAGGAAAGATGGTATGGGACATTGGACTGTGGGATGATAATTATTTTTTAGTCCTAGTTTGGATCTTGAAGTTAAGTTTGATCCTCAAGAGAATTAAGACTTCGAAGAAGGAGTTTAATTCAAGGAGGATAAAAGTCGTATCTCAAAATACTTTCAAGATAACTTCAAAATCAAGGAAGCAGAAGATATGAAGAAAGTCACTTCCAAGATCTTCTTGAAACACTTCAAGATAAAGTGTTGTTAATTCGGAAATATTTCATAAATTTCTGAAAGAAGTTGGACTTTAATTTTGAGTTGATCTTGTCAACCAAGCATTTGATTGACTAAGTCAAGCATCAAGTTCCTAGTGTAACTTGGTAAATTCACTATTTTGACTCAAAGAAATGCACACGAACTACATTCCCAGTAAGGAGTCAGAAAGACTGAATATGACGTGAACTTAGTCTCAAGTGAAGCATTATTTGAATACAAAACTCGTCAACAGAACCTCAGTGGGTCGACACACTGATGTTGGAGACCACACTAGCAACTTGTGGTTGGATGACGTTTTCGATTTTCTTTGAATCTTTTTTGAGAATCTAGCTTATTTCTCTTAAAGAAAATAAAAAATGCTTCAATATACTGTTGAAACAGATCTTTGAGAAGTTAAAGTCCTGAGTCATCTAGACTTTGACTCATCACGAGCTTACATATCTTCGAAGTTTGAATTGCTTGTACTGAGTTGCAGTGATTTCTTTCCGCTTTTCAAATCTTTTGGAATTGGCTCAGATATGGTATCTAATTCCTTTTGCAAAAGACCAAGGTTAGCTAGTTAGAACTAGATAACTAAATTAAAACATCCTAGATAGATGTTATGTACAAGAACCTTTTCAATCTTCAAAAGATAATAAGTCTAAGTGGACTTATTTATTTGATTTTGCTTCAAGTTATAGCATAAATGATTTCCTAGAGTCCAATATACTCTAGAATAGATCAGTTAGGAATTGCTCATCAGATTGACAATTCCTAAGAACTTCCAACTAAAGTCTTTGAGAAAAGTATCCTAAGTTGGACAATTTCCATTTTGAATTTGAATTGGTTAAGTTATGGTACGATTGACTTAACTTAAATGGTCAACTTTATCCTGTAGTTTACGTAGGATTTTTAAAAACTCATCAGGACAAAGTAGTCCTATAGTTGGGTGAAAAAATCAAGTAACTATTGGATAAGAGTTAACCATTGAACAAACATCCAAGTTAGATGTTTGGGAGAACCACACTTCAAGTTCTCCAAAACAAATTCAAGTGAATCAAGAATTCTCAAAGTCTTGCAAGGTAATGGAATTCAACCTTCATTACTAAGTCCATGCACCAGTTATGCCTTGAAATGGACTCGTAATTTGAATCCACCTAGTTCACATGTTTGTGCCTAGATCGCACATTTAGAAACTCTGAATTGACCAGGAATGTTTTTAGATCCACCCTTATTATTCTTTCACTAGTTTGTACTTTGTCCAGTTCATCAAAGTACTTGAGACAATGTTTTGAATCATTTGGGCAGGGACGCCACCATAGAGATGAGACGTGTTTTTCCACTTTTAGAACATGACCATGTTCTTCTAGTTTTGGGATATGAGGCTCGGGGGTTGCCTACAATTACTATATATAGCTTTATTTTTGAGGACGAAAATCTTTTCCAAGGTGGGAAGAATGTAATAAAGTAAGTCTATGATCTAAGGATTTGGCCGGTTCAGACAGATTTGAAATCAGACACCGTTTGGTCACTCGTCTGTAGGACCAAAGATCTCAAGAATAGACTCAAGCATAAGTTCATGTGCTCTCATATTCAAGTAATCCACTTAGCCTAGTGGTTAAGTTTCATGGTTGTGAAGGAGGAGGTATTGGGTTCAACTGCCATGGGGAGCATGAGGAGAGAGTTTTGCCCAAGGAGCTCTAGAGCCTTCTAACTCAAGTTAAGGTGAGTTAACTTGAGTCCAGGGAGACTTAACTCAAGAGTTGAGTACAACAACCACTAGTGGACTTTAGTGGAAGGTATGAAAGGAGTGGAGGAGATTGCACATGCACTTGTGGACTCTAGTTACATTTGTGGTCCTCGTTGATTCGAGCAGCTATATATACAGGTATAAGGTTGGGAGGAGAGTCATCTCACTAGCACGTGGTGGTCGTAATTTCTACTTCTCTTACAGAACCTCTATCTTCCAAGTGAAGGTTCTCGATGGTGAAGTACGATCTTTTAGGAAGTGGTGTCTACCACATTGGTAGCAAGGACATTTAGGAGATATATCATTTTTTTTGTGTTGTCATTGTGCCTTGGCCTCTTTCTCAACATAGTACACACCTTCACTTAAACTATCAATCCAATTTGAGTTATCACTAACGGTTTTAGGATAGTACATCTCTTATTGATGGCATCTTCTCTCATTATAGGTATCTCCAAGATACTCAAGATATGGCTCTGAGTAGCTAGGACTTGTGTCTACCTTGGCTGATTCTAGAGGCATTCTAGCTCTCTCAGTGTTCTCTTTAGCATACTTGATAGGGACAACAATTGATGATGGAGGAGGTTGTTGATACAACACAAACCTTGGTGGCTATTGGTTCCCCTGATTTTTTCTAGGGTGATCATTATATGGTCCTATATAAGGCCATTTATCTCTAGGAGGATACACAAGCTTGGGCTATTATTGTTGTGGTTTTTTGTTGTAATAACACTGCTCCATATAATGATTTGTCATCTTTTGCTCAAATTCACAAAATTGAATAGGCTTTTGGTCTAGATGTTGATACTTGGGAACTCTATAGAGTTGAATATATGGAGCATTATGTTTCTCCTTAGCCTCTTCCATTTGTAGCTTTTTAACCACCAAATCAACGATTTCCTCAATTGAGGATCTTGAGGCACTAGAGGATGCATATGTTTCACTCCTGTTATCTATTGAAGGGATCCTAAGTTCTGCAACTAAATTACCCTCAAGGTCCTCACACTCTTTGATGCATTTATTAAGAGTGCTCGTTCTTTGAATGTATGAAGGAATAAAGATATCAATTTCTTTCCAAATAGGCTCTCATCAATAACACACCTATCCATGTATTGCTTGAATCGTCTAGATGCCACTCATATAGATTCATAAATTCCTTGTTTGAAGTTGTAAACTAGTGATGAGGAATCATGTTTGACTCTTTTCTTTGAGAATTCTTCCATCCGTGTATCTAGATTTATGAATGATGATAAGGTCAAAGGTTGAAACCATGCAAGCATAGTTTCAATGGGGATTAAGCTAAGTGCCTGTATTCCATGAAAAAATCTATGATTTGTTTGGCTCTTCGGACCTTCTTGAACTCGAATGTGTGATCATAAGGACATGTAGACCCATCATAACAATTTTTCATGCACGTCAACACTTGCAATGGTTGAAGGTGTCTTGCAAGGTCCTTAGCCCTTTTGATGTCAACCTCTTAAATCCAAGGATGAAGGGGTTGTGAGCATTGAGCATTGGGTTTGTTTTCTCAAAATCTCTAGACTATAATAGTTCTTCTTTCTTAATTTCTAGTCTATATGGAGATTAAACAATATTATGTATTTATTGAGTGAGTGTGATGAAGTGGATTCTAGTTTGTTCTCTTAACCAGATGGCTAGTGTTCCAGTTCCACCCAAAAGTCAATGATTAAGCTCTATGAGTATGTTTATAAAATTTATGATCCTTTATTATTGGATAGGATTCCTTGTCACTTTCTAAGGGAACAAGATGTATGAGTATGTTTCTATGGTTGGGTTCAAATAGTGAAGCACCCCGCCTTGGGCACTTGGTACAATCTAATAAAGGGTAGTGTTTACAAAGGGTAGTGCCCTTGAACGTTAAACAATGCCACATAATGGAACACAAGGATAAGAATGTTCTTACCTTTCTTCCTCGGAAACTCAACTCAAAAGACACGTCATTATTGCTACTCATTTTTTCATTTTTATGTTCATTTTTTTATTTACAATTTAAAACGGATGAATGCACATGAATATATTGTTCCGTCCATTCTAATTTTTCACAAAGAGAAATGAAAGAAAGGCCACATTCACAATGTTCCACCTTTTTTGTGTGAACACATAGATGATGGAGCTACAACTTAACCATTGTTCCACCCGGAATAACACATTTTTGAGAGTTTGTTCCATTAGTTCTGTCTGAACACAGCCTGTATATGTTGTTCTCAAAAAAAAAAAAAGGGAAAATCATAAGTTAAAAATGCGGAGATCGAGGATGCACAAATTACAATTTACATGGCACTTTCAGGGAAAACAAAATCTGGCGAGTAGGCCATGGCACATGAGAGAGGGAGTGAGCGTTCTTCTCTGATCCGAAGTAACTGGAATTGCAGGGAACGATGAAGGGCGGAAGGGCACGGCCTCCACAGAGTCCGCAGTCTGAGGAATCGTGGACTGTTGACTGTCCTTGTGGTGTGAATTACGATGATGGGGAAGAGATGGTGGACTGCGATGAATGTGGGGTGTGGGTGCACACAGGTTGCTGTCGCATTCTCAAGGGTCATACATCCTATGTATGTGACAGGTGCAAATTCAAGAAGAAGAAAGTGTCCGAGGAATGCGAGGTTGCCCAGCTTCTGGTGGAGCTTCCGAGCAAGGCCCCTCCTTTAGAGGAGAACGTCTTTACTGTACCTACGGAGCTCTCCAGGGAGGAACGCGCTCATGTACAAGGCATTCCTGGAGGTGATCCGAGTTTCTTTGTGGGTGTCTCCTCTGTATTTTCTCGTCAACTTTGGGAGTACACTGGTTATGTTCCCAAAATGTTCCAATTCAAGTACAGTGATATTCCAAAAGAAAAGGAGCGCACCTGCGTTTTGTTCGCAGAGTATGCGGATAAGAAAGATGATAGTTCTATGATTGACTCCGCAAAAGTTGAGAATCAGATTGATGAGGCCAGTCTCATGGACACCGATTTTCTCCCCTTGATTGAAGTGCAAACACAACGATATTATCTGTCCAGGAATAAAAGCTTTAAGCGTGATTTAAAAAAGGAATCTAAGAACAGGCACAGAGAGCAGTTGGAAGACCATGAGAGAAGTCCTCGTCACAATAAACGGAGGAAGGATGATAATGCCAAGAGAGGTTTGACGAATAAGAGGAGATCCAGAAGTCTTGGGATTGATGATCACGAAGGTAGGCCAAAGAGTTCTTATCATGATGCTGCAGCGCCACTCAAGTCGGCACGAATAGCATCAAGAAACAAGTCTTCTGCAGTTTATATCTCTTTGGATGATGAAGATGATGATACAGTTGTTGGTGCTGGGCATAGTCACCACACAAAGGTGGAGCAACTGAAAAACTCAACACTTGACACTTCCTATGCTTCAGTAAGATTTCCGACCTTTGTATAAAGAAAGAGTTTATTTGTACAAAGAACTGTCTAAGAGATTCCTCCACATATTCCCTTGGCACATTACGGGCATTGTATGACCATTTTGATGCAAACAGCTATGGGGCATAGTTTACTTCTATATCTTATACATAATTTTTATTTGTAGTAGAATTCGTGTCCCCAGTATAAGAAAGAGGATTTTCATTTGTTGGTATCTTGGAGATTTCTTACAGATGCATATTGACAAATAGAAAGCACCTATGTTCCTTAGAGTCACACTTGTAAGAGCATAGTCATGACAGGAGCTTCCTGGGCATAATGTATGATGAACCATAATCACTGGTGCTTAGTGTTTGAACAGGCTCTTGGGAGGAGATTTTGGACATTACGTGAGTATAATTTTCAGTATTGTGGGGGAATCGTTCAATTTAAGGATTGGCTGTTTCAATTTGAAATTTCTTATTATTGTTGTGGTGCTATGGGATTATAGGATTTAGCTCAAACAGGCCTACAGTGGTTGAAAATGACAGCTCATTCTGAAAGTCACTGACCACAAAGGAGACAGACACAATGTTGTCTATATCATATGGATGGCAAGACCATGAGCAGTTGGGTGGAATTCCTTGCTCATTAGACAGCATTGGAGAACATATATCTCGTGCAAAGAACAGGATAATGCTACTAGAAACAAGGTTTTGGGTTGTGAAAATGTTGATGACTTGCAAAATCAAGGGATCAATATATCACTTGCCTCTGTTTAGAGGGAAAAGCTGAATCAGTGGAGTATACACGTTTAATTTGGAAGATATCAGAGAAATTTCATTGGAAGGACAACTCCATGCTACAAGTAGCACCAAGGATGAGCCTGACAGTAACTGTATTTGAACAATATTCCAACCTTGAGACTGGGAAGGTACTTGTATATGGAATATACGAATGCATAGTTTTTTGCATGCACTCCATACATAATTCTCTTTGGATTACTCAATACATATATAATTTTATTCATTGTAAGATACTCTTTGTCTATATTTATTTTTCTATTCCAAATTCTAAGATCACATCACCTTTGGGTTGTTGGTGTGAACTCTAAGGAGTCGGTATGTTTGTTCCAAGTAGTATACAAGTGGAGTTAACAAGAGAGGATTGAGAAAATAACTTAGGATGCATGGCTGGTGATGTCTTAGATATTTAGGCTGTTCAAACTCTTAACATATAATTATCTCTAGTTGTCTTTTTCATCGAAATAACGTGTTTTCTTTTCTAATTTGGTCTCTCATTGTTTTTACTTCATCATGTTGAGCTTGGGTCTTTGGTAATCTTATCACAAAATCTGTAAAGGTAAATCTATCACCAAATCCATTTTGATATTCCCCCAAGGCTATACAAGAGAAGGGAGGGGCATAAATGAGCATGAAGTTTTGTGTACAGATTCCCTTTTTGGCATGCTTGGCAGTGGATGTATTTCCCAATGTTCCATGCAGCATTGTCCAAAAGAGATACCGTTTCAATGCCTTAGTAGGTGAGATTATACAGTGACTTCCAAAGGAGATGTATGTGATTTATTTGTAATATTATTCTTTCACAATTGTGTAATACTATATACACACTTTGTTTCCTTATTATACATCCCCATCTTGCTAAATTGGGGAAGTTCCTCTAGTTTGTTATTATAGATGTACGTAATTGCATTCACTTCATGTCTTCTAGAGATCACCTTTATTTTTGGAGAGGAACTATGGAATATTTGGTGAATTATATTGTTAATGGGAAGTTAGAGGTGTTGGGAAACTCACTTTACATGTTTGAGATCATGAATGATCCTAATCTTCAATGATCTACCTTTGTTAAAGGCTTGGAGGTATGTAGACTATCATTCATGCTTGGGAAATTCAAGTGTATTATTGATTGTACATGTGTGAGATTGGAGGAAGTTCTGGTTTGCATACATAATGTATTAGGTTTGGGCATTTTAGATTTATTGCATTAGTTTTTGGTAAATGCTTGCAAGTTTTTAAGCTTTTTGAAACAATCATATGAAAAAAAATATTAGAATGCCTTTTATAGAAACGGGAGTTTATGTGGTAGAGGAGTTGATACAATTGTTGCACGTGAACTTTGTTGGGAACAATGTCACATTGAGTGATATAAACCTTAATTTTCAGCAAACCCAAAAACTGGTCATCATTTCCTAGAAATGATATTTTTGGTTAAAATGGTCAAAATTTTTATTCTATATTTTTAAGTCACTCAATTAGAGCTATCTAATGGTTTATAAGACTTGGCCATTTGACATATCTAAGTCCTTGAAGATTAAAACCCTAATTTTTGGTTTTCAACTTCTGCCTTCATTCTCTTCAGAGTTATCAAGCTATTATTCCCTTTTTCTTGGAGCCGACTACATTCAGGCATGTCAATATCTCATAATTTCATATGTTCATCGAGACCAAGCAAGAAGGAGACTTGGCATAGATCTATTTGGAACTTGGATCTAAAGCCTCTATTTGGAATGATCCTCGTTCTGGTTTGTAGTGGTCGAAGACAGAATGAACTTGATTTTAATGAAATAGCATACTACACTATAGTCAATTATTCTCCATCCTTTTTAGGCTGCACCTCTCTCCCCACTTTTCTATGTGTGCTTCTTCAACCCTTCCTTCATTGCAACACCTTCATCTGTCACACATGTTCATAGGGAGAAGAATTGAGCACTTGCTTTTTTTGCACATCTCAACCAAGATGACAAAGTATATGCTCTTCCGTTCCTTTCCCGCTCTTACTTAGCTTGGACTATGATATTGCATTCCCATCTTTTCCAAGACTAACAATGCAACCACATGTACTGTGCTCATTTTTGTGCTTGATGTCGAGACCTTTTCTCCCTTTCCTAATGTGTGTTCCCTTTCTTCATATGTGTATGAAATTGAGCGCTTCACGCTTCCTTTTGAAGCCATATTCCCTTCTTCTTTGCAACTCCTACCCCCTAAGGGACTCAATACCTCCTTTCTATATGTTAGAACTTAGCTTCCAATCTTTTTCGACTCCCTCCTGGTTGCCCATAGCATGCACACCCTTTTTTTCTTCTTCCTCCAACCGTCGTTGGATGTTCCTACACATACCCCCTCTTTTGGGTTGAAAACAATAGCCTTCCCTTCTTTGTCACGGGACTTCCATGTGTCATGGAAGCCGATACCGATATGTTACCTCCCAAGTGTTCCTCCTTTTTTTCACTTACGGCTTCTGTTCTTCTTCCTGGACCGCTTCCTTCCTATCTCCCTTCCACTTATCTCTTTCTTTCTTTAGCATAACTTATACACTTATCTCAAATGCATAGTCTCATGCATACATATTATGGCATAAGCTCCTTGTTGATCTCGAGGAAGATCTTCACCTTTTTACTATACCTGGGCACGAGTCCCAAGGCTGGAGATGAAGAAACCCCGCCAGCTATCCTCACGGAATGAACACGGAGATTCAATGAATACATGCGCCGCCCAGCCGGGTGAGCCTCTAGATATATTCCCTCTCATTCTCTCTAATTACCCACAAAGGTAATAATACATGGCCTCTCACATGAGTGCCACTTGGCACTCATGTGAGTATCCTACTCTAAATGTCTAGGAGATGGTTCACACCTCTAGCTCCAAACTAATAAAGGATACTCCACGTTACATTTCCTTCCCCTTAATTCCATTTTTGTCCTCAAAAATGGTATTGGAAGGTCTATGAGAAAGAGAGAAAAATATATAGAAGCATCACTCCCACTATATCCCCATGTTCTTCATGTACATGGTCATATCTCCGTGCTAACCCGCTCCCGTGTGGCACTATCTTCTGAACTATCTTTCCACTTTACTAGGCACTCGTTATATAAGTGACTTCTAGTCCGTTTCTCTCGAGTGCGTAGTATGCTCTCATACTCATGTGGAATAGATTGAACAGATATAGGCTCAACTACCTCATTGTCTAGAATAAGGTTGTCAGATTCACCTAGGCTTTTCTTAAGCCGGCTAACATGAAAAACTGGATGGATTTGACTATTCTCTGGAAGTTGGAGCTGGTAAGCCATCTTTCCTATTCTCTTAAGTATTTGGAAAGGTCCACAATACCTAGGAGATAGTTTTGGACAAGGTCCTTTCGGATCTAGATGGAACTCTAAGATAGACCTTCTCTCCTACCTCAAAGTTGATGTCTCTCGAGTCTCCTTTGAGGGTCAGCATAGGCTCTAGCCCTATCCTTAGCTCTCTTAATGCTGTCCTTAGCAAGCCTAAGCATATCGTTCATCTCTTCCAAGGAGTCCTTTGCATCTTGAACTTTCTCATTCTGCAATCCTACTGCATAAGGAGCTCCTGGCTGAAACCCATACATAAGCATAAATGGACTATGTCCAGTGGAAGAGTGCGTGGCACTATTATATGCAAACTCTACTATAGGTAAGTACTCTTCCCAATTAGTTTGCCTTTCATTCACATATGCTCGAAGCATATCCTCTAGGATTTGGTTAACCCTCTCTGTTTACCCATCCGTATGTGGATGCTCGACCGTACTCATGCTAAGTTTCGTGTCCAACCTTTTGAAGACCGCTCTCCAAAAGTGGCTAGTAAACTTCCTATCTCGATCAGAGACTATGTCTAAAGGAAGACCATATAACTCGTATAGGTTCTCTACAAAGAGTCTAGCCAAGTCAGGGGTCTTCACTGTAGTACGTGTCGGAATAAACCTAGCCATTTTGGTTAACCTATCCACAATTACCCAGATCGAGTCGTGCCCTCTCTATGTCTTAGGTAACCCGACTATAAAGTCCACGGAGATACTCTCCCACTTCCCATTAGGAATATCCAATGAGTGGAGTAGTCCTCCAATCCTCAATCTCTCAGCTTTACTTGCATTTAGTGCATTTAAGCACATACTCTAGGACGTCCTTATGAAGTCAAGGCCAGTAAAACTGCCTCTTAACAAGATCATAAGTCTTGTTAACTCCCGTGTGTCCCGCACTAGGTGTGTCATGATACTCATATAAAATATGCAGTCTCATCTCAGAATCTCTAGGGACACACACCTTATCTTTATATAACAGATATCCATTATGGACACTGTGATTCTTCCACTTGAATGGTTCTTGAGTACCTGTTGATATTCCATCCTCACTGGAAACCCGTGTATTACGATCCCCATTCTCTATGGCTTCCAAATCTCGGAATATGCAGGATCAAGTGCACCTTTCCCTCTAATGGACTGAAGTAGCTCACTAGTGATCTGAGTAAAACTCAATCCATTGAGCGTAGGCATGCGGCTAAGTAAATCAGCCACTACATTAAACTTTCCCTTCCTATACCTAAGCTCATAATCAAACTCCAGAAGGATCTCTGCCCATCGGGTCTTACGACCTTTAAGTTCTTTTTGATTAGAGAGCCACTTAATGCTCTCTTCATCAAACACTATCGTGATTTTGGCACCATATAGATAATGACGCCACTTCTTCAAAGCATGGACAATTGCATACAACTCCTTCTCATAGACGGAGTAATTCTTTTGAGCCGGTTCTAGTTTCTTACTCTCAAAAGCTACTGGTCGACCATCCTAAACTAAAACCGCTCCTATGGCAAAATCACTCGCGTCAGTCGCAACCACAAAGGGTTTGTTGGGATCTGATATATGTAAAAGTGGACCTGTAGCAATCGCTACTTTTAATTTCTCCATACTTTGCTTCTGTTCGTCTCCCCAATGAAAGGCTTTCCCTTTCCCTTTAAGCTGCTCCGTCATCGAAACAACAATTTTGGCATAATTCTTAATGAATCTTCGATAGAAACCTGATAAACCTAGGAAGATCCGTAGCTCTTCCAGGTTCCTTGGATGTGACCATTCCATAATAGCCCTTACTTTTTCAGGATCCATCTGGATTCCAGACTATATGCCCAAGGTATCTAACCTCTGTTTTGAAAAATTCACACTTTGACTCCTTAGCAAAAAGTGAATTTTCCCTTAGCACTTGAAATACCTTTCTTAAGTGTTCCAAGTGCTTTTCTGATGCACTATAGATCAGAATGTCATCTAGGAAATCTATTACAAAGTATCCTAGATAGGGCCGTAATACACTATTCATGAGCTTCATGAAAGTGGAAGGAGCATTGGTGAGACCAAAAGGCATCACCAAAAACTCATAGTGCCCATATCTAGTCCTAAATGCAGTCTTAGGGACATCCTTTGCCCTAATCCTAATCTGATGATATCCTGATCTAAAGTCAAGCTTGTTAAGATACCTAGCTTGATGTAACTGATCAAATAGGTCTTCCAATCTAGGCATTGGAAACCTATTTTTGATAGTTACCTTATTAAGTGCTCTATAATCTATACATAATCTCATAGAGCCATCTTTCTTCTTAACTAGGAGCATTGGCGATGCCCAAGGTGAGTTACTAGGTCTAATGAAGCCCTTATCTAAGTAATCCTGTAACTGCCTCTCAACCTCCTCATGCTGAGAAACACTAAGCCTATACGGTGGCTTACAAATAGGGTTAGTGTTAGTAACTACCTCAATAGCATGGTCAATGTCCCTCTCAGGCTCAGAGTTCGGACTATACAATAAAGAGATCTCTTGTACATGCTGGAAATGACAAAGACTATACGACTCTCAAAATTTACTTCCATTTCTTTCAAACTCAAGTGTGTTGTTTTGATAGTTGCGTTTAAGTGTGTCTCCCAACCCCCATAGCCACTCTCTTCCTAACACAAGATCTGTCCTCTCCATATTCATAATTTGGAAGTCCATGTGATCTGTATAGTCCTTCATCTTGACTTCCAAATTGGATACCATAGTATCCCATATCCTCTTGTCTTCCCCTTGCATCATAGATAGTATGTATTTATGTGCACTGGGCTGCAGGGGAATCTTTAGCTTATTAACCAGAGCATAGTTTATGAAGTTATGAGTGGCAGAGTCATCTAACACTACCATGAAGTTTAACCAAGTCATGTGGTCCAAATTGTGATGACCACAATGACTGAGTCAAACAACAGGTATGCTCTATATCCTCGTGCATCACCTCCACTTCCTTGCAGCTAGAGCTTCCATGAATAGGAAGTGTCTACACTAGGTGGACCGCCTTTTTGCCCTTTTCAAGGGCTGTACTACTCTCTGGTCCTCTCTTCTTTTCTTCCCCCTTCTTGAGTGGACAGTTCCACTGTGAATGGCTAGGAGACAAGCACCTAAAGCACATGTTCTCTCTTTTGGCCCTCTCAAACTGTTCTGTAGGTAGCCTAGGCCCTTGTGAACTTTGTTTTTTAATTAAAATTTTGTTTTCCCCCAATATCAACTTCTTCTTGAACTTAGTCGTGCTAAGAGGCGTGAGGGGCTGATCTGTCTCCATAGGAGTGTATTGAGGACGGTTATGGTCCTCATAGATCTGTGCATACTTGATCGCCTCCTCAAACGTTTTAGGTGCATTTCTTCTTACCTCTCTCTTGATGGCTTTATCTAAGCCTCTAACAAACCCTCCAGTTTTCTGAAAATCATCTAAGCCCTTAAGTTTCAAAATGATCTCCCTATAGTGGGATATGTAGACCGTCAAGGGCCTACCTCTCTAGGTGATCCTATCCCACTCATCCCAATTCCTCTCCTCCTCATTCTCAAGAAGAAACTCTTTTAGAAAAAGAGTTTCAAACTGTGCCCAATCTATAGGGATAGAGTTTGCCTCCTTGAGACTCATCCACCACTTATAAGCACGCGGGCCAAGCGAGAGACTCGCCTCTAGCACACGGTACTCTGGTGGGATGCCCTTCAGTTGATGCAAATCATGCCACTTTTGTAAAAAAGTGTAGATTGCATCCTTGTTTCTATCTCGGTCATCCCCTGTAAAGGTAGGTGCCAGGTGGCTTTAAGTCTTTCAGGAGGGGAGCTTCCCTAGAGCTCTCTCCTTTATGTTTACTAGGAAAAGAAGGATCTTTCCTAGTTATCTCTCGAGGAAGAGTAGGAGGTTCTCTTTCCTTCCTAGCTAGGAAAGAGGTGCCATTTGTCTCGAGTGAGATCATTTGAGACTTAAGCTCCTCAATGAGAGACGTCATGCTACCTATGTCTCTCTGTAGCCTAAGGGTCTTTTCCTTTAAGTCTGCAAATTGGTCATGAGTAACAAAGTCATCCAAAAGTTCCTCATGGGTATATTCTTCTTGTGGAGGCTCTTTTTCCTCTAGTTTTTCCTCTACTTCCTGCCCTATTTTTACCTCTTCCATCCTAAGGTCAGGATCCTCTAGTTGTTCTTTAGATGGAGAAGTGTGTTCTACTATTTGTTTCCCTTTGGACTCCATGTTTCACTCCCCCTCGTTTCTAATTAGAGTATGTGAAAAGAATGGAAGTAAACTTTAAATATGCAAGAAGAAGAGAAATATAACACAAGAGCACTTCCCTGGTACAAAATGAAGCCGCGGAAGCGAAATCCAAGCGATCTTTGAAGCGTGAAGGCGCTGATCTTCAATCTTCGCGAGGCCCAAACAAAAATTTGAAATGTCCGGTTGGCCCAAGGAGGTTCCAGTCACCAAAAACCAACAAGAACGATGCCAAATCATATAGCAATAGCCCCAATTGGGCAAACTGAGTCAAATTGAAGCACTTTTGAATTTTGACAATCCTCACCAGTCCAAAAGATGTAGTCCAATACTTGTACTTCAGAGATATGAAGCTATCCCAAGTGAAAAAAGTTGATTTGGATGCTAAATGATGAAAAACTAAGCTCGGGAGTGGCTGCCTAGTTCCTGCTGAAGCCCTGCAGAGGGATTTTGGTTGATCAAATCTTGTCCAAATCAATCATAATCTGTTGCAAAGCGAAGTAGCTTCGTAATGTGACAAAGATTTCTGAAATTGGACGTCGTATCACCAAGCTATGGTGCAGAGAAGAAGATGGGTATGTCAAGGATAGGATGTGGGAAAACAAATCTTCATGAAGTAGTGACTTTGGGAGCTCATAACGGAGAATCTGAAGCTTGTCAAGCAAATCCAATGACCTTACCTCATGTCCACAGCCCATAGTACGTGTTTGCATCACTTCGTTCCCCCAAAAACTTAATCCATAGCTTGTTTTGGTCTCCCAAACTTCATAAAAAAACTCGAATCCGTCTCCAAGGTTTTTAGCATATCCAAAGAGAGTTCACATATCCCACATGTGTAGTCGAAGTGCTGAGTGCGAAGTATATATAATACGCCTACTTCATCCTTTCCTCAACCATGAGGAAGAGTGGAGAGAATGGGAGCGCGAGGCTGCCCTCTCTGCGTGCGCTTCGTATGTTGAGCTCATGTGTGAGTCTTGTCCGCACGTGGGCATCCGTTGGCGCAATCGTGCGTTTGCTAGCTCCGATACCAATATGACATAAGCTCCTTGTTGATCTTGAGGAAGCTCTTCACCTTTTTACTGTACCTGGACACGAGTCCCAAGGCTCGAGATGAAGAAACCCTGCCAGCTATCCTCACAGAATGAACACAGAGATTCAATGAATAGATGTGCTGCCCAGCCACATGAGCCTCTAGATATATTCCCTCTCATTCTCTCTAATTACCCAGAAAGGTAATAATACATGGCCTCACACATGAGTGCCACTTGGCACTCATGTGAGTATCCTACTCTAAATGTCTAGGAGGTGGTTCAAACCTCTAGCTCCAAACTCATAAAGGATACTCCACGTTACACATATGTTATAACACGTGTAATTGCATATTTATTATGACTTATATGTGCACTCATTATGAATATATACAAACAATACTCACATGCAAACACATTTTGTCACATACTTATGCACATAAATGTGCGTAATTTACACACCTGTTCACGTGTACATATACATAATTGTTCATACATATGTACTCGCTCACATATGCTCATATACAAGTGCATGCTCACATGAGATGATGTACACACATGTATATACAAAATCTTATATGCACACATATATATGGTCATACACACAAAATCATACATGCACATCATGCATTTGTTGTTTATGCTCAAACCCATACTGATGCTCTTACATGTACACACAATCATGGAGATATCGAATCACTAATACAATCATATATATGTAATAATTCTCAATTATGATGGCATTAAGGGTACAACACAGGAGTGAATGTAAACACATATGTTGATGTATGTACATCTTCAAAAAAAAAAATTCTCAATATGCAATGAGAACCACCATCTAGGGTAGAAATCACCATGGTTTGTTTGTATTATTTGCTTTCATCTTGGTATCTCGGTTGAATGTTGTCATCATTTAGTGCTTTGTTTTGATTGCAGGCTTGGGTTCGAATCTTGATTGCAATGCTCATCAAGTAAGTTTGCACGCATAATAAACATATAAGCAAACCTTGTTTATGCAAGCTTAACCGAATCCTTAGTGCTGAATTTTCTAAACAAAGCCAAAACAGTAGACTTCGTGGTCACAAACGTAACAACTTTCAAAGTCTTATCCAAAACTGTCTTTATCCATGCTCAAATAGGAGATCTAAACAATGGCATTTGCATCTTGTATAGAAAATATGAGGCCATTGTTGCTCCACCAAGTATCCTTCTCTAACACAATTAGTAGCATTGTCCACAGTACATACATATTTGCCCTACATTTTTTGGGTTTACATCCAAGATAACATCGTTCAATATCTGAAAAATAAACTCTCCAAGTTTTACCTCACATGAGGTATCCACAAATTTTAAAAAGACACTTCCATAGATGCATGATACAATCACATTGACGATTGGTCTTATCAAACAATATTGCATCCAAATATTCTCCACTTCCATCGCAAACAATATTGCATCCAAATATTATCCACTTTTCTCTTATCATTAGGAAGTCATTCTCAATACATTTAACCTCCTTATGCAACTCACACTCCTCTCCATCTGGTATGAGGGAGCTTTGAAAGAAGTCCCTACTCACCCAACCCCACGAAGCATCTGCAAAAAGTAAGGGCTTCTTACCTTTCAAAATGTAATATTTTTGGCAAAGAAAAAACAACGGACTACTTCGTATGCATGATCCCTAATCTGGCCATTGAAGGCCTATTCAATGGTCCCATAGGTCCTTTTGACTTTTTTGATACATGAACACTTGAAGACTCCGCAAGCCCAATCTCAAACTCATCACATGGAGATGGTTTTCCAACACTTTCCACGTTTCCAATTACATGGTATTCTCCAAGAGAATGCTCTAGTACCCTTGCAGGTATCTTCCTACATGAATCTTTAACATGGTGAGGCACTTTATCGCATTTTCCCACACTATAACCCTTTAAGGAAAGAATATGAGCCCTTATGCAATTTGCTCCTTCATCCCAAGTGCGGGCACAAAACCTACACTTCACTGTCCAATGGCCTTTTGGGTAAGGCATTCACCTTGTCTACAAAAATCCCATTCAATTCCTTCCTTGCGAGACATCTACACATATCCAAAAACCATCTCAATTAGCACTTAACATCTTAAGACTCAATTATGTTTGAGAGAAAGGAATTTTGTAGTTTATTGCCTATTGGATCACGCATCTATGGTCTTTGTACAATGTATGCAATATGATGATATACTCCGTATGATAGAGCAGCTAACATTGAATTTCTGAATTTCTTCTCATAAATTTGAAAGAAAAGTGCATATATGATAAATTTCTTTTGAAGCATGACAAGGTGCCCATGTTGTTGTGAGCTTTCCCAAGGGAAGTACTTGATACAGGGTACACCAAGAATGAACTTGGGTTCTCTGTGACAACCTTGCTTAGAAGATGAGAACCTTTTCATATGTTTTGAAAGAATTCTCCTAACAATATGAATAGTGATAATCAATGATTTTGGCTTTTTTTGAATTTTTTTTAATAGCTTTTGAGGGGAGTCTCATGCCTATATAAGAGACATCTTGTAAGCTCTTTTACACATGTATGGTAGCTTTCGTGAAGCTCTTCCAATTAGGGTTTGTGGGAAGCACTTTTTGTAAGTATATTTTTGTAATTTAGAGTTTCTTTTTGGAGCTTCTTTTGCTCTTTTGCCATATCTCTTGTGTACATTATCTCTATTTGTCTTTTTCTTTATCTCTTTACACACTCTCTCTCTCTCTACAATGATTATGGACCTTAGAAACCAACATAAATGATCTTTGATGGTGAGGTGCTATATACCATTAGATAGCTTTTGATGAGAACCATATGCCTATATAGAGCATTTTGACCATTTATGAAAATTAGGGTTTGTTGGATATTAGGGTTTTGACCCCTCAATGTGACATTATTTTTCCAACAATCCCCCCTCAATGTCATATTGGCATAGGGCTCAATAACCTGCATAACTTTCGATGTCTTTCTTTGGATAATGCTTTAATAAAAATGTTTACCACATTCTGACTTATAAATACATAGATGAGCTAAATATGCTTTTTAGAAATCTGTCACGAGTATAATGATAATGAACCTCAGTATGCTTTGTCCTTGCATGAGGAACAATATAGCTTAGCATCAAAGGGTTCTAAATCTGCATCTTCTTTAATGTCACAGGAACATCCGTAAGTGTTTGCATGTGTTTACAATATGACATTTCAAACCTTTCTAATAGTTTTTAAATATACTTTTGCTGTGTCATGTAGATACCATCATTTTTGAATATGATTTCAATGCCATGATAATAATGTAAAACACTAAGATCATTAACATTAAATATATGTTTAAGTTGTGACTTAAAAAATTGAAGATCTAAGTCCTTGGGACTTGTCATAATCATATCATGAACATAAATGATGATGATGATGATGATTAGAACATGTGTCTCTGACTTAACATAGAGTGTAGGAAAAGCTTATGAGTTTTCAAAACCAATAGACAAAAGATATAGATGAATCTTTGCGTATCATCCCCTTGGTGCTTGCTTCAAACCATAAAGAGCTTTTTTAAGTTTGCATACTAAATGTTCTTTACCTTATTCTTCAAAACTCTTTGTTGTTGAATATAAACATCTTCAAGAAGATCACCATTAAGAAAACTTGTCTTGATATCTAATTGGTGTTCTTTCCAACTGCAAGAAGAGAAAGAACAATCGTGGCTATGGTCATTCTAGAAGTAGGTGCAAAAGTTTCATCATAGATAACACCTTTCTTTGTGCATAACACTAGTCTTGCTTTATGCCCATCAATTGTACCATCGGCCTTTCTTTTGATCTTGAAGATCCATTTAACATCAATAGCTTTTTTATCTTTTGGTAATTCATAAAGCTTTCTTGTGCATATAATTAATCTGCTCTTGCATTGCTTCCTTCCAAACGTGACTTTGTAATGCATCTTTGAAACTAGTAGGTTCATTCTCAACTATAGTAAGGGTCGGAATGTTATGAATCTCAAAAGGTGTGCATAATTTATCTAACATGTTTGATTTCTTATCCTTCCTATAAAATTTTGATACCACTATCTTGTACTATTTGAAAGAACCACTATGGAAGAGGCTTGAAAATTGGTGCAACATCTTGTTCTTCTACAACTCTTTCTTCTCGAGCTCTTGAAGTTTTTCCAGTTTCATAAGTTGGAATGTCAAGAGGTTGAGTAGGAATCGGAGAGGGTGGTGTAGATAGTGGTGAATATTCATGAGTAGGAATTACAACTTTCTCTTTACCTTTATCTTTAGGAACCTTTGGGGATTGAGAAGGTTCATCACCCCTCCCCCCCCTCCCCCCCCTTCCCCCCCCCCTCCCCCCCCTTCCCCCCCCCCTCCCCCCCCTTCCCCCCCCCTCCCCCCCCTCCCCCCCCCTCCCCCCCCCTCCCCCCCCCTCCCCCCCCCCTCCCCCCCCCCTCCCCCCCCCTCCCCCCCCCCTCCCCCCCCCCTCCCCCCCCCTCCCCCCCCCTTCCCCCCCCCTTCCCCCCCCTTCCCCCCCCCCTTCCCCCCCCCCTCCCCCCCCCCCCCCCCTCCCCCCCCCTCTCCCCCTCCCCCTCCCCCTCCCCCCCCCTCTCCCCCTCCCCCTCCCCCCCCCTCTCCCCCTCCCCCCTCCCCCCCCCCCCCCCCTCCCCCCCCCTCCCCCTCCCACCCCCCTCCCCCCCCCCTCCCCCCCCCCTCCCCCTCCCCCCCCCCCTCCCCCCCCCCCTCCCCCCCCTCTCCCCCCCCCCCCCCCCCCCTCTCCCCCCCCTCTCCCCCCCCCCCTCCCCCCCCCCTCCCCCTCCACCCCCCCTCCCCCCCCCTCCACCCCCCCTCCCTCCCCCCCCCTCCCCCTCCCCCCCCCCCCCCCCCCCCCCCCCCCGCGCGCGTATGACTGAATATAAATATCCAAATTTCTCTTGGACAATGCATAATGGTTTTCTTTAATAAAATTTCGAATTTGTGAATTTTTGTCATAAATTTGACTTTTTGCTACATATGCATTGCATGAGAGTAGGATATTAACTCTTTCTAGTACATAGAACTTATAGCCTTTGCTTTCAATAGTTTCATAACCAATAAAAGAAGCTTTGATAGCTTTCACATCAAGCTTACATGGTCCTTCTTCTCAATGTGAACATAAGAGGGAGGACCAAGATCTTTGAAATAATTCACATTGGGCTTATAACCATGATATGCTTCATAAGGTGTGATCACCTTCAAGCTCTTGCGGAATATCTGTTCAGAATGTGATTAGGTGCATGAACTGCATCAAGCCAAATTTTATGTGAAAGCTTCTTTCAAGACATCATACTACGTGCCATTTCAACAAGTGTCCTATTCTTTCTCTTTGTAATACCATTATTTTTTGGAGTGTAAGCAATAGTGAGTTGATGAGAGATATCTTTGTCTTCAAGTTATGACTTAAAGTCTTAAGATATGTACTCTTTTCTTCTATCACTTCTCAAAACCTGAATTTTAGATTGACTTTTATTTTCAATCATAACAACAACTTCTTGAAAGTAGCAAAAACTTTTGACTTTGCTTTTAATAAAAAAAATCCAAGAATATTGAGAATAATCTTCAATGACTGCGATAAAATACCTATGTCCTTGAATTGAATATGCTCTCATGGGTCCATTAACATCCTTGTGGAAGTGATGAATCCATATTTCTTGAATGGAAGTTTATGAGGCTTTTTTTCAAGATATCCTTTTCAAGAATTTGCATCATCTGATAAAGCAAAAGTAGGTAAACTCTCCACCATACCTTGATCATTTATGTGCTCGAGAGCCATATAACTAATATGGCCAAATTTAGCATGTCATAACTTCATATTCTCCTTTGGTGTAAAAGACTTGAGAACATTAGCATGATTGTTTTGGGACAATATAAACATACCACTTCTGTATTCACATTGTAATAGAGTCTAGACAATGCTCCTCATTAGGTGTGGGGATTTTACATGATGCCTTGTTAAAAATCACTTTATAATTATCCTATAAGAAAGTAGACATGGACAACAAATTCTTCTTCATTTTTGGAACCTAAAGAACATTAGCAATTATGAATTTTCCACCTCCGCTTAACTTTAAAGTAACTTCCTCAACACCAATGATACTCAAATCATGAACATTTGCTATGATCAACCTTCTACCCATAGAGTTAGTAAGGGAAGAGAATACCTTCTTGCAAATTGCCATGTGCTTAGTAGCTCCATAATGAAAAATCCAAGGATTTTTAAAAATTACATATAATGCTCCTTGGTCAAAAGCAATTTCTTCAATACTAACACATGCATAAGATTCTTCGCTTGAAGACTTAGGTTTTAAACCTTTTTGAGCATTTTTACTAGATACTCTTTATATATGTACACTCCGATATGCATGTATTCATATATATTGTCATCGTACCTTATGAACGTATGAATACCGTACGGGAAGCCTGAAATCTTAAGGTACGTACATAGTACTGTACTAATACGTACTGTATAGATCGTACAGATCGTACCTTACTAACTATGATTATACCATGTTTTAATCATTCTCTAAATTCTTCCATACTCTTCTGCTTGTCTTCATCTTGAAGCAAGAGGAACTCTAACTCTTCGGATGTAATTTCTTTACATCTTGTAGAAAGAGAGAGAGAAATAACAAAAGAACGATATGTAGATGAAAGGGAATTCATAAGAGTGTTCACCATCTCTTCATTAGAAACGCTAACTCCAATCGTAAGAAGTTGATCATGAATATCCTTAAGCTTCAAAATATAAGATTGAACTGACTCACGAACTTTCATCCTTGTGTTGGCTAATTGTCTCCTTAAATGAGCTTTCCTTGCAGAATTTCTGCTTTGATAGAGATTCTAACTCCAATCAAGCCTAATGAGAGGTTTTGTAGGACTTGATTTGAGGAATAATACGTTGCTTCACTCCCATAGCAATGAGTGAGAGTGCATGTGCGTCTCCAGAATCCCAGATAGATTTCCCAATATCCGTAACCATACGAAAATTACTAGCCCAACCTCTTTGCAATGCAATGATTGCATAGGTGTTTATGATGGTGCAATATCTCACATCAAGTATTTTATGTGTTTTTAGCACTAGATAGGTAAAGGAGTGCTAGATGTAGATTATTCTTGGATCATCTAAAAAGTAATAAAAAAATGTTGCGAAGAAATATAATACTTGTTTTTTATTTCCATTTTTTTAGTACTCTACGTACTAAACGTTTTAAAACCCATTTCCTAAACTCATTTTCTTAACTCTCTTTGTATAATGTGTACAAGTAATGATATATGACCTTATATTCATGTCTTTATATAGATAAAACCCAAAATCGAAAAATCTAACCAAAAAGTACTTGCCTGCGGATTGCGGTAGGTTTTAGGAGAATGTGTTTTTCCTGATATATTTTATTTTTTTTTACTTGCATATGGGTTTATTATAGACCATAGGATCATAATCCACTAGATTTTGACATGTGTGATATGCATTTGACTTGAAAACATGCATTTTCAATTTTGACCTTAAATTAGGGTTTGACTTTTGATCATTTATCTGTAGACAAACACCCGATAATAAACCATAGGATCATAATCCACTAGATTTTGACATGTGTGATATTCATTTGACTTAAAAACATGCATTTTCAATTTTGACCTTAAATTAGGGTTTGACTTTTGATCATCTATTTGTAGACAAACACTAGAGTGTTATGTATGGTTGGATAGCTCTCATTGAGCTTTACAAGAATATCTATTAAAAATTTTACCCAAAATATGATCATCTTTGACTTTGTTGACCAGCTTTTGACCAAGTTTTGACGTGCAAATTGAGCGTCCTTGTGGAAAGTTGCTCACATTTCTAAGAATCCCCTTTTGAGACAAGGGAACTATGCGAGGTTGGTATATCTGTCAGTTGTTGAAGTTATTATGTATTAGGTATTTGTTTAAGTTTTCACATATCATGCAAACTTCAAAGCATCCTACAAGCACACACACCGACCTTTGTCATGAAGAGCTCTCCCCAAACACACGTCACAAAGAGAACTCACACGTCCCCGATCCTTCTCAATCAAGTAGTACTCGGAAGGATAGAGATGACTACATTATGCTAAGGAATGGGGATAGAATATAGACTTAAATATGGCCCCTTATCTACCTATCAAATCAAGGTTATATGCTCTCATCTACACCTATCAAGCACGCACACATGCATACACATAGACATACGATGAAATGATAAGATTTAGCATGCCTAATCAATAGTCTTTTTCAACTACTCCAACCATCTCATTTTGATTCTTTTCTTTTGCTATTGTTGCATCTTTCTCCTTCTTGAAACAAAATTCTGCTTTATGTATCTTTCCACCACAAATTTTGCAAGGATTAGTAGAATAACAATCTGTCTCTTTGTGGCTTGTCCTACCACAATGTTTACACTTCTTGAATCTTTTGACTTTTGTTGCAAATGTGTTGTCTTTACCTTCATTTGTCTTAAGTTTTTTCTCCTTGTTTTGTATGGCTGGCTGCTGCCAATACTTTGTCAAGATTAGGATTAGTCTTGTTTTGAAGAATAGTGACAATCATGTTATATGAAGAAGGTAGACTTTTCAAGAGAACTGCTACTCCAATAGCTTTTGAGATTGGATGCTCCATTCGAGCTAATCGAGCTAAAGAGCTGTTAAATTTGTTAATGTGCTCTGCCACTAATGTTGAGTAACCCATTCCCAATTGAAAGAAGGAAATGAGAAGAGACAAAAGAGACTCTTGAGTATCCCTCCATTTTAATCCATGCTTCCCGTACACTCTTGATACCTGCAAGGTGATGTATATATTCATTACTCAAGCTCATACCTATGGTGGACAAAGCTTTTCTATTTCTAGATAAAGTTGCTGCATTTGTGCCTTGGCTTGAAGTTGAAGCTCCTCCTCATGTTGCAGGAACAACTATGCCTCTTGCATGTGTATTTTTAGCTCCACTTGACGAAGATGAAGTAATACTTTGGACGTGGATCCTATAAAAGTCTTGAGCAACTGTTATATACAATACAATTCTTGCTTCTAGTTGCTTCACCTCTGCTTCAACCTCATCCCTTAGATCAATGATCATGAGATAATATTGGAGACATGTTTGCCATGTGTGGAAGTTGCGTCCACTGAAGCGATCTACTAATACCATAGAGGAAGTTGCCATACCTCGCAAGTCAAAACTTAAGCGAGTGGGTTGCTCAAGCTAACTCTTTCACAACTCTCACAAACTTGCTATGATACAAATTGTTTGTTTTTAGGCCCATAATTTATATATATATATATATATATATATATATATATATATATATATATATATATATATATATATATATATATATATATATATATATATATATATATATATATATATATATATAGATCGAGCGAGAGAGAGAGAGAGAGAGAGAGAGAGAGAGAGAGAGAGAGAGAGAGAGAGAGAGAGAGAGAGAGAGAGAGAGAGAGAGAGAGAGAGAGAGAGAGAGAGAGAGAGAGAGAGAGAGAGAGAGAGAGAGAGAGAGAGAGGAAGAGGAAGAGGAAGAGGAAGAGGAAGAGGAAGAGGAAGAGGAAGAGGAAGAGGAAGAGGAAGAGGAAGAGGAAGAGGAAGAGGAAGAGGAAGAGGAAGAGGAAGAGGAAGAAGAAGAAGAAAGTTTTTTACGTCTATGACAAGCCAAAATCGGCGTATGAGACAAAACATAAGATACATGATGCGAATGCCATCCTGCTGTCACAAAAGTAAAACAAGATCATAAAAAGCTAATACAATCTAGTCTCAAACATGTGTGGTAGAATACTAAGGCTGGTGGAGCCCTATCTCTGGGGGTATATGCATGTCTATATGTTGAGGGCAATACAATCATGAAGATGCATCTGTCTACTAGCTCCATCTAGTGGTAATGGAGGGGTGGAGGATGTGATACATAGGTGGAGTCGGTGCTAGAGCTTCCTGTATGAAAGCTATAGGATCTGCACTCATCAGGGCTACTCGCTCCGCAGTCGTCACGTGATGTCCTCAAATCTCCTCTATTTGGCTATGGTATAGCCTCACTCCTTTGAGCGATGTGACTCGTGGTCGTCATCTAGCTCGACTCGCCTAATGCTGCTGTAGTGTCACTCCTCGCTGGGAATGAGGTGGGGAGGGGGCTCTAGACCTTTGGAAAAAATCAGTGAGCTGCAACTATCTCCTCTACACCTGTGTAGCTATGTATGCTAGTGGTAACAGTGCATCTCTATGCCTCTGAATCTCTATCAAGAAACATCCTAACTGTCTCTGATCTCGGGAGTCCATAATCTCTCGTAGGGTAGGCTGCTCCCTGAACAAAGCAAGCTTGCCCCGGTACGCGAACCGCTGGTTCATGTGCTTCAATTTGGTTTGGTTCGTTTCTAACGAACCGTTACATTCGGTTCGTGCAAGTTAGGGACGTTGTTAGGTTCGGTTTTCGAACTTCAGTTGGAAGTTATCTTGAGAGTTGCGCCTTGCCCGTTGCTTGAGTCTTGCCCCGAACTTGAGTCTTGCCCCTTGCTCAGCACTAAGCAAGCGTTGATACAGAGCTATTGCCCACACAACCTGCTGCCACGACCAGTTTAGGGTTCGAACCTTTGCTCGGTGTCACCTTGGTCTTCGTGTGTCACTCGGGAGCCCATTTGGTCTGCGTTCGAACTTCGATTTTGAGCTATAAGCCTTTAACATTGCTTAAAGCTTTGAAGTTCGAACTTTGAAGGTCTTAGGTACAACATCTCAGCATCGTAAAGCTTCAAGCCTCATTATTTAGAGCTTAGAACTTAATCAAGATTCACCATTGATATGTGTCTTTGAGTCCATTATACCACATAGTTTTTGAGCATCAAATAGCCTTTCCAACTTATTTGTTTTGATCCTTTGAGCATCATAAAGCCATCATGCCTCGTGCCGTGTCCAATGTTTGGGATGCACACATTGTGAGCCATGCTTTGGCTAATAGTTCAAGTGCATCCGGGTATGGTACACGAAGATGGACATGCAAGTATTGTGGTAGGAATTTTTCCACTACCACAACGCGCCTTATTAGTCACGTATCTGGTCTAGGAGGAGGAGGTATCTCTACATGTGAGAAGGTGCCTCCCAATAGCAGAGGCTATTAAAAATGAGCATCGTCTTGCTCAACAAGGAAAGGAAGCACGTCGTCGTGATAGGGCAGCCACATATGTTGAGCTCATGGATGATGTGGATCCTTCTCCTAGTCAAGCATCACAAAGGGCTCGTATAGTCTCTCAACGAGATGAAGAGGATGTGTCCACACCCCCTTCTTGTCATCCTCCTACACAAAGACCTAGGCAAGGGAGCTTACATTCTTCTATGTTGTCCTCTGCTTTGCAAAAGGAACGGCAAAAAGTTGCTTAAGTAGAGATTGAACAATGCATTCTTCAATGCAACTTGGCATTCAATGTAGTGAGGATAGATGCTTGGAGAAGAATGGTGAAAGCAATGCCCAGGTAGGCCCTTGTTATGATTGGCATGGGTTGGAAATTGGAATATAATAGACTTCGTGAACCCATGTTAGATGAAGAGAAGGATCGCATAGAAGTACAACTAGAGCCAATTAGATTGGGGTGGAAGACCTATGGTTGCTCTATTATATCTGATGGATGGAGTGACACTAGGAGATGCCACATCATCAATATATTGGTATCTAGTGGTCTTGGCACATATTTTTTACGAGCCATTGATGCTAGTCGTGCAGGGGTCCGCATCACCGGTGAATTCATTTTTGAGCACATAAAGACGGCTATCCTTGAGATTGGGGCTGAGAATGTGGTACAAGTTATCACAGATAATGCCTCCAATTGCGAAAGGATGCGGGAAATGATAGAGAAAGAGTTTCCTAGTATTGTCTGGACTCTGGACTCCATGTGCTGCACACTGCCTTGATCTTCTTTTTGAAGACATAGGCAAATTGTCTTGGCTTGCACCGTTAGTAAGTGATGCAAAGAGCATTGTGACTTTTATACGCAAAAAATCATAAGGCACTTGCTATTTTTCGTTGTCATAGTTCAGTGGATATGATTCGTCCTGCAGACACCCGCTTCGCATATATATACATGGTTTTTCAGAGACTCCAGGAAGTTAGCGATGCTTTGCGCATATCCGCGATTGATCGTCGATGGGCTTCCATGCATACAACAAACACTGAGCTTGCACGTTATGTGCAACGCAAATTGTTGGATGATGCCTTTTGGTCGGATATTGCAGCCATAGTACCTGTGTTTAGATGCATATACATTGTTCTACGTATTGTGGACAAAGAAGGATCTACTCTCGATCTTGTATACCACATGTACACAAAGATGCGAGAGGCTATCTTTTCATCGACGACATTGTCACTTGACAGGTATCTTTTATATGTTTCATTGAAGTTTGCACTATCTTTACTATTTAGTACATTAAATTATAAATTTCAAATTCGAATGTTTCAATTTTATAGGAAAAAGGATATCATAGATTTGGTGGATGCACGATGGAGAACACTATCTCGTCTTATCCATGGATTTTCAACCCTCTTGTATCCCTTTTTCAAGGGACCTACATTATGGGCACAGACGAGTCTTCGATTAATGAAGGATCAGTACATGGACCACATCTTGACACTAGATGAGCAACTCACATTCGATAGTGAGTTTATTGGCTACATGAGCAATGTTGGTATTGCTTATGGGAGGACTACCTCGCTTTGTAAGGAGGTGACTATGCGGCCTCTTGAGTGGTGGCAACATTATAGTTATGGTCATCCTACCATTGCACCTATTGCGTTGCGTGTTCTCTCACATGTAAAAGATTATAATTGTATTCAATTTCTCTTTTTTTTGGTTAAATTTTGATGTTATATTTATTATTGATCATTGATCAATGATCATACTATGTAGGATGCTTCTTCGAGTGCATGTGAGCGTAATTGGAGTTCATATTCCCTTGTGCACACCAAACTACGAAATCGTTTGAGTGTCACACAATTAGAGTGTGTTGTCTTTTGCAAGGCGAATCTACGCCTTGTACAAGACTTGAAGAAGTTGGATGGTCCAAAGCAAGTAAATTAATCTATAATTTAACATCCAATTCTTGCCACTTCAAATGACAAAGTTTAAAGTTGAATCTTGATTCTTGATTCTTCTCTGAGCTCTCCATTTCATGTTTCCATTGCAGGTATCACCTACTATATTTGATGAGAGTATGGACACTCAGGAAGATATGGAAGCTCGCATTAGAGATGAGCAGGAGGACATATACCGTATGCTACATCGAGAGCTCGAGAGCATTGACACGAGAGTGATTAGGGCTCGCTCACATGTTCTATCAGAGCAGACACAGTCACGTATTGATGTTCCATCTACGAGTTCTATGATAGGCCGTCGACGGAAGTTACGCCCACGACGCAGAGGAGCACTTATGGCAGATGATGACATTGGAGAGGAAGATGCTAGAGCATTGGATATGGTTCCTATTAGGGAGCCTGAGTATGATGATGAAGGAAATCTTATTAGTACTGGAGACATTCCTTCATCATCTTCATCATCAGAGGATTTAGACGAGTAGTAGACTCTAGCATGTAGCCATTCATATCTATGATGATTGACCATATGACATTGATGTATCATGTCACATACTTGGATGATATGTGTTTGGACTCTGATTTGTTATGTATTTGGGATTCATCATTCATGGATGATACTTCATACTACATAGTTGAGTGTTCACTGTTGACATTATGTATTCCATTTCTCTTGAGATGTAATGGAGATGTTAGCACATATTGCTTTGTTCATTTTGTGGCATCATCTTTTAAGTTTCCTTTATTCTACATTGTTTGGTTTCAACTTTCAAATTACATTGATGATTGATGCTCCGTGAATTGTGCTCGGTGAATTGTGATAGGTGAATTGTGATATATATACCTATCTATCTATCTATCGCTCTCTCTCTCTCATATATATATATATATATATATATATATATATATATATATATATATATATATATATATATATATATATATATATATATATATATATATATATATATATATATATATATATATATAAAACACTATAACGTACCTTACAAACCTTACCTTGGAGGTAAGGTTCGGTTCACGTACCTTACGCCACCGAACCTTACGAACCTAACCACCTTGGAACAAAGTGTCATATCTGTCTCTAATCTGAGTGTATGCTCTGCATCGACAAACGAAATGCTCCGTAGTCTCCACCTCCTCTCTACATAGTTTGCAGATCCTTTCTGCTCTTGGGACCCCACTGTGTCTCCCACTCTCGATCTCTTGTGTGTGTGATGCGACCCTTAGTTGGCCGGTCGCTACTCGTGAACTCTATGGCATATAGATGTCCATATAATGTGGTCTCTGTATGAATCCATCAGACATAATGGTGAGAAAACTAGTTTTTGTAGTCTAACATCCTCCCCGCTAAGTTGGGTGATCTCCATACTCTCCTGATGTAGAGCCTCCATAAGTCTTGCCTGAGCACCAGATTCCTCTCTTTGCGAGAGAGGTGATAGTAAGTTGAGTCTAAGTCGTACTGAAAAGGTGGCAAACTCTCCATATCGAGCCCATGTGTCGCGAACCAAGTTATGATCTATGAGTACAAGGCTCTATCATGTCCACTTTGAGATAACTGTATAGCTGCGCAAAAAGCTCTACAAGTGAGTCTATCGTGTGGGAGCTCCCTCACCCTCTCAATGAAACTCACTGCACAGAATAGTGACTCGAGGACCATGGCTGGTGCAGTCTGAACAGAGCTATGCTCGGATGATGTCATGTGGTATGGTCTTCTTGCTACGGAACAAGTGTGAAATCATACATACCTGTGGCCTCTCAATCTGTGCCCACTGATCGACTGTCAAGCCTGGTGCCCATACTGTCACTGAATACATCAAGGGGGGGTGACTAGTGTGTTGAAAAGCCACCCCTTCGTGCGGGGTTCCTAGAAGTGTGCTCGGTGGCACCTCCGCTCTAACATGGCCAGGGCTGCATACCCTCGAATGAGTATCAGGCGCGCAGGGGTGGACAACACCATCTTTGTAGTTGCATTTCTCTTGGCAATTTGAGAATTCTAGTTCTCTATCTTGAGTCCGCTTCTCTCTTTGTCTCAGTTTTTTCTCAACTCTGTATATTGGTCTATCCCGTTGTGCTATTATTTTGTACAAATACTTGTGCTTAGTTAAGATCGTGGTGGTGAGTATATGTTTAAGGAGTTTTTTACATTTCTTGATGAGAAGGGAATGATGCATTAATTATCCGTTGAATATATGTGACACCAAAATGGAGTAGCAAAAAGGAAGAACATGAAACTTGTTGAGATGTCATGTATTATGATCTCTCCTAAGAACTTGTTGGAATAATGGTCAGAAGGATCAACCTTCCGGTGAACCCAACTTGTTGGTCAACTCATAAATGTGTCCTGGTTAAAGCTGGTAAAAGATAATCAGAATCAGTATGTGAAGAATTTTTACATATTCTTGTAGTGCTCAAAGAGAGCTTTCCAACCATTTATAACACTTTGCCACTTGGAATCATTTTTTTTATCCTCAAAAGTCAAACACTAGTTTTAAGTGTCACACCTAAGAAGTCAAGAGCTGTATGGCTGACACTAAATCTCTTGAAAAGCAATGATCCTATGGTTAGAAATATAGGTGCCTAAAATCAGGCTGCTATGTCATCATTATTTGCCACATAAGCATGTGTGACACTTCATCAATTTTTTTGCATAAAAATTAAAATCTCCTTATGTGCTTTTTCATGGAAGCTTTTGACAAGGCAATCCTGGTTTATATAAAGAGGGATTTGGGGCTCATAGACATCATCTCTTGGAGAGCATCTTCACCTTGGAGGTGGTGGTAGCTATCTTCTTCAACAATATCGAGGAGATTATGGGCTTTAGCCATTGGAGAGCTATTCGGAGTTCATGGACAGCTATATTTGTGGAGGTACATGGAGCTCTTCTATTTAGGGCTAAGCTTATGGTTGTTTTTATGTAACTTCACTTATTAGAATATAGTGCAAGATTTGGAGCATAGCTCCCATTCTCTCTCATATGTGCACTCTTTTCTTGTGTTGTCTCTATTCATGTATTTTTTTCTATATCAATTATGGCTTGAAAACTAACCATTTGATATCGAGCAGGAAGAGATGACATAGAGAATAAATTCATATGTAGAAAGATGAAATCATTGTAGGTACAAATTACGTTTAGCCAGAAATTCAGCAAAGGATATCAAGCGATCAATTTTTATGAGGCAGCTGAATACTAACTTGAGTTGGACTCAAGGAGGAATGATGAATCTGACAAGTTTTAGCTTTTACAACAACAATAATAGTGTGATCACATCACACACACAAAACAGTGTAGAATACATACATTTTTTAATATATTTGCTGGATTTTTTGTATATATGCTGGACAGTTTTGAACCTATGTTGGGTGTTCAATATTGGGCTTGGCAATCAACCTTCGAATGCTATTTGGAGTTAGTGAACATTGTACATGGTTTGGCAAACAAGTCTTGGTGGTCTTGAAGGCAGATTTACATGTACAGAGAAGGGGGGGTTATTCTTCTACATGGAGTATGGTTGTATCGATGCTTGCATTGGTCACATATGGTACTCAAACCAAACATATCAATTGCACTGAACGTATTGAATGTGCCATTTGTGAACAATGCATAACATAGGAAAATAAATGCACATATACAAATAAATGATATCTACATACTTCATACAGCTTTGACCATCCAAAATTAACTTACAGGTGGGGTCCCTAGTGGAAGGTTGCCCCATTTCACATATTTTCCAACAATCCCCTCCCAACCTGACACTAAGGGAATATGCTAGGTAGGTATATTTGTTATTTGTAGTTATTAAGTTTAGTTTAGGTACCTTTAATTTTTCACATATCATGCAAAGTATCCTAATCTACATTTTTAATAAGATTTTGACAAGAGTACATGTGCTTTTCACTTTTTCAAGTGCTTTTCTCACATAACTTGAAAACTAGGGTTTGAGGATCGATGCACATATGCTTGTCAAATATCCAAGTGTTATATAGCATTTGATAACTCTTGATGATTACTATCACATTATGTGATAAAAAATAAGTCGATCTTTTACCATTCTGATCAGTTTGACCAGCTCTTTGACCAAGCTTTGACAGTTCAAAATTAACCTGCAAATGGGTCGCTAGTGGGAGGTTGCCTCATTTCACATATTTTCCAACTATACTTAAATGATTAGGACTAGCACGGGACAGGAGGTCAGGGGAGGTGAGAGGGGAGATCTCAACAAACTCTTTCTTGCTCTCGCTGCTATGTTCTATCTTGCTCTTGTTGTTTGTCATGATATCATTGATCGTGCAAAACATCACTTGATGGTAATATTCTTTGTATGGAACTATCTGGAAATTCGGTAAAACAAGTTCCATGTTGGAGCAGCACTGTAGTCATCACATATTCAGAGTCTCTTTGTGAACAGGTGAGAGTGTGGGGAGAATTGGGGCTAGCATTTTAGCTGGTCTCTAACTTTGCTTACAATAGAATGATAGAACTGAGTTTTACAGGAGAGTAAATCTTGCTTTATTAATTGGGAGTAATGGTCACTGATAAATAAAGGATGAGGTCATTCTTAATCTTAAAGATGCATTATATATTAGTCCCTTTTTTGTTGTGTGTCATAATTCGTTTAGTTAGTACAACTTTAGAAGTAGACTCAATGAATATTATGTTTTCTCGAAGTATCAACAGGGGTTTCATCCTAGCAAGTCTTCTCAGCTTTTGACATTTGATTAGTAGGGGCCCGAAGGTGGAATACCAGTCCTTAATACTAATCATTGAGATGCCTTGACTTTTATGAGGGAAAACTGAGAATTGTCTGTTTTTGCTTGAGCAGATGAACCATGGAAAGGAGCACAGACATTTTGAGTTTGCTATTCCTTTCGAATCCGACCATGGGGAGCAGAATTCTTATCTGAATGTGGGGCAGGATCACATAATTCGCATGGTTTCCAAGGAAGCTGAGGTAGGTGTAAGTGAAAGTTGGCCATTGTCAGAGAATAATAAGGATGCTGATTTGAGTCTGCCAGATGAAGTACCTAAAGGAAAACGAAAGGCTCGACGCGGAAGGAGATTGACTCCACGATCTAGGGGATACGGAAGAAGGGATTATGATGGCAGAGGGGAGAGGGGGAATGAAGGGATTGAAGATGAGCTTGATCACATGGTCTCTCCCAGTGAGGAACTTGAAAGCAGCAGTGAGGAGGAGAAATGTGTGCAGCCTGCTGGGGCGCATGAAATCCATAGATATCGTGCAAGTATTGTAGACAGTGACAACTGTGATATGGGTTTATGACTCTTTTCTCTTGGAGTTACCATATGACGTATGGCTGCTAACCAGACAATCATGATCTGTGACACATCTTACAGATCTTAATCATGATCTGTGACACATCTTACAGATCTTAATCATGATCTGTGACACATCTTACAGATCTTAGAATGATGCATTCAGAGATACCCTATATTCATTCTACCCCTATCGAGTATCCAGGATGGGGGGCAGGTTCTCTTTGTATTATCATGACAGTACTCTTGTAGCTTATAGTAGATCATTCATCCATCCTGTCACGGTTACAATTTCTTGGGGTTTTATCATTGTACCAGTGATGACATGACATAACTACATACTCATTTTCATATTGTATCTTTCTCTTTTCTTTACAGGATGACCGGTACATCTCATATGATTGTATGATGATGTCGCAGGTGTCAATTTGGTCCCTCATCTCTCTCTCTCTCTCTCTCTCTCTCTCTCTCTCTCTCTCTCTCTATCTCTCTCTCTCTCTCTCTCTCTCTCTATTTCTCTCTCTCTCTCTCTCTCTCTCTCTCTCTCTCTCTCTCTCTCTCTCTCGCTCTCTCTCAATGCTATCAGAGCTTTCCCTTTCGTACTTCCATATTGTTTTCTTTCTTTCTTTCCTCTCTCTCTCTCTCTCTCTCTCTCTCTCTCTCTCAATGCTATCAGAGCTTTCCCTTTTGTACTTCCATATTGTTTTCTTTCTTTCTTTCCTTTTTTTTCTCAGTAAGTTAAAAACCCAGATATTGTTGGATCCAGCATGATGTATTTTTTGGCCCCATAGGTCCTTCCGGCCTTTTGAAGATGTCAGTTTATCATTTTACCAAAATTTTCAGGAGTAGTTCATCATTTTACCATAGTTGTCAGGAGCTTTGGAAACAAAGAAATGGTAATTCAGCCTCCAAGTGGAAATGTGAAACAAGAAATGATTATATATCATATACAACGTACATATAGAGTGTACGTGTGGTAACAGGTGTGTACACATTGTACATACATACATGTATGAAGTTTGATACATATCACACTTACTACATACTTACTGAGCCCCTACCTGCATGACATGGCCATATGGAACAACCATTTGTTTTAGTCTGCTCAACATTGCACTAAGCACGACTCCTATCTTTCTACTATGCGGATTCTACCACATAAATGTCCAACGGTTGTGTTTAGATGACACACAAAGCAGCCAGTAACAAAAATGTCCAATGGTTTCCATATACGTGAGCAGTCAAACAGGTTGAAGGTTGAAATTGAGGACAAACGGTATTGATTCATTAGAATTCAAGTATTGTAGCATTTTTTATGGGAGATCATGGAACTGACCTAACTTGGGTGCAAGTTTACTGTAGGAGAAACCTCAAAAGCAAATGAACTCAAAGCTGGTCCAAAAAACTCAATATTAACTACTTGATTCAACAAAAAAACAACTGCTGAGAAACACGCATCAAAGTTTCTAGAAATGGCTGAAACAGAAATGGAAGAGTACTTGCCCGAAAGGCTATTTGATTTTTACTTCATCTCTCTCTCTCTCTCATTCTCTCACTCTCTCTCTCTCATGAACATCTAGAAAGGGGCAAACTTTAAAGATGAAAACGAGACTATTTATCTAGATACAGGGAGCGAGCCAATTGATGGGGAGATGAAATATGAACTTGATGTCTCATTGTATAAAGGAAGACTGGAGCTCTGTCTTTTTAGTAGTTTAAATTGCATATGATGGAAACAAAGCCGAGGTCTTCTTCCAGAGTATGAATTAGGCATGAACTTTCTGATGAAAGTTGGCTAGAAAAGATTATATATGACATAAGACTCAAGGAGATTGTAACTGGACAATATTCTAGCTAGCTTTTTCTGATCTTAACTTTGGGAGCTATTTCTAGAATGAAGATGAAGGCTCTCAACCTAATTGATAGCCTTTGCTGGTTAAGCTATGTCTTATGTGCATTTCCTGGTTTATGAAGGCTGGAGAATGCACTTTTATGTCCATACGATCGGAGGTAGGCTTGTGCTTGTGTGTAGTTTGTGAGAGGAATCATGCTTGGCCTAGAGTTTGATTGCTTGATTGAATTCCATCACATGTGAACCTGATGAGGAACAAGGTACAAAACCTACTTAATTCTATTCTCCAGGAATAGCCCCACAATTGAAATATGCCTAGTCGACAATGGATAAGTGGCAGCCAAAAGGCACAATAAATTTGTTTCTGGAGTTGAACGATGAAGTGGGTGAAGGTGTAGGAACATCTAATATGCCTAGAGGAATTTGGATTCTTATATTCAGCCATACAAAGAGGGTGATGAACCCTCTCAAACCCTAAGAGATGAAGGTGAAGAGAGAGTTATATTACCTACATTAGTAGCTCTTGAAGTTCCGACTTATGAAGTTGGAGAAGGTTCGAGATTTCCAAAAGAAAGAGATATTGAAGAGCCAGAAAGGATTCCACCACTTTTCAAGGATATGCGAAAATGGTTATATCAAACCTGGAAGGGTAGTAGTATAAAATAATACATTGGAAGAACGAGAAGTTAAACAAGGGGACAACGAACAAATCACGTAAACTATGCAAAACATTTTGAGATTCATAATACTTTAGCTCTTACTTCAGTTGAGAATAAACCAGCTAGTGTTCAAGATGCACTACAAAGTGATATGATAGAAACACAATTATGAAGATATGGAGGTGGGTAAGTTTTCACTCAACCAAGTCTTCAAGAAGGCCAAATTGAATGATTTTGATGGTGAGAAGAAGAGCGGTGAAGATTTGAAGGCATGGATTGAAGAGCTAGAGGATTTCTTTGATCTTCAATAATTGAGTGAGGAGTCCAAGGCAAAGGTTGGATCTTACACTTGCATGGCATCACAAAGCTATGGTGGAAGTCCTATATGCAAACTCGGACACATTCTAGTTCGGTCCTATGGAAGGAATTTAGAGGGCAAGCAAAAAAGTGTTAGTCTTCTCCACACTAACATATGGAGAAGAAATGGAATTTCACAGTTTTCGAAAACATGAGAGTGACAAGCATAGCTTCTTTGTGGATGAGTAAAAAGTAAAGTCAATGATGATGCTTTGAAGAGAAAGTTTATTGACTGGCTTCATAAGGAGCTTCTCTATCAAGAGAAGGGATCTGGATGTGTTGATTTTCTGGATGCTATTGCGATGGTCGAGAATTCTGAGAAGATAGAGAAGTTCTGTTTGTAGAAGGCAAGTAGAACCAGATTCATTGCAACGAGACATAGGCCACAAAGACATGCTACCACAAACATGAACAATTCAAAGAAGACTTCATCTTCTAATAATTAAGGTAAGAATCTTGTTCAGGTGGAAAATCAAAGGAGGCATCAACGTATCCATTGACAATAAGACCTTGATTTTATTGAGCGGGCAAAATGATTCTATTTGTGTTTCTGTTGCGGGGAGGAAGGGCATCGGACATACGAATGCTCCAAAAAGACAATCTTCCAGCTTATGCAATCAAAGGCAATAAACATTATTGAGGAAGGTGCAACAATTGAGAACATAGATGATGGAGGTAAGTGCCCTAACTCTACTTTTTGTCATATGGCAGCTAGTTCTTTCCCAAGGGCTTGTATAATTACAATTTCGGGTATAATTTCTACACATAGAACCAGATTTCTGATCGATTCATGATTTGTGTGGAGTGATGTTTATAAGAAATGATTTGAATCATTGAAACAAAAAGTCATTGAAAATTATGTTTTGAAAATACCAAAAATGGAAAAGCCCCTTGTGGTTGCATGTGATGCAAGTGCTATACAGATAGGAAGTGTTCTTTCACAAGATGGTAGGGTGGTTTCATATGAAACCAAAAAATTAAGAAAACATGGCCCTAAATTATCCTACTCATGATCTAGAAATGCTTGGTATTGTATATGCACTTAAGCTTTGGAGACGTCTATGATAAGGGATTAAGTTTGTATTGAAAATAGATCATCATAGTCTAAAATACATTTTCATACAATGATTGCTTAACAATAGGCAAAACTGTTGGATTGAATTATTAAGCAAGTATGATTTTGACATTAAGTATTTGACCAGTAAGGAAAATAAGGTTGTTGATGCATTGAGTCAGAGACCTTTATGTAATCTCCTTTCTTCGGTAAATTTTGATTGAAATCAATCAAATTCAAGAAGAACTGAAACATGACTCTTTTGGTGCACCTATTTTTACTTTTTTGCATGCAAACTAGGTATCGATGTATCAAGACAAATTTCATTTGCCAAATGGACGCTTGTACTATAAAAATTGATTATGCATATCTTCTGAGTCTCCATTAAAAGTTAAAATATTGTATGATTGTCGTGATGCACCTTTTTTTACGCATCTAGGCTTTTCAAGGACCTATCAGAAAATGAAATATTCTTACTTTTGGCCATTTATGAAGCATTATATTAGAAAATATGTCAATGAATGTTTAAAGTACCAATAGGTGAAATCTGAGCTTAAGAGAATGTCTAGAATGCTTCAACCTTTGGATGTTCCGAATCAGAAGTGGGATTCTATCTCTATGGACTTCGTCACTAAATTACCTATGACTAGAAGTAAACATAATACCAAATCTGTGGTAGTTGATCCACGTACAAAGATGGCACATTTCTTTCCTATGACAAAGACTGATACCATCTTGAATGTTGCAAGCCTATTTGTAAGGGAAATTTTTTGACTATGTGGAATGCCGAAAAACATAAATTTTTTGATAGAGACTCTAGATTCACATCAAAATTTTGGGGATCAACATTTGAATTGATTGGAACTCTACATCGTATGAGTACAACTTTCCATCCACGAACTGATGGGGACAACGAGAGGGTTAATAAGGTACTTGAAGATATGTTGCATATGTATGTGAATGAAAAGTGGGATAATTGGAGTGAATATTTGCCCTTAGTCAAGTTTGCATACAATAGTGCATGGCATAAACCTAGACCAATGACTTTGTTTGAGGCTATGCTACAAATGGTATTAGAGCAGAATTGATCCTTGGCAACGATGGAAGGTTTGAGACCAAAAGATTCATGAGCAAGAGGAGCTTATTTAGAAGCTTCTTGGAGAATTATGCAAAGAACGAGGCAGATAGGAGCTAGAAGGCACAACAAATTTGTTTGTGGAGTTGAATGATGAAGTGGATTTTGAAGGTGCGGAAGCATCTAGTATGCCTAGAGGAGATAGAAATGCAATTATAATGATATGGAGGTGGGTGAGTTTGCCCTCAACCAAGTCTTCAAGAAGGCAAAACTAAATGATTTAGATGGTGAGAAGAAGAGCGATGAAGACTTGGAGGCATGGATTGAACAGTTAGATGATCTCTTTGATCTTTGAAAATTGAGTGAGGAGTCCAAGGCAAAGGTTGGAAGCTTACACCTATGTAGTATTGCAAAGCTATGGTGGAAGTCCTATATGCAGACTTGAACATGTTCTTGTCCGGTTCTATGGAAGGAATTTATAGAGCAAGCAAAAAATCATTACTATTATCCACACTACCATATGGAGAAGAAGGAGTTTTACAATTTTCAATAGCATGAGAGTGACAAGCATAGCCTGTCTATGGATGAGTACAACGAAATGTTCCTATGTCTTCTGACATAGAAACACAATTATGAAGATATCGAGGCAGGTGAGTTTGCCCTAAATCAATTCTTCAAGAAGGCAAATTGAATGATTTTGATGGTGAGATGGTGGCGAATAGAACGAGATTCATTAGGATGGGACATAGACCACAGACACCTTCTACCACAAACATGAACCACTCAAAGAAGACTTCATCTTCTAATAATCAAGGTAAGAATCTTGTTGAGGGAAAATCAAAGAAGGCATCAACCTATCCATTGGTAGAAAGACCTTGATTTTTTTGAGCAAGCCAAAAGACTCGATTTGTGTTTTTGTTGCGAGAAGAAAGGGCATCAGACATAAGAATACCTGCATAAGGTAGTCTTTTGGCCTGCACAATCAAAGGCAATAAAAATCATTGAGGAGGGGGCAACAATTGAGAAAGTGGATGATGGAGATGTATTTCCAGAATATGCAGATGTATTTCCAGAAGACTTGCCTAATGTACCTCCATCTAGGCGGATTGACCATGCCATTGATATGTATCGGGGGAGTGAACAATATTCTAGAGCACCCTATATATTTAACATAGATGAATTAAATGATCTTAAGATTCAGTTACATGATCTTTTGAAGAAAGTCTTGATAAGACCTAGTGTTTCACCTTGGGGTGCACATGTTTTTTTTTCACAAGAGGAAAGATATATCTTATTGGTTATGTATTGACTAATGGGATTTGAATAAAAGAGAAATTTAAAATAAGTACCCATTCCCTCACATAGATGACTTATTAGGTCAATTAAGGGTGGTGAATGTATTCACTAAGATTGACTTAAGATCCGGATATGACCAAATCAAGATCAAAATAAAAGATATACCCAAGAAAACTTTTTGAACACGTTATGGCCACTACGGGTTTACCATTTTACCTTTTGGATTAAAAAATTTTCCCGTCACATCAATGTGCTTGATGAACACTATTTTTCATGATTACCTAGACAAATTCATCTTAGTATTTCTTGATGATATGTTTGTATACTAAGGATTATCCTGAGCATGGTTTATATCTTAAGAAGAGTTTGCAAACTCTTAGATAAGACAAATTGTATGGAAACAAGAGTAAGTGTTTCTTTGCTAGGGATAACCTTGTGTATCTAGGAAGATTCATATCTAAAGAGGGAATTCATATAGGCCAAGATAAAGTGAAAAAAATAGTTGATTGGCCGGTTCCTCAAACTGTAAGGGATGTTAGAAGTTTTTTAGGATTGGCACAATATGAAAGTGCACGTATTAAGGATTTCTCTAAGATAGCTAATTCCCTCACAGAGTTGACTAAAAAGAATTCAAGATTTGTGTGGAGTGATGCATGTAAACAATCACTTGAATCATTGAAACAAAAGTCATTGAAAATTATGTTTTGCAAATACCTGAAATGGGAAAGCCTTTTGCGGTTGCATGTGATGCAAGTAGTAGTCAGATAGCATTTGTTCTTTGATACGATGGTAGGTTGGTTGCATATAGAACATTAAGAAAATATGAACTTAATTATCCTACTCATCATCTAGAAATGCTTGTTGTTGTACATGCACTTAAGAATTGAATACATCTTTGATTAGGGGTTAATTTTTAATTGAAAACAAATCATTAGAGTTTAAAATACATTTTCACACAACCATTGCTTAACAATAGGAAAAAGGGTTGGATTGAATTATTAACTTAGTATGATTTTGACATTAAGTATTTGGATGGTAACGAAAATAAGGTAACAGATGTATTGAGTCAAAGACCTTTATGTAATCTCGTTTCTATAATAGATTCTTATTTTCTCAATCAAATTCAAGAAAAGCTGAAACAAGACTCTTTTTATGCACTTATTTTGTTTTTTTTGCACACAAACAGGGGATCGATGTATCAAGATAAACTTCATTTGCAGAATGGATCTTTGTATTGTAGAAATCGATTATGCATATCTTCTAAGTCTCCATTAAAAGTTAAAATATTGCATGATTGTCATGATGCACCTTTTTTTGCATATCTAGGTTATTCAAGGACCTATGTTAAAATGAAATATTCTTACTTTTGGCCATGTATGAAGTGGGATATTAGAAAATATGTTAGTGAATGTTTAAAGTGCCAAGATGTGAGTTGAAGAGATTCAACTCCATGGAATGCCAAAAAGAAATTATTGATAGACTCTAGATTCATATCAAACTTTTGGAGACCAACATTGAAATCGATTGGAATTCAACTTCTTATGAGTACATCCTTCCATCCATAAACTAATGGGGAAACCAAGAGGGTTAATTGGGTACTTGAAGATATGTTGTGTATGTATACGATTGAAAGGAAGGATAATTGGAGTGAATATTTGCTGTTAGTTGAGTTTGCATACAATAGTGCATGGACTAAATCTATAAAACTGACTCCATTTGAGGCTATGAATGGTTATAATTGTTTGACTCCACCTTATTTTTTTGGTTTTCTCAATAAAGTAGAAGTATCTAAAGAAATGCTTAACAAGATGGATGCAGAACTTCGAAAAATTAAGAAACACATAAAACAAGCTCAATAAAGGCGAAATCAATTCTATGATTTGAAGAGAAGACCACGAATCTCAAATAGATGACATGGTTGGTTTTCCTTAAAGTCAATCTTTAGTGATCTAACTTGTTGTTGGGAAAGGATCATAGTCTTTCTCCATGATACTGTCCTTTTAAAGTTTGAAGAACATTGGATCTCTTGCTTATTTGGTTGAATTACTTGAACATTTAAATGTGCATTTTGTATTTCATGTTAGCTTACTTAAAATATATGTACCTAATGTTACTCATGTTTTGCAAGACAACTATAATTTGAAAGACGATGGCTCTTTTGAGCTTTAGCATGAAATGGCATTAGATAGGAGGGAAATATTATTTAGAAATAGATCTATAGTACAGATTGTAGTGAAATGGCACTCATATCTAGTTGAAGATTCGACTTGGGTGAACTTAGATGATTTCCTGGCACATTATCCTTCTTTCCAACTCTAAGGGTAGAGTTCTTAAAAGGGGGAAAGAATTGTAATATGCCTTTCAATAGTGAAATAATTCATTTTTAACTTTTCGAATTACATTATGGGCATAATGTTTAGAATGAATAATTAGGTGATTTTATGCATTTAGGCAAAATATAAGAATGACGAGTTTTATATTCTCTCTCTAAACCTTATCCACATTATGTTTTCCCGTTAAAAATTGAATGTGAAGATGAAAGAATTAAGAGAAATATTGTACGAGAGAAAGGTAGAGCATCCATAAGAGAATAAAAGTGTCTATGTGAATTTTTGTGAGTCATGTTTGCCATGCAAACTTATAGATTTTTTTGGATATGTCTTTTTGTTGGTTTTCTTCTATTTTTGGATAGGTAGAGTGCGAGTGTGAATGAGATTGTGATAGCTCTTGGATGTTCAAGACGTAGGGGCTTTGTCAAGAAGCAGTTTTTCAAACCTCTTGTATCGATTGATTCAAATCTATAATAACCAAAACTTCTATTTCTCTGAGTCATATCTTATCTACTCTTTCACATCGATTTTCTCTTATCTTGTGCAAGTTCTATATTTTTTTTCATTCCTCTGCTATTCTTTAGTGATTAGGAGCTTCTCATTGACGATATCTTGTGATCAAGGAAGTTATAAAGTGGTATCAGAGTAGAAGCAATCCTCGACAATGATGGAAGGTTTGACACAAAAGATTCATGTGCAAGAGGAGCTTATTGAGAAGCTTCTTGGATAATTATGCAAAGGAGGCAGAAAGCAACCAGAAGGTGCAACAAATGAGTTCATGGAGCTGAACAATGAAGTGGACGAAGGTGCAGGAACATCTAGTATGCCTAGAGGAAGACAAAAATGCAATTATGAAGATATGAAGGCGGTTGATTTTTCACTTAACCAAGTCTTCAAGAAGAAAAAATTAAATATCTTTGATGGTGAGAAGAAGATAGATCAAAGAGCTAGAGGATTTCTTTGATCTTCAACAATTCAGTGAGGAGTGCAAGGAAAAGGTTGGGATCTTACACATGCATGGCATCACAAAGCTATGATGGAAGTCCTATATGCAAACTTGGATGCGTTCTATTCTAGTTCTATGGGAGGAATTTAGAGAGCAAGAAAAAAGGCATTATTGTTCTGCACCCTACCATATGGAGAAGAAGATGGAGTTTTATAATTTTTGACAACATGAGAGTGACAAGCATAGCTTGTATGTACATGAGTAGAGAGAAAAATTCCTATGTTTTCACAAATATCCATTGGAGGTTAGTGGCGATGTTTTGAAGAACAAATTTATCGAAGGGGTTCATGAGGATCTTTATAATTATGATTTTGGCTTTGATTTCTATGCATAGAATCAAATTTTAGATCGATGCAGGTAGTACACATTATTTTCTATCTTTCAAAATTGTACAAAATTTAGGGAAACCCCTAAATATCCAGATAGCAAGACCTAAAGAGATGGCCAATAGATGACTACACTATACAAAAGGATACATTAAACACCTTGCATTTACTTTTCCCCATAGGTGTTTTTCTAATAGTTTCCATGTGATGGAAATGAAAGAGATTGATGCAATTATAGGCATGTATTGGTTAGTTCAAAATTTTGCAACAATTGATAGTGAACAAAGAACAATTTCTTTAAGGTTAGATGATGAATGTATCCACATTATAGGTGATGCACATAATCCTAAGACTATTCTCATTTCTGCTATGCAAATAATTAGAGGGATATATGATGGTCGTAGAACATTTGTAGTGTATGTGAACGATCTGCATGAGGAAGGTAATGATGAAAGTCTTCATAATTATGTAGAAAGTGTTTTGAAATAATATGCAGATGTATTTCCAGAAGACTTGCCTTGTATACCTCCACCTAGGGAGATTGACCATGCCATTGACCTGTATTTGCAGAGTGAACCATAGTCTAGAGCACCCTATAGATTTAACATGATGAATTAAAGGAGCTCAAGATTCAATTAGATGATCTTTTGAAGAAAGTCTTGATAAGACTGAGTTTTTCACCTTGGGGTGCACTTGTTTTATTTCAGAGGAAGATATGGCTCTTATTGTCTATATATTGACTATAGGGGGTTGAATAAAAGAACAACTTAAAATAAGTACCCACTCGCTCACATAGATGACTTATTAGGTCGATAAAGTGGAGCCACAATATTCACTAAGATTCACTTAACATCTGAATATCACCAAATAAGGATCAAAACAGAAGATATACCCAAGACAACCTTTTGAACATGTTATGGACAATACGAGTTTAACATTTTACATTTTGGATTAACAAATTCTCTTGCCACATTTATGTGCTTCATGAATAATGTTTTTCATGATTACCTAGATGAATTCATATACTATTTATTGATGATATATTTATATACTCTAAAGATGATCGTGACAATGTTGTACATCTCAAGAAGACTTTGCAAAATCTTAGAGAACAGAAATTGTATGAAAGAAGAGTAAGTGTTTCTTTACTAAGGATAAACTTGTGTATCTAGGAAGAGTCATATCTAAAGAGCTAATTCATATAGACTAGGATAAAGTGAAAACAATAGTTGATTGGTCAGTTTGTAAAATTGTAAATGATGTTAGAAGTTTTTAGGATTGGCACATTATGAAATAGCACATATTAAGGATTTCTCTAAGATAAATAATCCCCTCACATAGTTGACTAAAAAGAATGCAAGATTTTTGTGGAGTGATGCCTATCAAAAATCAATTGGATCATTTGAAACAAAAGGTCGTTGAAAACTGTGTTTTGAAAATACCACAAATGGGAAGTGTTGCATGTGATGCAAGTGGTAGTCAAATAGGGTGTATTCTTTCACAAGATGGTAGGGTGGTTGCATATGAATGCAAAATATTAAGAAAACATGAACTTAAATATCCTATTCATGGCCTAGAAATGCTTGTTGTTGTACATGCACTTAAGCACTGGAGACACCTACTATTAGGGGTTAAGTTTGAATTGAAAATAGATCATTAAAGTCTAAAATACATTTTCACACAACCATTGCTTAACAATAGGCAAAAATATTGTATTGAATTATTAAGCGAGTATGATTTTGAAATTAAGTATTTGGTTGGTAAATAAAATAATCTCACTTATGTGTTGAGTGAGGGACCTTTATGTATTCTCCATTTTGTAACAAATTTTGATTTTCTCAATCAAATTCGAGAAGAACTCAAAGAAGTCTCTTTTTATGCACCTACTTTGAATTTTTTGCATGCGAAAAGGGGATCAATTTATCAAGATAAATTTCATTTGCACAATGGATCTTTATATTGTAAAAATCAATTATGCATATCTTCCGAGTCTCCATTAAAAGTTAAAATATTGCATGATTGTCATGGTGCACCTTTTTTGCATATCTAGGTTATTCAAGGACCTATGTTAAAATGAAATATTATTACTTTCTACCATGTATGAAGTGGTATATTAGAAAATATGTTAGCGAATGTTTGAAGTGCCAACATGTGAAATCTAAGTTCAAAAGAATGGTTGGAAAGCTTCAACCTTTGGATATTCCAAATCAGAAGTGGGAGTCTATCTCTATGGACTTTATCACTAAATTACCTATGACCAAAAGTAAACATGATAGTATATTTGTGGTAGTTGATTGACTTATGAAGATGACACATTTCTTTCCTATGAAAAAGACTAATACCGCCTTGAATGTTGTAAGACTATTTGTAAAAGAACTTTTTCACCTGCATGGAATTCTTGAAAACATAATTTATGATAGAGGCTCTAGATTCACATCAAACTTTTAGAGAGCAACATTTGAATTGATTGGAACTCCACTTTGTACATGTACAACTTTCCATCCACAAACCAATGGGGAAATCGAGAGGGTTAATTGGGTACTTGAAGATATGTTGCGTATGTATGAGAATGAAAAGGAGAATAATTAGAGTGAATATTTGCCCTTAGTCAAGTTAGCATACTAGTGCAAGGCTTGAATCTATAAAAAAGACATTGTTTGACACTATGTGTGGTTATAATTGTTTGACTCCACATTCATTTTTGGTTTTCGAAATAAAGTAGAAGTATCTAAAGAAATGCTTGAGAAGATGGATGAAGAACTTGGAAAACTTAAGCAACACATGATAGAAGCTCGAAAAAGGAAAAAGAAATTTTATGATTTGAAGAGAATACCACTTGAATTTCAAATAGATGACATAGTTTTTCTTAAACTTAATCCTCACTGATCTAACTTGTTGCTAGGAAAGGATCATAGAATTTCTCCACTATACGCAAATCGTTTCAAAGTTTTGAAAAACATTGGATCTCTTGCTTATTTGCTGGAATTACCTGAACATTTAAATGTGCATCATGTATTTCATGTAAGCTTACTTAAAAGATAGGTACCTAATGTTGCTCATGTTTTGAAGGACAACTATAATATGAAAGATGATGGCTCTTTTGAGCTTTGGCCTGAAATAGTATAAGATAGGAGGGAAATATTCCTTAGAGATATATCTATAGTATAGATTTTGGTCAAAATGGCACTCATATCCAGTTGAAGGTTCGACTTTGGTGAGCTTAGATGATATTCTTGCACATTATTCTTCTCTCCAACTCCGAAGACAAAGCTCTTAAACGGGGGGAAGAATTGCAATAGGCCTTTCGATAGTGAAATAATTCATTTTGAACTTGAAAAATTACATTGTGGGGATAATGTTTGGAATGAATAATTAGGTCATTTTATGCATGTGGGCAAAGTTTAGGGATGACATGTTTTATATTCTCTCTTTAAACCTTATGTACATTATTTTTTGTTGAAAATTGAACGTGAAAAAAGAATTAAGAGAAATGTTTTATGAGAGAAAGGTAGAGCATACATAAGAGAGTAAAAGTGTCTTTGTGAATATTTTATGAATCATTTTCTAAGTACCTTGTTTAAGGCTCTACATTTAGTTCACTGTAAGAAAATGCCTTGATTTTATTCTCTCTCTAGAATTTCTAAAGTTACAGGGCTCAAAAGTGATACTTGGAAGTGGATTTGGATCTAGTTCATCTCGAACACTATTGTGTAGATAAAAAAAAGTTGAACATTTTTGTGTCTCATAAGCATAAGATTATTCCTCACCATCGTTGAGTTATAGGGCTTGGAAAAGTGCTATTTTTTTAGGAACTTAAAAAATAAGTGAGCTTCTCTATTTCTATTCGAATCCATGGTTTTGAAGCATATGTCTTGCCGTGAACACTTACGGATATCTTCGAATATGTCTTTTTGTTGGTTTTGTTCTATTTTTGGACAAGTATGGCTAAAGAAAGCACTTGACTACTACAAAGTCATGCGTTTGCGAACGTTTTGCATGCAACATGAGGAAAACCAACTTTTGTATATTTGGCAGATCACACTTTTCCTTGGAAATGATAAACTCTATTTTGAAGGAGATTTTCTACCTCAAGCAAGGAGAGGCAAAAAAGCAAAGAATTATCTCATGATTAAGAGTGAGAATGAGAGTGAGAGTGTGATTGAGAGTGGGAGTGTGAATGAGATTGTGATAGCCGAGGGGTGTTGAGGAGGTAGATGCTTCATCAAGTGGTATCATAGTAGAATCGATCCTTAGCAATGATGGAAGGTTGACACAAAAGATTCAGTGAGCATGAGGAGCTTATTCACAAGCTTCTTGGAGAATTACAAAAAGAACGAGGCAGAAAGCAACTAGAAGGTACAACAATTTTCTTCATGGATTTGAACGATGAAGTGGATGAAGGTGTAGGAACATCTAGTATGCCTAGAGGAAGACAGAAATGCAATTATGAAGATATGAAGGAGGATGATTTTGCCTTCAACTAACCTTCAAGAAAGCAAAATTGAATGATTTTGATGGTGAGAAGAAGAGCAGTGAAGACCTCGAGGCATGGATTGAAGAGCTAGAGGATTTCTTTGATCTTCGATAATTTAATGTGGATTCCAAGGCAAAGTTTGGGATCTTACACCTACATGGCATCACCAAGGTATGGTGAAAGTCTTATATGTAGACTTGATGGCATTATAGTATGGTTCTATGGAAGGAATTTAGAGAGCAAGCAAAAAAGCATTACTATTCTCCACACTACCACATTGAGAAGAAGATGGAGTTTTACAATTTTCAACAATGCGATAGTGACAAGCATAGCTTGTCTGTGGATGAGTACATAGAAAAGTTCCTATGTCTTCACAAATATGCATTGGAGGTTAGTGGTCATGCTCTGAAGAGCAAGTTTATTGATACATATTGTTTTCTATCTTTCAAATTGGTATAGAATTTAGAGTTACCCCTAAACTTGTAGATAACAAGACCTATAGATATGGTCAATAGACGACTACACTATATGAAGAATACATTGAAAAACTTGCATTTACTTTTTTGGATAAGTGTTTTTCTAGGAGTTTCCATGTGATTCAAATGAAACAAAGTGATCCAATTATAGGCATGGAGTAGTTAATTCAAAATTCTGCAGCAATTGATTGCAAACAAAGAACAATCACTTTAATGCTAGATGATGAGTCTATCCCCATTATAGGTGATGTGCATAATCCTAAGCCTACTACTATTCAGATAATAAGAGGTATACATGATGGATGTAGAACATTTGTAGTGTATGTGAACAATGTGCATGAGTAAGGTAATGATGAGAGCCTTCCAAGTTATGTAGAAAATGTCTTGAAAGAATATGATTATGTATTTCCAAAAGAATTTCCTCGTATACCTCCACCTAGGCAAATTGACCATGTTGTTGACCTATATCCAGGGAGTGAACCCTATTCTAGAGCACCCTATAGATTTAACATAGATGAATCAAAGGAGCTATAGATTTGAGAATACGATCTTTTGAAGAAAGGCTTGATAAGACCGAGTGTTTCACCTTGGGGTCCACCTATTTTGTTTCAGAAGAATAAAGATGGCTCTTATAGGTTATGTTTTTACTATAGCGGGTTGAATAAAAGAACGATTACAAATAAGTACCCAATCCCTCACATAGATGAATTATTAGGTAAATTTAGTGGAGCAGCTGTATTCACTAAGATTGACTTAAGATCTCGATATTACCAAATTAGGATCAAAATAGAAGATATACCCAAAACAACTTCTCAAGCAGGTTATATCCACTACCAGTTTACCGTTTTACCTTTTGGATTAACAAACGATCCTACCACATTTATGTGCATGATGAACAATTTTTTCATAATTACCTAGATGAATTCATCTTAGTATTTCTTGATGATATATTTGTATAAAGATGATCATGAGCATGTTGTACAGCTCAAGTTGACTTTGCAAAATCTTAGAGAACACAAATTGTATTGAAAGAAGAGTAAGTGTTTCTTTGCTAAGGATGAACTTGTGCATCCAGGAAGAGTCATATCTAAAGAGGGAATTCATATAGATGAGGACAAAGTGAAAACAATAGTTGATTGGTCAGTTCCTAAAACTGTTAGGGATGTTAGAGGCTTTTTAGGATTGGCACAATATGAAAAAGCACATATTAAGGATTTCTCTAAGATAGATAATCCCCTCATAAAGTTGAATAAAAAGAATGTAGGATTTGTGTGGAGTGATGCATGTAAAAAGTCATTTGAATCATTGAAACAAAAAATTCTTTGAAAACTATGTTTTGAAAATATTAGAAATGGGAAAGCCTTTTGTGGTTGCATGTGATGCAAGTGGTAGTTAGACACAATGAATGGTAGGGTGCTTGCATATGAATCTAGAAAACTAAGAAAACATGAACTTAATTATCTTATTAATGATCTAGAAATGCTTGCTATTGTACATGCAATTAAGCATTGGAGACATCTATTGTTAGGGTTTAAATTGGAATTGAAAACAGATCATCAGAGTCTAAAATACATTTTCACACAACCACTGCTTAACAATAGGCAAAAGTGTTGGATTGAATTATTAAGTGAGTATGATTTTGACATTAACTATTTGGCAGGTAAGGAAAATAAGGTCGTTGATGCATTGAGTCGGACACCTCTATGTAATCTCCTTTTTGTAATAGATTCTTATTTTCTCAATCAAATTCAAGAAGAACTAAACAAGTCTCTTTTTATGCACCTATTTTGAATTTTTTTCATGCAAAGAGGGGATTGATGTATCAAGATAAATTTCATTTGCTGAATGTATCTTTGTATTGTAACAATCGATTATGCATGTCTTTTGAGTCTCTATTAAAAGTTAAAATATTTCATGATTTTCATGATGCACATTTTTCTGCACATCGAGGTTATTCATGGACCTATGTTGAAACAAAATTTTCTTTCTTTTTGCCATGCATGAAGCAAGATATTAGAAAATATGTTAGTGAATGTTTAAAGTGCCAAGAGCTGAAATTTGAGTTTACGACAATGCCTAGAATGCTTCAACCTTTGGATGTTCCAAATCAGAAGTGGGAATCTTTCTCTATGAACTTTATCACTAAATTACCTATGACAAGAAGTAAACATGATACCATATTTGTGGTAGTTTATTGACTTACCAAGATGGCACATTTCTTTCCTATGAAAAAGACTGATATCGCCTTGAATGTTGCAAGACTATTTGTAAAACAAATTTTTCGAGTGCATGGAAGGCGTAAAAACATAATTTTTGATAGAGACTCTAGATCCACATCAAACTTTTGGAATGAAACATCTGAATCAATTGGAATTCAACTTTGTATGAGTACATCTTTCCATCCACAAAGTGATGGGGAAATGGAGATGATTAATTGAGTATTTGAAGATATGTTGCATATGTGTGTGAATGTCAAGGAGGATAATTTGAGCGAATATTTTCCCTTAGTGGAATTTGCATACAATAGTGCATGGCATGATTCTATAAAAATGACTCTGTTTGAGGCTATCTATGGTTATAATTGTTTGACTCCACCTTTGTTTTCTTGTTTTACAAATAAAGTAGAAGTATCTAAAGGAATGTTTGAGAAGAGGGATTGAAGAACTTGGAAAATTTAAGCAACACATAAAAGAAGCTCAGAAAAGGCAAAATAAATTATATGATTTGAAGAGAAGACCACTTGAATTTCAAATAGATGACATGGTTTTTCTTAAAGTCCATCCTCACCAGTCTAACTTGTTGTTAGGAAAGGATCATAGACTTTCTCCACGATACGTAGGTCCTTTTAAGGTTTTGAAAAAGACTAGTTCTCTTGCTTATTTGTTGGAATCACCTGAACATTTAAATGTACATCTTGTATTCCATGTTAGCTTACTTAAAAGATATGTATCTAATGTTGCTCATGTTTCGCAACAACTATAATCTGAAAGATGGTGGCTCCTTTGATCTTCAGCCTGAAATAGTATTAGATAGGAGGGAAAGATTACTTAAAAATAGACATATGGTATAGATTTTGGTGAGATGGCACACATATCCTATTGAAGATTCGACTTCGATGAACTTAGGTGATTTTTTGGCACATTATTATTCTTTCCAACATTGAGGAGAGAGTTCCTAAAAGAGCGGAAAAATTGTAATAGGCCTTCCGATAGTGAAATAATTCATTTTGAACTTTTCAAATTACATTGTTGGAATAATGTTTAGAATAAATAATTAGGTCATTTTATGCATGTAAGCAAAATTTATGGATGACATGTTTTATATTCTCTCTCTAAAAATTATCCACATCATGTTTTCTAGTTGAAAATTGAACTTGAAGATGAAAGAATTAAAAGAATGTTGTATGAGACAAAGGTAGAGCATACATAAGAGAATAAACGTGTCTTTGTGAATTTTTTTGTGACTAATGTTCTAAGTACCTCGTTTAAGGACCTACATATAGTTCACTATAAAAATGTCCTAATTTTATTCTCTCTATAGAATTTCTAAACTTGCAAGGCTCAAAAGTGATACTTGGAAGCGGATTTGGATCTAGGTCATCTCTAACACTATTGTGCAGATGGTCATGTGGTTGTATTCAGATGGTAGGCTGGTTGCATATGAATCCAAAAAATCAAGAAAACATGAGTTTAATTATCCTACTCATGATCTAGAAATGATTGTTGTTGTACATGCACTTAAGCATTGGAGGCACCTACTGTTGGGGGTTAAGTATGAATTGAAAACATATCATAAAAGTCTAAAATACATTTTCACACAACCATTGCTTAACAATAGGCAAAAGCATTTGATTGAATTATTAAGAAAGTGTGATTTTGACATTGAGTTTTTGGCAATTTATTACTAAAGTACCTATGACCAAAAGTAAACATGATACCATATTTGTGGTAATTGACTAACTTACCAATATGGAAAATTTTTTTCCTACGAAAAAGATTGATATTGCCTTGAATGTTGTAAAGCTATTTGTAAAAGAAATTTTTTGACTGCACAGAATGGCTAAAAACATAATTTTTGATATAGACTCTAGATTCACATCAAACTTTTGGAGAGCAACATTGAATCAATTGGAACTCAACTTTATAAGAGTACAACTTTCCATCCACAAACTGATGGGGAAATTTAGAGGGTTAATTGGGTACTTGAAGATATGTTGCATATGTTTGTGAATGAAAAAACTAATAATTAGTGTGAAATATTTGCCCTTAGTTGAGTATGCATACAATAGTGCATGGAATAAATATATCGAAATGACTCCATTTGAGTCTATGTATGGTTATAATTGTTTGACTCCACCTTTATTTTGTGGTTTTCCAAATAAAGTAGAATTATCTAAAGAAATGCTTGAGAAGATGGATGAAGAACTTGGAAAAAGCAAGCAACACATAAAAGAAGCTTAGAAAAGGCAAAAGAAATTCTATGATTTGAAGAGAAGACCACTTGAATTTGAAATAGATGACATGGTTTTTTTTTTAGTCAATCCTCACTGATCTAACTTGTTGCTAGGAAAGGATCATAGACTTTCTCCATGATAGGAAGGTCATTTTAAAGTTTTGAAAAAGATTGGATCTCTTGCTTATTTCTTGGAATTACCTGAACATATAAATGTGAATCTTGTATTTTGTGTTATCTTAATTAAAAGATATGTACCTAATGTTGCTCATGTTTTGCCCGACAATGACAATATGAAAGATGATGGCTCTTTTGAGCTTAAGATTCAATTATATTATCTTTTAAAGAAAGGCTTCATAAGACCAAGTGTTTCACCTTGGGTTCACCTGTTTTGTTTCAAAAGAAGAAAGATGGCTCTTATAGATTATGTATTGACTAAAGGGGGTTGAATAAAAGAACAATTAAAAATACGTACCCACTCCCTCACATAGATGTTGATATATTTAGATAGTGATGTGTGTGAACACACTAGGATGGCCAGGGCACTTCTTTCCCTTCTTTAGGAGGTTTTTTTCCTCCGGCTTGCATATATGCCTATAACCCTAATGGGTCACTTATCTTTGTACATTCTCTTGGTAATACATTAAGTATTGTGTGTTGTGCTCCAAGCTCATTCTTCTTCCTTGTAATGTTTGCATGCTTCCGCATACCTCAAACTCCAACAATTGGTATCAGAGCAGGTTGCCGCTTCATCTAGGGCATCATTGACACCCCTTCAGTAATAGTCTCAAAATCACATGAAAATTGGTGAGCATACTGAGGGTGATTAGGAGGTCAAAACTGCTTCATTATGTGGTGTCCAAATCACAATTTGAGCTTGTTTTAATCTCTTAAGCACTATCACAATGCTTATGTAGGAAATTTTGTCTTTTTATGCCAAAGATATATACAGGTTTTGGTTAGCTAGTATAAGCATCTTGAAGTCTATTACAGGTTTAGAAGAACTCGACTAGGTCATTTTGTTTAACTTTTTGAGATACAGTAATTTTTTTGCATCAAGGTATTTTATTCAATAGCCATGGATGAAAGCAATGATGTATTATGCATGTTGGCTATTGAGGATAAGTTGGATGGTACCAATTACCCATTGTGGGCTTATATGATGCGTCATGTATTGGTTGCAAAAGGACTATGGAATATTGTGCAGGGTGTTGAAAAACATCATATTACACCTACAAATACAATTATTGAAGCTGATGTAGATGGTGTCGAAGATGGTGATGTTCTTTAGATTCTTGTTCATGTTGCAGTTCCTATTGCACCTACTATAGAGCAACTTTTTTGGGATGGAAGAGATGCTTAGGCACATGCTTTCATAGTCTTGTCTATCAAACGTGCCATTATTCCTCATATTCACTCCTCCAGAATAGCTAAGGATGCTTGGGGATACACTTACCACTTCATACCAGGCAAGGAATAAGGCTCGTGTTGCTTACCTCCAAAAATAGTTGGAGAGTGAGCACATGAATGAAGGAGATTCCATGGATAGTTTTTTGAAAAAGATCAAAGATTTGAAGGAGCACTTGATTTCTGCTGATTGTTGATATATTTAGGTAGTAATGTGTGTGAACACACTAGGACCATCGGGGCACTTTTTTCCCTCTTTAGGAGGTTTTCTTCCCTCGGCTTGTATATATGCCTATTTCCCTAATGGGCTACTTATCTTTATACATTCTAGTGGTAATACATTCAGTATTGTGTGTTGTGCTCCAAGCTTCTTCTTCTTCCTTGTGTTGTTCACGTGCTTCCGTAGACATCAAACTCCAACAATTGGTATCAGAGCAGTTCGTCACTTCATCTAGGGCATCATCGACAGCCCCTCGGTCACACTCAGAATTGCATGAAATTTGGTATGTGTACTCAGGGTATTTCAGAGATCAAAACATCTTCTCTTTGTGGTGTCGAAATCACGATATAAGCTCGTTTCGGCCTTCGAGCATACTATCGCAACGCTTGTGTAGGCTATTTCGTCTGTTTGTGCCAAAGGTATATACCAGTTTCGGTTTTCAATTATAAGCATCTCGAAGTCTGCTACAGGTCTAGCAAAATTTTTCTAGGCAAATCTATTTAACTTTTTGAGATATAGTCAATTTTCTGCATCAAGGTATTTTAATCACCGACCATGGCTGAAAGCAGTGATGTATTCCGTGTGTTGGTTGTTGAGGATAAGTTGGATGGTACCAACTACCCATTATGGGCTTATATGATGCGACGAAGTTAGTCTCTATTCTGTTGCAGGAGGATCAATCCAAGCAAAATAGGTCCATTATGCATGTTGCAGATCAAGCTTTCCTCGCTAGTCAGAAGGGCAACAGAAAATGGGGCTCTTCAATTAGTAAGTAAAAATATGCTAATTCTACACAATCGAAGAGGGAAGACAAAGATGAAAAGAAATCAGAAAAGCAGAAATTGTTTCTCAAGTACTATAAAGGAAATGATCATATCATAAAGAACTGTCCAAAATTGGCTGCTAAAAAGGCAAAGAAGAAAGAGGCTGGAATGATTGTTGCAAAGGCCTCTACACCAAAAACAGAGGCTGCTAATCTTGTGCAGGAAGAAGAATGAGTGTTTACTATTGTTTGCAGTTTTGACCCATCTTCTCATGAGAAGTGCATGTCTGTAGTAGACTCAGATGTTTGGTACTTTGATAGTGGAGCGACCAAACATACTGCCTCCCAGTGCAGTTTCTTCTCTTCACTTGAGTCTGCCCCCATAGGCAATATTGTTACATGCACCAACAACTCCTCTTATCTTGTTATGGGAGTTGGTAAGATCATTTTGACTACTGTTGATGGTAGTTCTTTCACTTTGTCAGATGCTTTGTTTGTGCTAGGGATCAAGAAAAATTTATTGTCAGTTTTTGCATTAGCCAAGATTGGCTTAGTTGTGAAGTTTGTTGATGACAGATTTACAGTTCCTGATCTGTCAAATGGCGACATGATTATTGCTTCTGGCATCTTATATCGTGGGTTGTATAAGCTCATAGACTATGAAAGATATGTAAATGATTCGGCATGTGCAGTACATGATTCTCATGCTACGTCAGATGCAAAGCTTTGGCATGCACGCTTTGGTCATCTGAATTTTGCTAGTTTGCTACGCTTGCAGAAATTTGAAATGGTGTCCTCTTTGCCCAATCTAGGGGCACCTAAAAAACATGTTTGTGAAGGTTGTATTTTGGGCAAAATGTGACGTTCCTCCTTTCCAAAAGATGGTTCAGTTCGGGCTACTCAAAAATTGCAGATTGTACATAGTGATGTCTATGATCCTATGCAGACACCCTCTTTTGGAAATTATCTTTACTTCGTGACTTTCATCGATGATTTTTCCACGCATGCATGGGTATATCCATTGAAGGCAAAGTCCGAAGTGTTCATGTGCTTCAAACAGTTTTTGGTTTTGTCTGAAAATCTATCAGCATGTAAAATGGGCACCCTCCGTTTTGATCGAGGGGGGGAATATATGTCTTCTGATTTTAATGCATTTTTTACTGAACATGGGATAAAACACTAGTGTGTAGTGCCGTATATACACCTCAACAAATTGGAGTTGCTGAACGAAAGAACAGGTCACTCATGGAGATGGCGAGGTGTATGGTTAAGAGTCAGGCTTTACCACATAGTCTCTGGCTTGATGTTGTCATGTGTGCAGCACATGTACTTAACAAGCGTCCCACTAAAGCACTACAGTCTATCACTCCATATGAGGCTTGGCATGATCACAAGCCATCTGTTGCTCATCTGCGTGTTTTTGGTTGTTTGGCATATGCATTAGTGCCTGAACAACATCGCAGAAAATTGGATGGTAAAGTAGTAAAATGTATTTTTGTTGGGTACAGTTCTGAAAGTAAAGGCTATCATCTGTATCATCCACAGACTAAACGCATTCTGGTTAGCCATGATGTTGTTTCTGTGGAAGATGCTATTCACCCATTGCTTTCATGTACTAAGGAGACATCTGTTAGCTCCAAAGACATGTATGATACTTTGCTGCCTCTTTGAACAGGTGGAAAGTCTAGTGCTGGTCCTAATGAGGCAACTTCTCAGCCTTTGCAAGTTTCATGTGATAATGCAGATCATTCCATTTCTGATGCAGATTTACATGATGGACTTGTTGATGAGAGAGAACAAAATTGAGAAGGCAAAAACTATGCCAAAATGGCTGGTGCAGACTTTGCGTGATAGCAAATTAGATGCACCTCTACCATATCATACTTGTTCAGGCTCTCATAGTGCCTCTTTTGCATCGGATTGCTATGCTATGGCTACATCTAGTCTCTTTGATGAGACTGAGCGTGTTTCATTTGATGAAGCACAAAATTCAAAAAATTGGATGGCTGCTATGCAATCTGAACATGATGCTACGATGAAGAATGGTACTTGGTCTTGATGTGACTTGCCTCCTGGCAAGAAGTCCATTGGGACTAAGTGGGTATACAAGCTGAAGCGTAAGCTTGATGGTACAGTTGACATGTATAAGGCTAGGCTTGTTGCAAAGGTTATGCACAGGAAAGAGGCATTGATTTTGATGAGACCTTTGCACCTACTTGTTGAATTACTACTGTTCGTAGCATTTGTGCACTTGCAGCTCATCATGGTTGGGATGTACAGCAATTGGATATCAAAACAGCATTTCTAAATGGAAACTTGCATGAAGAAGTGTACGTTTTTCAGCCCCATGGCTTTGTGCAAAAAGGGCATGAGAACCAGGTGTGCAGGTTAAAGAAGGCATTATATGGCTTAAAGCAAGCACCACGTGCTTGGTATGAAAAAATAGATGCCTATCTGATTGCACATGGTTTTGAGGATAGTCCAACTGAAAGCACCTTATATGTTAAGCGTGCTAATGATGTACTTCTGATCATTGTGGTTTATGTTGATGGCATGCTGCTCACTAGTCCTCATGAGAGGCATATTGCTTATCTTAAGGCTGATTTACATGCCTCATTTGAGATGTCTGATTTGGGGCATTTGCATCACTATTTGGGCATTTAGTTTATGCATGTTGATGGTGGAATGGCTTTGTGTCAAACAAAATTTATTGACACATTATTGCAGCGTTTCCGCCTTGAAGACTGTAAGCCTATTGCCACTCCTATGGAGACAGGTTTACGATTGAGTCTTCACAATGTTGGAGATGCATTTGATGTTGTTCTTTATGAGCAGGTTGTTGGATGCTTGATTTACTTATGCATTACTCGGCCAGATATTCAGTTTGCTGTCTCACAGATGAGAAGGTTTATGCATTGCCCAAGTGTCAAGCATTGGAAGGCGGTTAAGCGCATCTTTTGCTACTTGAGTGGTACTCAGCTACTTGGGTTATTTTATCCCAAGGGGGATCACTACCGCCAGATTTGCATGCTTTTTCTGACTCTAACTAGGATGGTTGCTATGACACTCGTGTGTCCACTAGTGGCTTTTGCTTCATGCTTGGTAGCTCATGTATATCTTGGTTGAGCAAGAAGTAGCCTATTGTGGCCACTTCGAGTTGTGAGGATGAGTATAAGGTAGCTTTAACAGCTATTGTTGAGTGTGTGTGGCTCAGACGCCTTATGGCTGATTTGGGTGTTGGTCAGTCTTCTGCCACCACCATCTTCACTGACAGTCAGAGCACATTGGCAGTTGCGAGGAAACCTCTGTTCCATGCTCGCACTAAGCACATTGAGGTGCATTATCATTATGTCAGGGAGAGGTTCTCTGCTAGGGAGGTCAGCTTGGCATATGTGCCCACACAGGAGAACATTGCAGACCTTTTCACGAGGGCTTTGCCTAGGGAGAAGATTGAAGCTTTCCGCAAAGTTTTGGGCTTACTTCCTTTTGTGGATTGATTTCATATAGCTTGGCACTTCCTTGTACATGAGTGGCAGCTCCTTGTTCACCGTATCACTCCTAGGGGGTATTTGTTGATATATTTAGGTAGTTATGTGTGTGAACACACTAGGACTGCCGGGGTACTTTTTTCCTTCTTTAGGAGGTTTTTTCCCCCCGCTTGTATATACGCCTATTGCCCTCACAGGATACTTATCTTTGTACATTCTAGTGGTAATACATTCAGTATTGTGTGTTGTGCTCCAAGCTTCTTCTTCTTACATGTGTTGTTCGCGTGCTTCCGCAGACGTCTAACTCCAACACTGATGAAGTCTTGCCTGACAGGTCACTTGTGTAGACTGTTCTAAATGGTCTTCCATATTCATATTGGAGTTTGGCTTCTAGTCTTGGATTGATGATGAAAGGAAATCCAAACGCCCTAACATTTGAGGGGTTAGTCTTTGTTCTATTACAAGAAGATCAGCCTAGGCATAATAGGTCCATTATGCATGTTGCAGATCAAGATTTCCTAGCTAGTCAGAAGAGCAAAGGTAAATGGAGCTCTTCTATTAGTAAGCAGAAATCTGCTAATTCTGCACAATCAAAGAAGGATGACACATATGAGAAGAAAATAAGACAGCATAAATTGCTTTGCAAATACTGTAAAAGAAATGATCATGTCATAAAGATTTGTCCAAAATTGGCTGCTAAAGAGGCAAGGAAGAAAGAGGCTAGAATGGTTATTGTAGAGGCCTCTACACCCAAAACAAAGCCTAGTAACCTTGTGTAGAATGAAGAATGGACATTTCCCACTGTTTGCAGTTATGAACCATCTTCTCATGAACAATGTATGTCTGTAGTAGACTCAGATGTTTAGTACTTTGATAATGGGGCAACCAAACATATTACCTCGCTGTGCAATTTCTTCACTTCACTCAAGCCTACTCCTACAGGGAATACTGTCACATGTTCTAACAACTCCTCTTATTCTATCATGGGATTCAATAAGAGCATTCCGACTACTCCTGATGGTAGTTCTTTTACATTATCAGATGCTTTATCTCTGCCAGTGATTAAGAAGAATCTGTTATCAATTTCAGCTTTAGCCAAGATTGTCTTGGTTGTGAAATTTATTGATGATAGATGTACACTTCATGATCTATTAAATGGCAACATCATTATTGCTTTTGGCATTTTATGCCATGGGCTGTATAATCTCATCAAGCTATATCAGATGCAAAGCTTTGGCATTCACGCTTTGGTCATCTGAATTTTGCTAGTTTGCTATGCTTGTAGAAATTTGAAATGGTGTCCTCTCTACCCAAACTTGAGGCACTGCATAAACATTTCTGTGAAGGCTTTATTCTAGGAAAAATGCAGCATTCCTCGTTCCCAAAAGACGGTTTAGTTCGAGCTACTCAAAAATTGTAGCTTATTCACAATAATGTATGTGGTCCTATGTAAACACCCTCTTTTGGAAAATATCTTTACTTCGTGACTTTCGTTTATGATTTTTCCACGCATGCATGGGTATATCCATTGAAAGAAAAGTCTGAAGTGTTGATGTGCTTCAAAAAAATTTTGGTTTTGGTCGAAAATCTATCAGCATGTAAAATGGGCACCCTTCATTCTGATCGAGGGGGGAATATATGTCTTCTGATTTTAATGCATTTTTGGTTGAACATGGGATAAAACACCGGTGTAGAGTTCCATATACACCTCAATAGAATGGAGTTATTGAAAGGAAGAATAGGTCACTCATGGAGATGGCGACGTGTATGGTCAAAAGTCAGGCTTTACCACATAGTTTCTCGCTTAAGTCTGTTATGTGTGCAACATATGTACTCAACACGTGTCTCACTAAAGCATTGATGTCTATCACTCCATATGAGGCTTGAGATGGTTGCAAGCCATTTGTTGCTCACCTGTGTGTATTTGGTTGTCTAGCATATGCATTAGTGTCTAAACAAAAGAACAAGAAATTAGATGATAAAGAATTGAAATTTATTTTTGTTGGGTATAGTTCTGAAAGCAAAGCTATCGTATGTATCATCCACAAACTAAACAAATTTTGGTTAGCCGTGATGTTGGTTTTGTGGAAGATGTTATTCATCCATTACTTACATGTACTGAGGAGACATCTATTAGCTCCAAAGATATGTATGATACTTTGTTGCCTCTTTTTATAGGCAGACAATCTAGTGCTGGTATGAATGAGGCAATTCAGAGTGGATTGGCAGTTGCGAGGAACCTTGTGTTCCATGCTCACACTAAGCTCATTGAGGTGCACTATCATTATGTTCGGGAGAGGTTCTCTACTCGAGATCAGTTTGGCATATGTGCCCACAAAGGAGAATATTGCAGACCTTTTCACAAAGGCTCTACCTAGGGAGAAGTTTGAAGCTTTCTACAAATCTTTAAGCTTACTTCCTTTTGTGGATTGATTCCATATAGCTTGGCACTTCCTTATACATGAGTGCTAGCTCCTCGTTCACAGCATCACTCCCAAGGGGATTTGTTGATATATTTAGGTAGTGATGTGTGTGAACACACTAGGACCGATGCGGCACTTTTTTCCCTCTTTAGGAGGTTTTTTTCCTTGGCTTGTATATACGCCTAGAACCCTAATGGGTCACTTATCTTTGAACATTCTCTTGGTAATACATTAAGAATTTTGTGTTGTGCTTCAAGCTTCTTCTTCTTCCTTGTGTTGTTTGCATGCTTCCAAAGACCTCAAATTCCAACAATAGATGACTTATTAGGTCAATTAAGTGGAGCGATTGTATTCACTAAGATTGACTAAAGATTCGGATATGACCAATCATCATCAAAATAGAAGATATACCCAAGACACCTTTTCAAACATCTTATGGCTACTACACGTTTACCATTTTATCTTTTGGATTAACAAAGGCTCCTATCACATTAATGTGCTTAATGAACAATATTTTTCATGATTACCTAGACAAATTCATCTTATTATTTCTTAATGATATATTTGTATACTCTAAAGATCATCTTGAGCATGTTGTACATCTCAAGAAGATTTTCCAAACTCTTAGAGAACACAAATTGTATGGAAAGAAGAGTAAGTGTTTCTTTGATAAGGATAAACTTGTGTATCTAGGAAGAATCATATCCATAGAGGGAATTCTTATATACCAGGATAAAGTGAAAAAAATAGTTAATTGGCGAGTTCCTAAAATAAAAAGGGATGATAGAAGTGTCTTAGGATTTCCACAATATAAAAGAGCACATATTAAGGGTTTCTTTAAGATAGTTAATGCCCTCATAGATTTTACTAAAAAAAATGAAGGATTTGTGTTGAGTAACACCTTTCAAAAATCATTTGAATCATTGAAACAAAAATTCATTGAAAATTATGTTTTGAAAATATCGAAAATGGGAAAGCTTGTTGTGGTTGCATGTGATGCAAGTGGTAGTGAGATAGGATGTTTTCTTTCACGGAATGTAGGGTGGTTGCATATGAATACAGAAAATTAAGAAAATATGAACTTAATTATCCTACTCATGATCTAGAGATGCTTTTTGTTATATTTGCACTTAAACATTGGAGATATCTACTTTTAGGGGTTAAGTTTGAATTACATTTTCACACAACAGTTGCTTAACAATAGGCAAAAGTGTTGGATTGTATTATTAAGCGAGTATGATTTTGACATTCAATATTTTGATGATAAGGAAAATAAAGTCGTTGATGCATTGAGTCAAAGACCTTTATGTAATCTCCATTCTGTAACAAATTTTGATTTTTTTAATCAAATTCAAGAAGAACTGAAACAAGACTCTTCTTATGCAGCTATTTTGAATTTTTTGCATGCAAACAGGGGATCAATGTATCAAGATAAATTTCATTTGCAGAATGGATTTTTGTATTGTAACAATCGATTATGCATATCTTCTAAGTCCCCATTAAAAGTTAAGATATTGCATGGTTGTCATGATGCATCATTTTTTGCATATCTACATTATTCAAGTACCTATGTTAAAATGAGATATTCTTACTTTTGGCCATGTATGAGATGGGATATTAGAAAATATGTTAGCAAATGTTTAAAGTGCCAACAGGTGAAATCTGAGTTTAAGAGAATGCCTTGAATGCTTCAACCTTCGGATGTTCCAAATTAGAAGTGGGAGTCTATCTCTATGGACTTTATCACTAAATTACCTATGACCAAAAGTAGACATGATACCATATTTATGGTAGTTGATCGACTTACCAAGATGGCACATTTCTTTCCTATGAAAAACATTGATACCGTCGTGAATGTTGTAAGACTATTTGTAAAAGAAATTTTTTGACTACATGGAATGCCTAAAAACATAATTTCTAATAGAGATTCTAGATTCACATCAAACTTTTGGAGAACAACATTTGAATTGATTGGAACTCAACTTCTTATGAGTATAGCTCTCCATCCACAAACTCATGGGGAAACCAAGAGGGTTAATCGGGTACTTGAAGATATGTTGTGTATGTATGTGAATGAAAAACAAAATAATTGGAATGAATATTTACCCTTAGTTGAGTTTGCATACAATAGTTCATGCCATGAATCTATCAAAATGACTCTGTTTAAGGCTATGTATGGTTATAATTCTTTGACTCCACCTTCATTTTCTGGTTTTCCAAAAAAAGTAGAAGTATCTAAAGAAATGCTTGAGAAGATGGATGAAGAACTTCGAAAAATCGAGCAACACATAAAAGAAGCTAAGAAAAGGCAGAAGAAATTATGTGATTTGAAGAGAAGACCATTTGAATTTCAAATAGATGACATGTTTTGTCTTAAATTCAATCCTCACCAATCTAACTTGTTGTTAGGAACATATCATAGACTGTCTCCATGATACACATGTCCTTTTAAAGCTTTGAAAAAGATTCGATCTCTTGCTTATTTGTTGGAATTACCTGAACATTTAAATGTGCACCTTGTATTTCATGTTAGCTTAATTTAAAGATATGTACCTAACGTTGCTCATGTTTTGCAGTACAACTATAATATAAAAGATGATGACTATTTTGAGCTTCGGCCTGAAATAGTATTAGATAGGAGGGAAAGATTACTTAGTAATAGATCTACAATGGAGGTTTTGGTGAAATGGCACTCATATCGAGTTAAAGAGTCGACTTGGGTGAAGTTAGATTAATTTTTGGCAGATTATAGTTCTTTCCAACTATGAGGATAAAGTTCTTAAAAGGGGGAAGAATTGTGATATGCCTTTTGATAGTGAAATAAATCATTTTGAAATTTTTGAATTGCATTGTGGGGATAATGTTTAGAATGAATAATTAGGTCATTTTATGCATGTAGGCAAAATCCAAGATGACAAGTTTTATATTCTCTCTCTAAACCTTATCTAGATCATGTTTTTTGGTTGAAAATGGAACATGAAGATGAAAGAATTATGAGAAATGTTGTACGAGGTAAAGGTGGATCATACATAAGAGAATAAAAGTATCTATGTGAGTTTTTTGTGAATCATATTTTAAGTACCTTGTTTAAGGCTCTACATTTAGTTCATTGTAAGAAAATGCTTTGATTTTATTCTCTCTCTAGAATTTCTAAACTTGCAGCGCTCAAAAGTGAAACTTGGAAGTGGATTTGGATCTAGCACATCTCAAACACTATTGTGTAGATGGAAAAGTTGAACATTTTCGTGTCTCACAAGCTTAACCTAATTCCTCACCATTTTTGAGTTACAAGGCTTGGAAAAGATCCATTATTTAGGTACTAGTGGGCTTCTCTATTTCTATTCAAATCTATGGATTTGAAGCATATGTGTTGCCTTGCAAACTAACGGATATCTTTGGATATGTCATTTTGTTTGTTTTCTTCCATTTTAGAATAGGTACCACCAAAGAAAGCATTTGACTACTAGAAATGCATGCTTTTGGGAAAGTTTTGCATGCAACATGGGGAGAGCTGACTTTGCTATATTTGGTGGACCACACACTTCCTTGATTATAAACTCTATTTTGAAGGAGATTTGCTCCGTCAAGCAGGGAGGCTGAAAATCAGAGAATTACCTTGTGATTGAGAGTGAGAGTGTGATTGAGAGTGCGAGTGTGAATGAGATTGTGATAGATAAGGAGTGATTGGGAGAAAGAGGCTTTGTCAAGATGCTATTTTTGAAAGCTATTGTATCTATAGATTCAAATCTATAATACCAAAACTTCTCTTTCTCTGAGTCATATCTTATCTACTTCTCTGCATTGGATTTTCTCTTATCTTGTGCAAATTCTGTATTTTTTTCTCTCCTCTACTATTCTCGATTGATCAGAAGGCTCTCATTGGGCATATCTTGTGATTGAGGAAATGCTACAACTGATATCAGAGCATAATTTATCCTCAACAACCATGGAAGGTTTGACGCAAAAGATTTGTGAGCAAGAGGATCCTATTCAAAAGCTTCTTGGAGTATTACACAAAGAACAAGGCAAAAAGCAACCAGAAGGTGCAACAAATTTGGTCAAGATGCTGAATGATGAAGTGGATGAATGTGCGGGAACATCTAGTATTTCTAGAGGAAGATAGAAATGCAACTATGAAGATATGGAGGCGGGTGAGTTTGCCCTCAACCACATCTTCAAGAAGACAAAGTTGAATGATTTTGATGGTGAGAAAAAGAGTGGTGAAGATGTGGAGGCATGGATTGAAGGCTAGAGGATTTCTTTCATCTTTGACAACTCAGTGAGGAGTCCAAGGCAAAGGTTGGGATCTTACATTTACATGGGATCCCAAAGCTATGGTGGCAGTCCTGTATGCAGACTCAGATGTGTTTCAATCCGGTTCTATGGAAGGAATTTAGGGGGCAAGCAAAAAAGTGTTATTGTTCTCCACACTAGCATATGGAGAAGAAGATGGAGTTTTACAAATTTCGATAACATGAGAGTGACAAGCATAGCTTGTCTATGGATGAGTACAAAGAAAAGTTCCTATGTCTACACAAATATGCATTGGAGGTTAGTGGTAATGCTTTGAATAGCAAGTTTATTGAAGGGATTCATGAGGAGCTTCGCTATCAAGTGAAGGGATATGGATGTGTTGTTTTCTAGAATCCTATTGCGACAACCGAGAATATTGAGAAGATGGAGAAGTTATATTTGCAAAAGGTGAATAGAACCAAATTCATTGCAATGGGACATAGGCCATAAAGACCAACTACCACAAACATGAACAATTCAAATAAGACTTCATCTTATAATAATCAAGGTACGAATCTTGTTCAAGTGGAAAATCAAAGGAGGCTTCAACCTATCCATTGGCAGCAAGACCCTAATTTTATTGAGTGGGCAAAAAGACTCTGTTTGTGTTTCCATTGAAGGGAGCAAGGGCATCAGACATACGAATTCCCGAATAAGGCAACCTTTTGGCCTGCACAATCAAAGGTGATAAACATTATTATGGAAAATGCAACAATTGAGAAAGCACATGATGGAAATAAGTACCCTAACTCTACTTTACATTGTATGGTGGCTACTTCTTTCCCAAGGGCTTATGTAATTATGATTTCAGGTATGATTTGTATACATAGAATTGAATTTCTATTTTTTCAGATAGTACACATTGTTTTCTATCATTCAAATTGGTACAAAATTTAGGGATACCCCTAAATATGCAAATAACAAGACCTATAGAGATGGCCAATGGACAACTACAGTATATGAAAGGATACATTGAAAACCTCGTATTTACTTTTTCTGATAGGTTTTTTTCTAGTATTTTCCATGTGATTGAAATGAAACACAATGACGCAATTATAGGCATGAACTAGTTAGTTCAAAATTTTGCAACAACTTATTGCAAACAATGAATAATCACTTTAATGCAAGAAAATGAATCCATCCACATTATAGGTGATGCACATAATCTTAAGCCTATTCTCCTTTTTGCTATGCAGATAATTAGAGGTATACATGATGGGTGTAGAACATTTGTAGTGTATGTGAACAATCTACATGAGTAAGGTGATGATGAAAGCCTTCCAAATTATGAAGAAAAACTTTTGAAAGATTATGACCACGCCATTGACCTATCTCCGAGGAGTGAACCATATTCTAGAGCACCCTATAGATTTAACATAGATGAATTAAATGAGCTTAAGATTCAATTAGATGAGCTTTTTAAGAAAGGCTTGATAAGATCGAGTGTTTCACCTTGGGGTGCACCTGTTTTGTTTCAGAAAAAGAAAGTTGGCTCTTATAGATACTACAAACAAAGAACAATCACTTTAAGGCTAGATGATGAATCTATCCACGTATCGGTGATGCGCATAATCCTCAGCCTATTCTCATTTCTACTATGCAAATAATTAGAGGTATATGTGATGGCTGTAGAACATTTGTAGTTTATGTGAACAATCTGCATAATGAAGATAATGATTAAATCCTTCCAAATTATGTAGAAAATCTTTTGAAAGAATATGTAGATGTATTTCCAAAAGAATTGGCTCATAAACCTCCACCTAGGCAGATTGACCATGCCATTGACATGTATCTGGGAACTGAACCATATTCTAGAGCACCTTATAGATTTAACATAGATGAATTAAAGGATCTTTAGAATCAATTAATGATCTTTTGAAGAAAGGCTTGATAAGACCAAGTGTTTCACCTTGGGGTGCACTTGTTTTGTTTCAAAAGAAGAAAGATGGGTCTTATAGATTATGTATTGACTATAGGGGGTTGAATAAAAGAAAAATTAAAAATAAGTACCCACTCCCTCACATAGGTAACTTATTAGTTCAATTAAGTGGAGTGATTGTATTCACCAAAATTGACTTAAGAACCGGATATTACCAAATCAGGATCAAAACAAAAGATATATTGAAGACAAACAATATGGCCACTAGAAGTTTACCATTTTACCTTTTGGATTAACAAATGCTCATGCCACACTTATGTGCATGATGAACAATATTTTTCATGATTATCTAGAACAATTCATCATAGGATTTCTTGATGATGTATTTGTATACTCTAAAGATGATCTTGAGCATATTGTACATCTCAAGAAGACTTTGCAAACTCTTAGAGAACACAAGTTGTATTGAAAGAAGAGTAAGCGTTTTTTTTGCTAAGGATAAACTTGTGTATCTAGTAAGAGTCATATCGAAAGAGGGAACTTATATAGACCAGGATAAAGTGAAAACAATAGTTGAGTGGCCTGTTTCTAAAACTGTAAGGGATGTTAGAAGTTCTTTAGGATTGGCACAATATGAAAGAGCACATACTAAGGATTTCTCTAAGATAGCTAATCCCCTCATAGGGTTGACTAAAAAGAATGTAGGATTTGTGCGGAGTGACGCATGTCAAAAATCATTTGAATCATTTGAATCATTGAAACAAAAAGTCGCTGAATCATTTGAATCATTGAAACAAAAAGTCGCTGAAAACTGTGTTTTGAAAATACTGAAAATGCGTAAGACTTTTGTGGTTGAATGTGATGCAAGTGGTAGTCAAATAAGATGGTCAGGTGGTTGCATATGAATTCACAAAACTAAGAAAACATGAACTTTTTTATCCTACTAATGATCTACAAATGCTTGTTGTTGTACATGTGCTTAAGCATTGTAGACATCTACTATTAAGGGTTAAATTTGAATTGAAAATATATCATCAGAGTCTTAAATACATTTTCACACAATCATTGCTTAACGATAGGCAAAAGGGTTGGATTGAATTATTAAGCGAGTATGATTTGACATTAAGTATTTGGCTGGTAAGGAAAATAAGGTCATTGATGCATTGAGTCGGAGACCTTTATGTACTCTCCTTTCTGTAATAAATTCTGATTTTCTCAATCAAATTTAAGAAGAATTGAAACATGACTCTTTTTATGCAGCTATTTTTGCATGCAAATAGGGGAGCGATGTATCAAAGACAAATTTCATTTGCACAATGGATCTTTGTATTGTAACAATCGATTATGCATATCTTTTGAGTCTCCATTAAAATTTAAAATTTTGCATGACTATCATGGTGCACCTTTTTCTCCAAATCTAAGTTATTCAAGGACCTATGTTAGAACAAAATATCCTTACTTCTAGCCATGTATCAAGTGGGATATTAGAAAATATGTTAGTGAATGTTTAAAGTGCCAAGAGGTGAAATTTGAGTTTAAGAGAATGCCTAGAATGCTTCAACCTTTGGATGTTACAAATCATAAGTGGGAGTCTATCTCTATGGACTTTATCACTAAATTACCTACGACAAGAAGCAAACATAGTGCCATATTTGTGGTAGTTGATTGACTTACCAAGATGCCCATTTCTTTCCTATGAAAAAGATTGATACCGCCTTGAATGTTGCAAGACTGTTTGGAAAAGAAATTTTATTGACTAGATGGGATGCCTAAAAACAAATTTTGATAGAGACTCTAGACTCACATCAAGATTTTTGAGAGCAATGTTTGAATCAATTGGAACTCAACTTTGTATGAGTACAACTTTCCGTCCACAAATTGATGGGGAAATGATCCGGTACTTGAAGATATGTTTTGTATGTATGTGAATGAAAAGGAGGATAATCAAGTGAATATTTGCCCTTAGTCAAGTTTGCATACAATAGTGCATGGCATGAATCTATAGAAATGACTCTGTTTGAGTTGATGTATGGTTATAATTGTTTGACTCCATCTTTGTTTTCTGGTTTTCCAAATAAAGTAGAAGTATCTAAAGAAATGCTTGAGAAGATGGATGAAGAACTTGGAAAAATTAAGAAACACATAAAAGAAGCTCAGAAAGTGCAAAAGGAATTATATGATTTGAAGAGAAGACCACTCTTATTTCAAATAGATGACATGATTTTTCCTAACGTCAATCCTCATCGATCCAACTTGTTGCTAGGAAAGGATCATAGACTTTTCCACGATATGCATGTCCTTTTAAAGTTTTGAAAAAGATTGGATCTCTTGCTTAATTTTTGGAATTACCTGGACATTTAAATGTGTGTCCTATATTTCATGTTAGCTTACTTAAAAATATGTACCTAATGTTGCTCATGTTTTGCAAGACAACTATAATCTGAAAGATAATGGCTCTTTTGAGCTTCGGCCTAAAATAGTACTAGATAGGAGGGAAAGATTACATAGAAATAGATCTAAAATAGAGATTTTGGTGAAATGGCATTCATATCCAATTGAAGATTCAACTTGGGTGAAGTTAGACAATTTTCTTGCACATTATCCTTTTTTCCAACACTAAGGACAAAGTTCTTAAAAGGGGCAAGAATTTTAATAGGCCTTTTTGTAGTGAGATAATTTATTTTGAAATTTTTGAATCACATTGTGGGGATAATGTTTAGAATGAATAATTAGGTTATTTTATGCATGTCGGCAAAACTTAGGGATTACAAGTTTTATATTCTGTCTCTAAACCTTATCTGCATCATGTTTGTTGCTTGAAAATTGAATGTTGAAGATGAAAGAATTAAGAGAAAGGTTGTATGAGAGAAAGGTAGAGCATACATAAGAGAATAAAAGTGTCTCTACAAATTTTTTGTGAATCATGTTTTAAGTAACTCGTGTAAGGCTTTACATTTGGTTCCCTATAAGAAAATGCCTTGATTTTATTCTCTCTCTAGAATTTATAAACTTGTAGGGCTTAGAAGTGATACTTGGAAGCAAATTTGGATCTATGTCATGTCTAAAACTATTCTAAAGATCGAAAAGTTGAACATTTTTGTGTCTCACAAGCTTAAGCTAATTCCTCACCATTTTTTAGTTACAAGGCTTGGAAAAGTGCTATTTTTTAGGTACTTAAAAAAAAGTGGTCTTCTCTACTTCTATTTGAATTTGTGGTTTTGAAGCATATGTGGTGCCATGCACACTAACATATATCTTCAGATATGGCTTTTCATTGGTTTTCTTCTATTTTTGTACAAGTGCCGCTAAAGAAAGCACTTGACTATTGCAAATGCATGCTTTTGCAAAAGTTTATATGCAAGATGGGGAGAGCCAAATTTTCTTTATTTGGTGGATCACACACTTCCTTGGAAATGATAAACTCTTTTTGGAGGAGATTTTTCGTGTCAAGCAGGGAGAGGCCAAAAGTTAACTTGTGATTGAGAGTGAGAGTGAGAGTGAGAGTGAGAATGAGAGTGAGAGTGAGAGTGAGAGTGTGATTGAGATTGCAAATGCGAATGAGATTGTGATAGCTTGGGGGTGGTCGAGAAGTAGAGGCTTTGTCAAAAAGCTATTTTCCAAAGCTATTGTATCGATTGATGCAAATCTCTATGACCAAAACTTCTCTTTCTCTGAGTCATATCTTACCTACTCCTCTGCATCGGATTTTCTATTATCCTTGTTCAAGTTTTGCATTTTTTTTTCTCCTCTACTATTCTTGAGTGATTAGAAGCTTCTTATTCAGGATATCTTGTGATCGAGGAGATGCCACATCCAATAAGAGTGCACAAACTAGTGCTCCCCTCAAATTTTGGCAAGAATAGCTTCTATCCAAGACTACGCATCATGGAGAACACAGTTGAACAAATTGAGAACACAGTTGAACAAATTGTGGCATCACTTCAAAGTCTCAACAATAAGTCAAGGACCTAACTCATTGACAAATAGAAGTCAAGATGGAATCTCTTGAATGTAGGTGCACTCATCCAAGAATTACAAGAGAATCAAGAATCTTAAAGAAAACGAAGGACGCATTCAAGTGAATCAATGCCCTAGTTCATCCTTCATGAAGTAACCCAAGACTTGCATCCTAGAAAAGTTTGATACTGATGTCACAAAGTTTTGCAAACTCTTGCAACAAGTTAAACATACTGTGATGAGGAATACAAGGTCAGTTTTATTGGAAACCTGCTTTGTGGTCAAGCATTATCGTGGTTCACCCCAATAGTGGAGAAGGACATGGCAGTATTGCATGACAATGAGGAGTTTCTTCAAGAGCTCACCACTAGGTTTGGACATTTAGACATGAGCCGAGTGGCAAAAACAAAACTCTGGAAGCTATGTCAAGATGACCACCCTGCCTCTACCTATGCATGAGAGTTTAAGCAATTGACATGTGATCTCACTTGGCATGAGGATTATTTCATAAGACAATTTAGGTGGAGACGACACGAAGGACCTTCTACTCATGATGCTAGAGGTTAAGACATTGAATGAATACATCAACCAAGCCATTCAATGTGATAACTACCTTTTTGAAAGGAAACGAGAAAAACAAGTAGAAGGAAGACTTTTTCAATGGAAACCCTTCCATCCCAATGCTAGATTAGAACCTATTCTTGAACCTATGTAGATAGATGTAACTAGCTTTGAGCCTGTAACCCCACATGAAAAATGGAGAAGAAGAGATAACAAGTTATACATGTATTGTGAAAACCCTAGCCATATTGCAGTTAATTGTCCCAATAATAGGATAGATTCTAGAGTTGCAATCACCCTTGTAGAGCAAGGAAACAAAGAAGTCCAATTGTAAAGGAGATCATACAACTAGACCATGATATAAGAAAGGGTCTCCTAATTCCAATAACACCCATAAAAGCATGTCTTTCCCTATCAAGCTGATCATGCCCAAGAAAACATTTTCCCTTATAGTCCTAATCGGTTCAAAATCCTCCTCATGTTTCATCAATGAAGAATTGCTTAAGCAGCACATGATTCTAGCACTTCAGAAGAACAAACCAATAGTAGTTGAAATAGTAGATGGACGACTTCTAGCATCTTGGAATATTACGAGGGAAACCACACCATTAGGAGTACACCTTGGTGATCATGATTCCCACATTTTTTTCAATGCAATATCAAGTGCAATAAATCGTGTTATCATTGCAATGCCCTAGCTAAAGAAACATAATCCAGACATTGATTGAGAAAAGAATAAAATCACTCTTTCATATATCCAGAAGAGCCTGACATATGTAGGAGGAGCTAAAGCCTTCATACATGCAATAAGGAAGGAATTGACATATATGATCTATGTTGTAGTAGCTCAAGAGTCAAAGGAATATGATCTAGTGAAGCTACCTAGTGAGTACCAAGATTTTCAAGATGTCTTTGAAAAGAAGAATGCAAATATCCTCCCAGGGCATAGACCTTATGATTGTGCCATAGAACTTCAAGAGGGATCACAACCACCCTTTAAACCAATTTGTAGACTATCCTTGGAGGAACTTACAAACTTACGTAAGAATATTGATGAAAATCTAGTCAAGGGATTTATCAAACACTCAAAGTCTCCTACAAGAGCCCCTCTCCTTTTTGTAAAGAAGATGTATGGGAATTTCTGAATGTTGTAGACTATCGTGGGTTGAATAAAGTCAATATTGAAAACAAATACCCTCTACCACTTATATCACAGCTCTTGGAATGCCTTGAAGAAGTAAATTTCTTCATGATGATTGACCTTTGTGGAGCTTACAACCTTGTCAAGATCAAAGGAGACGAATGGAAGACAATATTTTGAACAAGGGCAATTTGAATATGTAATTATGCCATTTGGTCTCACAATTGTTGCAACCATGTTTCAACATATGATTAATGATATCCTTCAACAATATTTAGATGATTTTATGGTAATATACTTAGACAATCTCTTAATATTCTCCAAAAATTTAGAGTAGCATGAACATCATGTAAATATAGTTCTGGAGAAACTAAGAGAAAAGGTTTATATCAAATTGGAGAAGTGATCTTTCCATCAGACAGGAGTGAAAATTTGGGTTCCATTGTCTAAGAGAATAGAATATTTATGGACCGTAAGAAGATTGACACGATCCTTCATTGGCAACCACCTTTATGTGTTCGAGATGTACAATGCTTTCTAGGATTTGCCAATTTTTATAGGATATTTATCAAAGATTACTCCAAGATAGTGACAACTCTTATCAAGCTTGCAAGAAATGCAAAATTCTCATGGACTAAAGAAGCAAGAAAAGGCTTTCAAAGCTTAAAATCAGCATTCACCACTACCACAATTCTAGTTCAAATTGATTCTACCAAGCCCTTTTTCCTAGAGACAGATGCATCAGACTTTGCATTGGGGGCCATTCTATCCCAACATGGAGATGATGTACACCTATATACAATTGCATATCATTCAAGGAAATTCTCCCCTCTAGAGATTTATTATGAAATCCATGATAAAGAACCTCTTTTGATAGTGGGTGCATTTGATACCTCGCATCACCATCTAGAAGTAGTAGCCCATAAAGTTACTATGTATATAGATCACAATAATTTAGAGGATTTTATGACCATTCACATCCTCAATAGAAGGAAATCTTGATGAAGTAACTTTATATCCAAGTTCAACTTTGTCATTACATACTGTCAAAGATACCAACAATATCAGTCAGATGCCTTGTAAAGAAGATCTTACCTTGCACCAAAGAAAGGCAAAGGCTTTTGATCAACAAGAGAATGTATTACTCAAACCTAAACATCTCCATTTAGTAGCTATCTCTTCAATCTATCAAGAAGATTCAACCTTACTTTAGGTGATTAGCAATTCAAAAGTACTTTGCTCTGTGGCATCAAAATTTTGATATGATCTCGTTTTAGCCTCCCAACACACTATTGTAGCAACTATGCAAGTAATTTTATATTTTTATGCCAGACATATATACAAGTTTCCATTTCCCAATATAAGCTCCTTGAAGTTTGCTACAAGTTTCGTATAGCTCAACATGGTGTTTATGTTCAACTTTTTGAGATAAAATCAATTTTCTACATCAAGGTATTTAGTGAGTAGCCATGGCGGAAAGCAACGATCATTTCTGCATGTTGGCTATTGAGGATAAGTTGGATGGTACTAAGTACCCATTGTGGTCATATATGATGTGTCATGTATTGGTAGCAAAATGGTTGTGGGATATTGTGCTAGATATTGAAAAATTGTCCTACTACATCTATAAATACAGTTATTTAAGGTGATGTAGATGGCATTGAAGACGATGATCTTCAATTTCTTTGTCGTGCTTCAATTCTTGCTACACCTACTGCATAGCAACTTTTTTGGGATGGTAGAGATGCTTAGACACATGCATTGATAGCTTTTCCTATGAAACATGACATTATCCTCACATTCACTCCTACAAGACAACAAAGGATGCTTGGGGTACACATACTTTATACCACATAAGAAATGGGGCTCGTGTTTCTTACCTCCTAAAACAATTCGAGAGTGAGCATATGAATGAAGGAGATTCTATGGATAGTTTCTTGACAAAGATCAAAGACTTGAAGGAGCAATTGCTTTCTTCTCATGAAATCTTGCTAAATAGTTCACTTCTCCAAATTCTTAATAGTCTTCCACATTCACATCTGATTTTTGCTTCTACTCTTTAGTTGATGATAAAAGGCAATCCAAATGCCTTAACATTTAAGGAGTTAGTCTCTATTTTGTTGTAGGAAGATCAATCCGGATAGAATGGGTCAATTATGCATGTTGTAGATCAAGCTTTCTTAGCTAGTGAGAAGGGCAAATGCAAATGGAGCTCATCTATTAGTAAGCAAAAAATTGCTAATGTTGCATAGAAGAAGGAAGAAAAAGATGAGAAGAAAACAAAAAAGTAGAAACATTTTTACAAATATTATAAGGAAATGATCATATCATAAAGAGTTGTCCTAAAAATATTCAAAGAAGAAAGAGGTTGGAATGGTTGTTGCAGAGGCCTCTACACCTAAAACAGAGTTAGCTAATTTTGTTTAGGATGAAGAATGGTCATTTACTACTATTCACATATATGAACCATCTTCTCATGAGCAGTGTATGTCTACAATATACTCAGATGTTTGGCACTTTGATAGTGGGGCAACCAAACATATTATCTTGAGCCTTCCCTATCTTTAGTTCACTTGAGCCTTTCCTATAGAGAATACTATCACATGTGCTAAAAAATCCTCGTATCCTATAATGGGAGATAGTAAGATCATTTTGACTACTACTGATGGCAAATCTTTCACATTGTCAAATGCTTTATATGTGCCAAGGATCAACAATTTTTTTTTTGTGATTTTCAACATTAGCCAAGATTGGTTTCATTGTCAAATTTGTTGATGGTAGATGTACAAACCAGGATCTCTCAAATCGTGATGTTATTATGCATCTGACATTTTATGTCATGGGTTATATAATCTCAAATACTATACAAAATCTATGAATGATTTGGGATGTGTGAAGTTCAAGATTCTCATGCTATCTCATATGCAAACATTGGTATGCATACTTTGGTCATCTGAATTTTGCTAGTTTGCATTGCCTATAGAAATCTAAAATGGTATCCTCTCTACCTATGCATTTGCCCTCATTTGGGAACTACCTTTACTTCATGATGTTTATTGATGAATTCTCCAGGCATACATGGGTGTATCCATTGAAAGCAAAGTCCAAAGTATTCATGTGCTTCAAACAATTCCTTCTTATGGCTGAAAATTTGTTAGCATTGAAATTGGGCACCCTCCCTTCTGAACAAGAGGGGAAGACATGTCTTTTGATTTTAATGCATTTCTAGTTGAGCACGGGATAAAATAGAAACGTAAAGTGTCATATACAGCTCAAAAAAATGGAGTTTTTGACGAAGAAAGAATTTATCTCTCATGGGATTGTAGAGGCCTCTACACCTAAAACAAGGTCTTCTAATCTTGTTAAAAATGAACAATGGGCATTTATTACTATTTGTGGCTATGACCGATCTTCTCATGAGAAATGTATGATGTAGTAGACTTAGATGTTTGCTACTTTGATAGTGAGATAACCAAACATATTACCTCGTAGCCCAAAGTCTTTAGTTCACTTGAGCTTGTCCCGACAGGCAATACTGTCACATGTGCTAACAACTTCTCTTGTCATGGAATGGAAGTTGGTAAGATCATTATGAAAACTTATGTTGGTAGTTCCTTCACATTCTTATATGCTTTATATGTGATAGGGATCAAGAAATTTTTTTTGTCAATTTTAGCATTAGCCAAGGTGGCTTGGTTGTCAATTTTTTTAATGACAGATGAATTCTTCATGATCTGTCAAATGGTGATGTTATTAATGCTTCTAGCATTTTATGTAGTGGGTTGTATAAGCTCATAGACTATGCAAAATCTATGAATGCTTCAGTACATGTAGTTCAAGATTTTCCGACTATCTCAGATGCAAAGATTTGGCATGCGATCATCTAAATTTTCCTAGTTTGTTTTGTCTGTAGAAATCTGAAATGGTTTCCTCACTGGCCAAACTTGAGGCACCTTGTAAAGATGTCAGTGAAGGCTGTATTTTGGGCAAAATGCAGCGTTCCTCTTCCCAAAAGATGGTTTAGTTCGAGCTACTCATAAATTGTAGCTTGTTCATAGTAATGTCTATGATCCTATGTAGACACCTTCATTTGGAGTGTTTATGTGCTTTAAATGATTCCTTGTTATGTCTAAAAATCTGTTAGCATGTAAACTTCCCTTCTTGTCCATGTACAAGCCTGCCTTGAATTCAACAGTTGGCCTAGAGATCACTTCAATGATTCGAGTCTCTTAGTATTGTTATAGATCTATTGAGTCCATCTAGGTGTACTGTGACTCCAAGCAGATTTCTAGATACAAATTGCAAGGAAGTCCTATATTATCCCTCGATCATGGAAATAGACTCAACACTTAGGCTAGATGTATGCATATCCTCAAAGGTTGACATACTTTCACAATTGAAATCATTAGAAGACTCAAAATAGACTAAATGTATATTGCTATTAGTATTGCTCTCCATAAAGAGGTTACACTTCATCGATTGCCTAATACTCTCCCTTATCTCAAGTTTATCAAATGTTAGACAATCCCCCTATTGTCTTGATCTTTCACCAAACCCTTATTTTGTCCTTACCAACTTGTTTATTTCCGTATGCTGTTGGAGCTAGACGTCTGCGAAAGCACGTGAACATCACAAGGAAGAAGAAGAAGCTTGGAGCACAACACACAATATTGAATGTATTACTAGAGAATGTACAAAGATAAGTAGCCCATTAGGGCAATAGGCATATATACAAGCCGGGGGGAAAAAAACCTCCTCAAGAGGGAAAAAAGTGCCCTGGCGGTCCTAGTGTGTTCACACACATCACTACCTAAATATATCAAAAAATCCCCCCCTGGGAGTGATGTGGTGAACAAGGAGCTGGCACTCATGTATAAGGAAGTGCCAAGCTATGTGGAAATCACTCCACAAAAGGAAGTAAGCCCAAAGCTTTGCGGAAAGCTTCAAACTTCTCCCTAAGCAGAGCCTTTGTGAAAAGGTCTGCAATGTTCTCTTGTGTGGGCACATATGCCAAGCTGATCTCCCCAGCGGAGAATCTCTCCCTGACATAGTGATAATGCACCTCAATGTGCTTAGTGCGAGCATGGAACACAGGGTTCCTCGCAACTGCCAATGCGCTCTGACTGTCAGTGAAGATGGTGGTGGCAGAAGTCTGACCAACACCCAAATTAGCCATAAGGCGTCTGAGCCACACACTCAACAGTCGCTATGAAAGCTTCCCTATACTCAGCCTCACAACTCGAATTGGCCACAGTAGGCTGCTTCTTGCTCAACCAAGATATACATGAGCTACCAAGCATGAAGCAAAAGCCACTAGTGGACGCACGAGTATCATAGCAACCAACCCAATCAGAGTTAGAAAAAGCATGCAAATCTGGCGGTAGTGATCCCCCCTTGAGATAAAACAACCCAAGTAGCCGAGTACCACTCAAATAGTGAAAGATGCGCTTAACTTCCGGCCAATGCTTGACTCCTGGGCAATGCATAAACCTACTCATCTGTGAGACAACAAACTGAATATCTGGCCGAGTAATGCATAAGTAAATCTAGCATCCAACAACCTGCTGATAGAGAACATCATCAAATGCATCTCCAGCATCATGAAGGCTCAATCGTAAACCTGTCTCCATAGGAGTAGCAATAGGCTTACAGTTGTCAAGGCCAAAACGCGGCAATAATGTGTCAATATATTTTGTTTGAAACAAAGCCATTCCACCATCAACTTGCATAAACTGAATGCCCAAATAGTGATGCAAATGCCCCAAATCAGACATCTCAAATGAGGCATGCAAATCAGCCTTAAAATCAGCAATATGCTTCTAAATAGGACCAGTGAGCACATGGCAACAATGATTAGAAGCACATCAGTAGCACGCTTAACATATAAGGTGCTTTCAGTTGGACTATTCTCAAAACCATGTGCTACCAGATAGGCATGTATCTTCTCATGCCAAGCAGGTGGTGCTTGCTTTAAGCCATATAATGCCTTCTTTAACCTGCACACCTTGTTTTCATGCCCTTTCTGCACAAAGCCATGGGGTTGAAAAACATACACTTCTTCATGCAAGTCACCATTCAGAAATGTTGTTTTAATGTCCAACTGATGTACATTCCAACCATGATGAGCTTCAAGTGCACAGATGCTCCGAATAGTAGTCATACGGCATGTAGGTGCAAAGGTCTCATCAAAATCAATGCCTCTTTCCTATGCATAACCCTTTGCAACAAGCCTAGCCTTATACCTGTCAATTGTACCATCCGGTTTACGCTTCAGCTTGTATACCCACTTAGTGCCAATGGCCTTCTTGCCAGGAGGCAAGTCACATCAAGAACAAGTACCATTCTTCATTATAGCATCATATTCAGATTGCATAGCAGCCATCCATTTTTCTGAATTTTGTGCTTCATCAAACGAAACAGGCTCATTCTCATCACAGAGACTAGATGCAGCCATAGCATAGCAATGTGATGCAAAAGAGGCACTATGAGAGTCTGAACATGTACGATATGACAGAGGTGCATCTAATTTGCTGTCACACAAGGATTGCACCAGCCATTTTGGCATAGTTCTTGCCTGCTCAATATCAGCTCTCTCATCAATAAGTGCATCATGGACATCTGCATCAGAAATGGAATTATCTGCATCATCACATGAAACCTGCAAAGGCTGAGAAGTTGCCTCATTAGGACCAGCACTAGACTGTCCACCTGTAAAAAGAGGCATCAAAGTATCATACATGTCTTTGGAGCTAACAGATGTCTCCTTAGTACATGAAAGCAATGGCTGAATAGCATCTTCCACAAAAACAACATCACGGCTAACTAGAATGCGTTTAGTCTGTGGATGATACAGACGATAGCCTTTACTTTCAGAACTATACCCAACAAAAATACATTTTACCTCTTTATCATCCAATTTTTTGCGATGTTGTTCAAGCACTAATGCATATTCCAAACAACCAAGAACACGCAGATGAGCAACAGATGGCTTGCGGTCATGCCAAGCCTCATATGGAGTTATAGACTGCAACGCTTTAGTGGGACACCTGTTCAGTACATATGCTGCACACATGACATCCTCAAGCCAGAAACTATGTGGTAAAGCCTGACTCTTGACCATAAACCTCGCCGTCTCCATGAGTGACCTGTTCTTTCGTTTTGCAACTACATTCTATTGAGGTGTATACGGAAGTGTACACTGGTATTTTATCCCACGTTTAGCCAGAAATGCATTAAAATCAGAAGACATATATTTCCCCCCTCGATCAGAACGGAGGGTGCCCATTTTACATGATGCCAGATTTTTAGCCAAAAACAAAAACTGTTTGAAGCACATGAACACTTCGGACTTTGCCTTCAATGGATATACCCATGCATGCCTAGAAAAATCATCGATGAAAGTCACAAAGTAAAGATAATTCCCAAAAGAAGGTGTCTGCATAAGACCACAGACGTCACTATGTACAAGCTGCAACTTTTGAGTAGCCCGAACTGAACCATCTTCTAGAAAGGACGAATGCTGCATTTTGCCCAAAATACAACCTTCACAAACATGTTTTCCAGGTGCCTCAAGTTTGGGCAAAGAGGACACCATTTCAGATTTCTGCATGCGTAGCAAACTAGCAAAATTCAGTTGAGCAAAGTGTGCATGCCAAAGCTTTGCATCTGACATAGCCTGAGAGCCATTTACTGCACATGCCAAATCATTTACAAATCTTTCATAGTCTATGAGCTTATACAGCCCACGACATAAAATGCTAGAAGCAATAATCACATCGCCATTTGACAGATCATGAACTGTACACTTGTCATCAACAAATTTTACAACCAAGCCAATCTTGGCTAATGCAGAAACTGATAACAGGTTCTTCTTGATCCCTGGCACAAATAAGGCATCTGACAAAGTGAAAGAACTACCATCATTAGTAGTCAAAATGATCTTACCAACTCCCATAACAGGATAAGAGGAGTTGTTGGTGCATGTAACAGTATTCCCTGTAGGGACAGACTCGAGTGAAGAGAAGAAACTGCGCCGCGAGGTAATATGTTTGCTCGCCCCACTGTCAAAATAACAAACATTTGAGTCTACTGCAGACATGCACTGCTCATGAAAAGATGGGTCAAAACTACAGACAATAGTAAACGCCCATTCTTCTTCTTGCACAAGATTAGCAGACTCTGTTTTTTGTGTAGAGGCCTCTGCAATAACCATTCCAGCCTCTTTCTTCTTTGCCTCTTTAGCAACTAGTTTTGGACAGCTCTTTATGATATGATCATTCCCTTTACAGTACTTGCAAAACAATTTCTGCTTTTCTGATTTTTTTCTCATCTTTATCTTGGTTCTTCGAATGTGCAGCATTTGCAGATTTCTGCTTACTAGTAGAAGAGCTCCATTTTCCTTTGCCCTTCTGACTAGCCATGAAAGCTTGATTTACAACACGCATAATGGACCTGTTCTGCCTGAAATGATCTTCCTACAACAGAACATAGACTAACTCCTCAAATGACAAGGCATTACCTTTCATCATCAATCGAAGAGTAGAAGCAAAACTCTGATATGAATCAAGAAGACCATTCAGAATGGTCTGCACAAGTGAGCTATCAGGTATAACCTCATCAACAGAAATCAACTGTTCCTTCAAGTCTTTGATCTTTGTTAGAAAACTGTCCATGGAATCACCTTCATTCATGTGCTCACTCTCCAACTGTTTTCGGAGGTAAGCAACATGAGCCTCATTCATAGCTTGGTACAATGTGGTAAGAGTATCCAAGCATCCTTAGCTATTCTGCAAGAGCATATGTGAGGAATGATGGCACGTTTGACAGACAAAGCTATCAATGCATGTGCCTGGGCATCTCTTCCATCCCAACGAATCTGCTCTGCAGTAGGTGCAGTAGAAACTATAGCACGAACAGGAATATGCAGAATATCATCATCTTCGACACCTTCTGCATCAGCTTCAGTACCTGCAGTTGTAACAGTTGTGGGTGTGATAGGACATTTTTTGACACCCTGCACAATGTTCCATAGTCCTTTTGCAACCAACACATGTCGCATCATATAAGCCCATAACGGGTAGTTGGTACCATCCAACTTATCCTCAATAGCCAACATACGGAATACATCACTGCTTTCAGCCATGGCCAGTGACTAAAATACCTTGATGCAGAAAATTGACTGTATCTCAAAAAGTTGAACAGAACTGCCCAGACGAATTCCACTAGACCTGTAGTAGAGTTTGAGACGCTTATACTGGCGAACAGAAACTAGTATATACCTTTGGCACAAAAAGATGAAATAGCCTGCACAAGCACTACGATAGTGCATTTGGAGGCCGAAACGAGCTCATATTACAATTTCAACACCACAAAGCAAAGCTGTTTTGATCTCGAAAACACGCTGAGTATGCTCACCAAAATTTATGCAATTCTGAGACTACAATCGGAGGAGTGTCGACGGTGCCCTAGATGAAGCGACGACCTGCTCTGATACCAACTGTTGGAGTTAGACGTCTGCGGAACCACGCGAAAAGCATAAGGAAGAAGAAGAAGCTTGGAGCACAACACACAATACTGAATGTATTACTAGAGAATGTACAAAGATAAGTAGCACATTAGGGCAATAGGTGTATATACAAGCCGAGGGAAAAAACCTCCTAAAGAGGGAAAAAGTGCCCCGACGGTTCTAGCGTGTTCACACACATCACTACCTAAATATATCAACATATGCAACTATGTTGGGCCAAGTCTTTTTGCATGAAACTTTGTGAAAATGATTATTAGGGTTCTAAGGTTCTTTGGCAATACATTAACAACTATCTCTCTTACTCTTCAATTCTCACTCATTTAGTGGTATACTTATAATCTACACAATGAAGACTTGGTTAGTTTGATGTTCCTTCAATTTAGATCCAAAATATCCTTTAGCCTAGGTTCCAATTGGCTCTTGTTTTCCTTATATTTATTTATAATGTTTTATTCCAAAATAAAAACCCCAGGTTTCAATCTTCTCCCTCTAGCCCATCTACTAGCTTGAATAGACACCTATAAGGCTCTGTATGCTCTCAAATATAGTCCAAAATTGACCCCTTATTTTTTTTCTTTATCTCTAGATCGAGTGTTATTTACCAAACGAAACCTACCCTAGGAGACACATGGCACCTAGCTATCGATGACACTACCTAATAGACCAAGTATCACGAGACTTATGAAGTGTTACCCTAGATACTCAAATTTCATGACACCTATGAAGTATCAATGACACTATCCTCATGATACATGAGACTTGAAGCTCTAGGATACATTACACATGACACTCAATTAGATGACATGATACTCGAGAGATGACAATCAACAATTGAAACCTGAGTGTTGGTGATACATGACATATGTCAAAAATATCATGATACTTGGTGAGTTTTGATGACACCATGACACTTGCTAGGTGTTGGTGATACTTATCCCATGACACAATGGTGTCATGATACCATCTAGATATTGTGATACTTCATAGGTGCCGAGAATACCTAATTGTGAGTGACACTTAGATATTAACAATACTCTAAGATGTGGATAATACCTAGTAGGTATCCACAATACCAAATTAGATGTCATGGAAGTTACTTAAGTGTCGACAAAACTAGCCAAATTTTATTGATATCTCAAGAACTAGGTGTCAATGATACCTAACTCAAACAAATGTCATGAAACTTGGACTTTTACTTGTCAAAATTAAATTCTAAGGTGAGATATGTGATCCTCAACTTTTTTTCTATCCCTTTATGGGGCTTGATTCAAAAAACGAACCATATAGACTCAAAAACAACCCTTACAATACTTGGGTGGCATCGTTTCACCCCTAGGATGTTGTTTTATCAAAACCAAATTTACAACATCGAAGAGCATACCTCAAAAGAACCTTTATCTCAAATTTCAGCCCAAAAGATGCACCACACAATAATAATTCAATTTTAGAATGCCTATGATACCTGAACTCTCTCTCTCTCTCTCTATATATATATATATGTTCTACACATACAAAAGGTCTTGCTGTGATTCTTAGGGCTTTATATGCCCTAGATGATGCAAATTTTTTTTTTTGGTGTTTTTAACAAACCCTACTCTTCCCTAGCATACTCACAGTGTTAAAGCTAACTCTTAGAAAGTTGAACCTCTCCTAAACATACCAACTTGCTCCACACACCCACTGGTGGCAAGGTGTGATTCAAGTGTAAAGAGATGTTCCTATCTTCAATCCAATCTCTCCTTCATGCACATCTACTCCACATGTAAGCTATAACCATCATGTAGGAACCCTAACATAGGCCCTTGTCCTCAACAGTGGTCCCAAACACATGTGTAATCATGCACTAATCATAGAAAAATGGTTCTAACTAACTACCACATGCCCTACAAGTACACTCAAGTGGTGGCTCGACTTTATATGCTAAATTGTCAAACCGAGAGTTGACTCGACCAAGTGCATATAAGCATATGCACATACATGATAATTAATGCATCCAATGGAAAACTAAACATGTATTAAGTGTGAAACACCTCACACAAGCACGTTCTACACTCAAGAATGCACCACAACACCTATAACAACAAAAAATTGAAAAATACAGTTTAACTTAACTTGAGTGTCAAAATATGAATAATAGTAGGTTTGTTTTGAGGCTCTTGATGAGACACATGTATTCCAAGTCCCGTAGAAACAATTTCCTATGCATAGTAATGGCCAAAAAAACAAGTGTCAAGAATCATCTACATACACTTCAAGACTTTATATTCTTCATGCAAGCAAGAAATTAATGAAAGAAGGTGGAGAGGAGATAGAAAAAATTTCTTAGCACACATTACAATCCATAGCCATGCACACTAGCACACAAAGAAGGAAAAAAGAGTTCAAGAAGAAAAAGTGATGGGATTGCTCTTTCTCAAGCTAGTTATTTCATTCCAAATGACATAAGTCATTATAAAAGAGTTCAAAGTGACTTAGATCATTTTTATTCACAATTAGAGCTCACTAATAGTTATGAGAATCAAATGTTCCAATCCTACATAAAAACATTAAGGTGCACTATCATTGTGCCAATAACAAACTCTTTACTGAAAAGATTTGTTTGGTTTATTGTCCACATAGGATAACCTTGTAGAATCTTTTACAAAGGCTTCGCCTCATGAGGAGTTCGAATCTTTTTGCAAAGCTTTGGACTTACTCCCTTTCTAGATTCATCACACTCCACATAGCTTGTCACTTCCTTATACATGAATGCTAGCTCTTTGCTCACCACAACACCCCTAGAGGGAATTTGTTAGTAAACTTTTGTAATGATATATATGAACATACTTAGGACAATCAAGATAACTTTTCTTTTATTTAGGAAGTTTTACATGCACCATAACCCTTACATGCTTCTTATCTTTGTATCTCCCACACTTAGTAATACATTATGTGTTGTGATCCTAAGCTTCTTGTTCTCCCGCCCTTTGATTGTGTGTGTTCATGCTCCTTTGAACTCTAACAATTGCATATAGAACTTTCCTAGAATTGTAACAAGGTCTTGAAGTGTAATGGCCAACATTTCTATAATTGCACAAATCAATTTCAAATGTATGCTCTCCCATGCTGGTTTAAGGTTATATACAAAGTATGATCTTTCCTCTCGATGGATGAACAAAAGGTGTGTCTCTAACTCCATGGGGTCCTAAAGTTATCTTTCATTTGAGTATATCTCGTATTCCCTTTCTTTCTCTTTCCCTAAATTTTAATGTTATTTTCGAGATTCCTATCACGTTAAAAGAAAAGCAAATGGATCCCTCCGAACAAAGACTTTGTAGTCTACTTCGTATCTCCTAATTTTCTTGTACCTTTTCTTTCTTACTAAGTAAAAGCACCTTGGAAAGAAACAAGAAAAAAACATTGTTTGAGGTACATAGAGAGACTATGTCACGAGTCACGACACGAACGTGATGCCAAGCCTCGTGCATGAAACGATTCCAAACGTATGCTACACTGTAACACTAAATGGACGTTCTTGAGGCCGGTTTTTAGCTATGTATGCAGTGTACTTCTTTATCCGTCCATGCATCAAAGCAAAGAGCTGTACCTCAACCTTCATGGGACCGTAACAGTCATCAAATATATTTCTTGTCATCTACATCGAAATAATTTTACGGCCATTTAATATCCTACTAGCTTGGGCTACCATCATTTCGGCTAGCAGGACTTTGACTAGAGACCTGCTTGTATAAATCCAGTGGATCGACCCTTCTAGTTACGAAACCAACCTATAATACTTAACCATCACTATAAGATGGACTCTGATTCTTACAAGCGTCTAAAAGAGGAGTAAGTTTCTCAAACATTCTTTCTACCTTTCACTTTGCCACCTTGTTGGACGAGGTGATAACCACACACACACACACACACACACACACACACACACACACACACACACACACACACACACACACACACACACAGAGAGAGAGAGAGAGAGAGAGAGAGAGAGAGAGAGAGAGAGAGAGAGAGAGAGAGAGAGAGAGAGAGAGAGAGAGAGAGAGAGAGAGAGAGAGAGAGAGAGAGAGAGAGAGAGAGAGAGAGAGAGAGAGAGAGAGAGAGGGAGGGGGAGGGGGAGGGGGAGGGGGAGGGGGAGGGGGAGGGGGAGAGGGAGGGGGAGAGGGAGAGAGAGAGGGGGGGAGGGGGGGAGGGGGGGAGGGAGGGAGAGAGAGAGAGAGAGAGAGAGAGAGAGAGAGAGAGAGAGAGAGAGAGAGAGAGAGAGAGAGAGAGAGAGAGAGAGAGAGAGAGAGAGAGAGAGAGAGAGAGAGAGAGAGAGAGAGAGAGAGAGAGAGAGAGAGAGAGAGAGAGAGAGAGAGAGAGAGAGAGAGAGAGAGAGAGAGAGAGAGAGAGAGAGAGAGAGAGAGAGAGAGAGAGAGAGAGAGAGAGAGAGAGAGAGAGAGAGCCAAACTGGCCCATGAGATTAAGTATACAATCATATCAACGATAAAATGGAAAAGTGTGTATAGAAATGAAAGTCATATGTGTCGGATTGAATGTGAGCTTGAAAGGGCATACAATGGTGGGATCCAGAGAGAAACTATATGATATAGAAGCACAATTATGATAATTGAACGAGTTGCCTAACTACATCTTCGATGCCCGATATTTGGAACCTTGGGCTCTATAGTCTATGGAGGAGCCTCTCTTTGGGGATATTGTGGAAGGTTTCATGGGAATCGCAAAGCTATAGTAATTTCACCTTAGAGATCTCGCTTGATCTATCCCATAGTTCGGAAAATTCGCATTCCAAATGCCTAGGAATGGTAATGGTATGTACCAAATGTATCATTCGGGTACCATTCACTTTTTTTCTAATATGTCATGGGGAGATTCTTTTGTTGTTTGTCACAAATTTCAAGTGGTTCGCACATATGTATTGTACCTCAATTGGATTGTTTCCTTGAGATCTCAAGCTTCTTATGCCCATTTCCTCTTCAGCTCTAACTCATAGCCTCATGCATATAGGTTACGTCATACCTCATGGCCTCAAACCTTCGAGGATAGGTACTAAATACAAGCATGCATAAATAGTAGATGCTAGGTACATGCATATGTTTTACATAGATTATAATTATCGGATATGACATAACTGTAGTTATAGGATGTACAAAGTACAAAGTTCAAACATAAATGAGTCTCGGACTATGTCATACATAGTGCATATTACATTGTAATTAAAGTTTTCATGAATTTTAGTATGTTTATACACTCATATACATTTACATATACATATACATATACATATACATATACATATAGTGTCATATACATATACATATATAAATACACATACACATACACACAAAGTGACACACACATACACATATACACATACACATATACACATACACATACACATACACATACACATATACATATACATTTACATATACATAAATTGTACTTATTGATGGGAGTCCTATAGGAAATTGAAAAGACTATGGATTCTTTAATGAATGAGATGTAACAAAGTTCTTGCAAGTTTATGAAACTAAAATGGACTTTTGTGGTGTGTCTGCTTCTATGAAGCTCATTGAATTTATGAGAATTCAAATGGCTGGTGTCAAAACTAGCATTTATAAGAGTGATCCCACACATGGAGTGAATTTGAGGATCAACATAGAGAACAGGATTACTTGGAGGAAGTATCTATGAACACATGACATGCATTTAAAGAGTGGATGACTACTTCAAATAAAGGCCTTGAGGTGACTCAACTATAGAATTTGAAGAGTGATTTCACCAATTGAGCCATAGAGATCAAGTTTATTTCAAGCATGAAAAAGTAGATCTCTTCATTCACAGTGTAGATCTTGATTTGGCCTTATAGGTCGATGAATTACTCGACGGTCTAATCTAGCCAATATGATTGACCAGAGAATGAAGTAGAGTGCATAAGTCCGTCACATGTCGTGCAAGACAGAGCTATGTATACTAAGATTTCCCAATGCCTGCTCCAAGAACTTTAGTTTGTATGAATGAGTTGTTATAGGTAAAAATCACCTTGAATTCAACCTTATGTCCCTCAACCAATCAGATGAATCTAGAGAGGATCTAGAGCATAAAAGAGTGAAGGATGAGTAGAATTTAGAGAATTTGTGTGGACTGTTTCCATTTCTAGAGATGAAGAGATATACCAGGATGCGACTAGTGAAGATGATGAATATATATATATATATATATATATATATATATATATATATATATATATATATATATATATATATATATATATATATATATATATATATATATATATATATATTGATGGGATTCTAACATCTGACAGCAACCAGAGTGATGATGAGTTAGGAAAAATGTTTTTCATGCTTTTCTGACGCGGTTTAGTATTTTTTGAAAAGAATGAAAGACATACATATACATCACCATACTCAAGAACCTTAGTGGACCTTCATATCATTCGAAAGTTACATTATCAGATTGGTTGCCTATCATACTCCACAAAAAATCTTTCATATTCATATTGTTTTGAATATCTACACAACATGGAATTGATCCTATAATTTTGTAAGAAAAGAAAGTCAGCAATCTTGATACATAAACTAAGCATTCATCAATGGATGATACAAAGCTTTGATTAAAAACTTCAAAGTTAAGGGTGCAAATGACATGTACAAAGTACCATCAATGGAAAATCACCTTTATTAATTCAATGCCTTGAAATGCATGTTCAAACACTCAAATAATAATGGTTTATACTTGTTCTCTATATGGCTGAATATAAGAGTCCAAATTTCTCTCGAAAAATGAAGAGAAACTTGGAAATTTCTGAATTTTTTTCATGAATATGATTTTTTGCAATATATGCATTACGTGAGAGTAAAAGTTTTTATGTATCTTGGACATAGAACTTGTAACCTTTGCTTTCTATGCCATAACCATTAAAAACAACTTTGATTGCTTTTTCATCAAACTTACTTGGATCCTTTTTTTCAATGTGAACATATGGTGGAGAACCAAAAACTTTAAAGATAGTTCATATTGGGTTTTTTACCAAAGATAAGCTTCATAAGGTATGAGTATCATCAAAGCTTCTATAGATGCTATATTGAAAACATGGTTAACTGTATGAATAGCATCAAACCAAAATTTGCAAGAAAGCTTCTTTAAAGATAATGTGCGATGTGCCATTTTTAGAAGTACTCTAAAAAATTAGAACTTGATAGAATGACTATCTACAATGTGTGTATATACATATGAATGAACATGCTTGAATATGAATGGTTCTAAATACATAACGTAGAGAAAAGTGCCTAAAGTTCTAAGAACTGATGTGTGTGAGTTTGAAAGTGATGTATAAGTACAATAAGTTGAATAAGGAATATTCAGTCTGTGTGTAGTGTGTGCTTAAAAACCAGCATGGTATTGCTGTAATAACTCCTCTGATGTAGACAAATAAAAACACACTTAAAGTGTGTGTGAGGTAGGAGTGAAGAAATAAGCAACTCTGGAGTAACCAACAACACCTTCACCTTGAGCATGTCTATGAGTTAATTTTAGATCACCCAACATAGTCATTATATTGCCAGAAACTTCCCTTGTGAAAAACCTGGTGCAACTCCCAAGAAAGCACTTTAATTTTGTTCGTCCAACTTTATTTGATAATGTGGCATAATTAAATCACCTAAAAATAGGCACATATGATTATAGCCCTTGGTTATGTTGTGTTTTCCCACTTTAAATTGTTAAGAGAGATGGTGGATGCAATCCGAAGATGAGTTGGTGCTACAACCAGCTTCACGCCAGCAAACTAGCAAACTGAGACTTCAGAGTTGGTTAGTAGACCCTTTGAGCTTCGTACATACACCTGCTGGAAAAAATGAAGAGTGCTCTCAACCTGGTAGGAATTAGAAAACTTCCTTTTGGACATAGCAAATAGACTTAGATAGCTTGCTAATCCAAGTTAAAACACTTCAATTGATCAACTGAGCATTGAGAACAAGATTTAGCAAAATCTGACACTCTTGCCATTTTTGGGGCTCTACAGAGATTCGAGCACTGAGCAGAAAAACACAGATTTCTCACAAATGGTAAATCCAATGACCATAAATCTTTATGAAATAAACTAGACTTAGAGAGCAATCCAATGCACTTTAAAACTTTGAAAAAGGTTATGTATAGCCCGAGATATGAGCTTCTGAAGTTACTGTTCTGAGTGAGTATAGCAGAGAATAAAACAGAGAAGAAGTAAATGATGAATGTATAGATTCACATATAATTACAACCACATTGGCAATGAATACTTGCACAATGGGAGTAGAATGATAGAGCTATGGAGTAAGCTCTTCAATCTCTACAAATGAACATGAAGTGGGCACGAATCAAGCTCTCTAATGGCGACTTCCTTCTTGCTCTTTTTATAGCTACTTTTGGAGGTAGTTTTGAATTTGAATTCAAATAACTTCACCTAAAAGTGATGCTAAGAATTAGGAGATATTCTCTAAGCATATGGATTTGTGGTTTTAGGTAGTTAGAGCCACGAATTTCCTGTTTACATCATGGATGACTTAAGCCATTCTTTCTTTCACAATTACAAGAGATAAAATATACTCTTTTACAAGAGATGTTCATATGTCTACACATATGACTACAAATGAACATAAATCAAATCATATCAAGCGTAGGCTTGGGTAAAATGCACCAAAAGCTCTCCCTCAAGCCTAACATGCTTGGCCTCCAAATAAGTCTTCAATTGTCCTTGATTTCCTGCAAGCCAATCATCAACTTGAATCTACTCAATTTTTTACCCTAAAGAGCTTTAGTGAACATGTCTACACATTGCATATCTGTAGAGACATACGATAGTTGAATATCCTTGCTCATTAGCTTCTCCCTTGCATATCTGTAGAGACATAGGATAGTTGAATATCCTTGCACATTGCATATCTGTAGAGACATAGGATAGTTGAATATCCTTGGTCATTAGCTTCTCTCTTACATAATGTTAGTGGGCTTCAATATGCTTGGTTCTAGCATGGTATACCGGATCAGCTGCAAGATGTAGTGAGCTTGTGTTATCACCAAAAATGTGAGGTGTTGAAGAATGAAGTCCAAGATCTGTATACGAAGATTTTAATCACATGATTTCTTGAGTTGTATTAGCCAAACCTCTATATTCGGCTTCAATAGAAGATAATGCCACTATTGGTTGCTTCTTGGATGACCAAGAAATGATTTTTGAACCTGCAAATGATACATGCCCGGATGTGCTTCTTCTATCATCTCTAGATCCGGCCCAATCTGCATCTGAGTAGGCCTTTAGCTCAATATCTGAAGTAAATGGATAAAACAAACCTTCATTCATGGTCCCCTTTAGGTACTTGAGGACTCTCTTGGCCGCTTCCATACGAGGTCTTCTTGGCTTATGCATAAACTGACTCAATATGCTAACACTATAACATATATACACCCTTGTGAGTGTTGCATAGTTCAAACTTCCAACCAAGCTTTGATAGCTTGTGATGTCTTCAATTGGCTCTCTTTCATAAGCACTAAGCTTATGATTTTGCTCCATACGTGTACCTTCACACTTGGTGTTTTCCATCTTGAACTTGATGAGCATGTCATGCACATACTTTTTTCCATCTTGAGCTTGATGAGCATGTCATTCACATACTTCCTTTGTGTGATGTATATACCTGAACCTGTGTAGATTAACTCCAATCCAAGAAAATAAGTGAGTCGTCCAAGATCACTTATTTTGAACAACTCCATTTGATTTTTTACTTGTTTGATTCCTTCAAGATCATTCCCTGTGATAATAATATCATCAACATACACACATAGATAGATCACTTCATATCCATTCCTCTTTATGAACAAAGAGGTATCCGCCTTGCTAGCTTTGAATCCTTGGTCCTGCAAATAAGTCACCAATATGAAATTCCAAGCTCTTGGAGCTTGCTTCAATCCATACAAGACTTTCTTTAATTTGCATACATAGTTAGGATGATGTGCATCCTCATATCTAGGAGGTTGTGCCATATACACTTCCTCAGAAATCCATTCATTTAAGAAAGCATTCTTTACATCAAGTTGATAGAGCTTCCAATTTTTAGATGCAGCAAGACTAATGAGAACCCTAATTGTAGGCATTTTTGCAACAGGAGAGAAAGTCTCCTCATAATCAATACCATTTGTTTGAGCAAACCCTTTAGCAACTAACCTTGCTTTATGTCTATTTATACTTCCATCTGGATTCCTCTTGGTTTTGTATATCCATCGAGATCCAATCAAGATGGCTTGTTAGGTACAAGCTCCCTAGTGTCATTCTCCTTCAAGGCTTCCATTTCTTCATCCATTGCATCTCTCCAAGATTTCTTGCTTTGTGCTTCTTCAAATGTGGTAGGTTCTTCATTGGTTGAATCATTTGCAATGTAGATTGAGTGCTTGGTGACCAAAGAAGTATCATAACCATATCTCTCTAGTTTCTTCTTCTCCCTTAAAGACCTTCTAAGTGGTTGATGTGAGCTCTCGAGTCCATATGTAGCATCTTGCATCTTTGCTTTACCTTTGCTCTTCCATAGCTTTAGTCTTTCCAAGTCTTCTAGGTCAATCTCGAAATCACTTTCTTCAATTTGCTTTGGCTCCTTTGGTTGAAGTGATGGAAAATCTTCACTTTCCTATTATCATCAAACCATGATTTGTTCTCATCAAAAAATTACATCTCTACTCACAAAAATTGTATAATCTATATCCTTTTTGGTTTTGGTCATAACCAATAAATATGCACTTCTCTGCCTTGGGATCCAATTTCCCTCTTACTTGAGAAGGAATGTGAGCATAGGATAAGCATCCAAAGTTTTACAATGCTCTAGACTAGGTCTTCTTCCATTCCAAACTTCATATGGAGTGGTTCCATCTAGTGACTTAGATGGAAATCTATTTATGAGATATGTGGATGTAGACATAGCCTCTGCCCATAGGTAGTTTGGCAATCCCTTTTCATTGAGCATGGACCTTGCGGCTTCAACAATAGCTCTGTTTCTCCTCTCTGCTACACCATTGACTTCGGGTGTATACCTTGTAGTGACTTCCCTTTTAATGCCTCTTTCATGCAAGTAGGCATCAAATTCAGAAGAGAAGTATTCTCCTCCACCATGTGATCTGAGTCTTTTCAAAGTCCTACCTTTTGGGTTTTCAACAAGAGAAACATACTTCTTAAAGCAATTAAAACTTCATCCTTGTGCTTCATGAAAAACAGAATGGTCAAGCCAGTGTTGCATCGCAACGCGTTCCGATGCGTTCGCAACGTTCGCAACGCAACGTCGCAACGTTGCGACGTTCGCAATGCGTTGCGAACAAACACAAAAATTTTTGCCTCAAATGAGGCCGTTTCGCCGAAACGGTCTCATTGAGGCATTTTGCTTTGTTGAGAACTTGACCCGAGAGTGAGTTTCGCACAGTCCAAGAGCAATCCAAGGCAAGATTCAAAGAAGGTAGGTTTATTACACACACACCCTCACACACCCGTGACCCCCCTATCTATTGCTTCCTATCTTGAGTCCTCTCCAAGCTTTTAACCTCTTCCATCAACATGCCTAAAGCAAAACAAGCATGTTGGGAATATGTGACAAGCCAAGGAAAGATGGGCTCCGGGGGTAGTGAGAGATGGACTTGCAAGCTTTGTGGCTATAGTGGAGCCGGTGGAGCCGATAGGATCAAGGCACACCTTGGAAGAGTTAGTGGCATAGGAGTTGCACCTTGCAAAGAGCCGATGCCCGAAGCTATAAAGGGAGAGCTAATGGCATGGGTAGCTCAAAAAGCCCAAGGTAGAAGGAATAGTGGAGCCCAATCACAAGCTAGATCATTTGCAAGCGGTTCACATGGTTCTTGTGATCCCCAAACTCAAGCATCTCAAGCTCATGAGGCTTCCATAGACATTGACATAGAGCATGAGCCACCAAGAAAGAGTACAAGAGTAGAGCATGATCCACAAGAGAACCGACTTGGCTCTCTTGGAGGAGCATCTATACGTGCTAGCTTGCAACAACAACGTAAACAAGAAGCCACACAAGCCATCATGAAAGCTTTTATACAATGTGGTTTGTCTTTTAATGTTGCACGGACACCGGCATGGAGAAATGCCATTGAGAAGGTATCACTATTAGGGTTTCATTGGCAAGGGCCTACCTATGACGAGTTGAGGATAACGGAGCTCAAAAAAACAAAGGAAGCATTAGAGAGAGAGCTTGAGCCCATGAAAGAGACATGGGCAAAGTATGGATGCACAATCATGTGTGATGGATGGACGGACCATAGTTGTTAGCAACGTTTTAGCAACGTCCAAGGCAACACGTTGCTAACGCGTTAGCAACATAGCAACGTCTTGGCCTAGACGTTGCTAAAACGTTGCGAACATGATTTTTTTTTTCTTTTGGTTTTTTTTTTCAATATTTGCTACCCTAAGCTTCTTATGGTTAATATATGATGAAGTGCATACTTTTACACAGACAAATAAATATACACACATATAAATCATGAATTAAAAGTAGATATGTGACATGTACTATGTGTATTACACACATGCATACATACAAGCATACTTCATGCATGCATACATACATACATATAAGTAGATACAATGTACATGCATATTACATAAATACATACACCATGCATATTTGTAATTACATACATACAAACATACATACATAGTATAGGACAGACATGGACATATATAGTATAGATTATTGAGTCTAGATTAGTCCCTACACAAGTCAACATTCACGGTGATGCCTGTACTAAGTTGTCAGATCAATTATCATAGAAGAGTACACTTGGATTTGAAGGGCCAAGGCCAAGGATGAAACTTTTGTCCAAGATCTGTAAGTGCATTAGAAGGAGAACATGGGAAATCCAAAATATCTGGGTATCTGAAGGAGAGAAGGCCCATTAAAAAAATCATACACAAACGAATCTCTACACTTTTATAGATTTTTATATCTTCCTCATTCTCCATGTTTTTTTATTGCATGTATTGGACATTTTGGACAAAATTTTAAATAATTTTTGATCTCTCCTAGAGAAAATATACTTTTGGGTATTTTTTGGACCTGAAAAAAAAATGCATGCAAAGCAACGCGTTGCGAACGTAGCAACGTTGCGAAGTTGCGGTTGCGAAGTTGCATACCGTTCGCAACGCGTTGCGATGCAACTATGGGACGGACATACGAAAGAGGAATGTGTACAACATTTTGGTGCATTGTTGCAAAGGGACCATGTTCCTTCGAGCCATAGATGCATCAGCTGCTGGTACTACAATCACAAGTGAGTGAACTGATTTCTGAATTTTCAGTTTATATTTGATTGTGCAATGATCAATCATGCATGTGGCATCTCGCATGTGCATGTGCATGTGCATGTGCATGTGCATTGTCACTTGTGCATTGTGCAATGTGCATTGTGCAATGTGCATGTGCATGTGCATGTGCATGTGCATTGTGCATGTGCATGTGCATGTGCATGTGCATGTGCATGTGCATGTGCATGTGCATGTGCATGTGCATGTGCATGTGCATGTGCATGTGCATGTGCATGTGCATGTGCAATGTGCATTGGCATGTATGTATGTACATGCACAATGCACATGGCACATGGCACATGGCACATGCACATGCACATGCACATGCACATGCACATGCACATGCACATGCACATGCACATGTGTTATGCACATGCATTGTGCATGTGCATGCAGCATGATACATGTCAAGATAAATTATAATTTATCAATTGATTAATGATTCATTGTGTTATATGTAAACATGTCGGTTCATTTATGACCATATCCGTCAAACTATCATGGACATTGGTGTAGAAAAGGTAGTCGAGGTGGTCACATATAATGGAAGTAATTGTGTGGCTATGGGCAAGCTTCTAGAAGAAGAATTCCCCTCTATTGTGTGGACACCGTGTGCTTCCCATTGCATTGATTTGCTGATAGAGGATGTGGGGAAGATACCATGGATTTACACCATTTTTACCACTTGCATAAAAGTGGTCTCTTTGTTCACAAAGAGACCAAAATTGCTTGCTTTATTTCGGTCTTATAGTGATATTGATTTGGTGAAGCCCGCGAAGACCAGATTTGCATACATGTGCATAGTCATGGAAAGATTATTAAGAGTGAGGCAAGCACTGATGCAGACAATTGTATCACCTGATTGGTTAGCTTGGGATGGACATACTAGTCCAAAGGCAGAGTTTGTACGACACACATGTTTGGATGACAGTTTTTGGAGGGATGTAGAGGGATTAGTGCGGGCCTTAGAGCCCTTATATTCACTCATACGCATAGCAGATAGAGAGGGCTGCACACTTGGACTTGTTTATGAGTTCATGGATCGTGTCGGAGAGTCTATACAGAGATGTCCTTATTTGACATTGGAGAGGTAAGTTGAAACTTTGGTAACCATATTTTATTTTTTGTATGAGCATTCATGTTCAACTTTCAAGTCTTGGCTCTTCAACATTCTTAAATCTTATTATTTTCTAACTTGATTTGTTTTTTATCCATAGGATAGAGGAAATAAAAGGAATATGGAGGAAGAGGTGGGATTGGTTCCATCACCCTATACATGGGATGGCCAATCTACTACATCCTTTATGGAGATCTGCATCACAATCATTGGATATGGAGCTTGTGACTACTTGGAATGACTATGTAGATCGATTGTATGGACCTTCTGATGTGGAGCTACGTGGGAAGTTGGAGCTTAAGCTCACCCAGTTCAGAATAATAAAGGACTTTTTGGTAGAGACACGGCATGCTTGAGAAGCATGTAGTTGATGCCTGTGACATGGTGGGAGAGATATGGTGTTGGTACACCTGAGCTAGTAAGTCATTCCAATTTCCTCTTGAGTCTTTAACTAATAAGTTATAACTTTGTCTCATGAGTCATTCCTCTTTTTAATGAACTCTTTCTTTTTTATCTTGGAGAGAAAGTTAGCCATCCGCATACTTTCACAAGACTGTAGTGCCAGTCCATGTGGAAGGAATTGGAGTACATGGGCCCTCTTCCATACAAAGAAGAGGAATAGACTATCTACATTGCAGTTGGAGCGGCTTGTCTATTGCCACTGCAACTTGCGTTTATTGGAGCGTGGTGGCCACTTAGCAGAGATGCGGAAGGTGAACGTCGATGAGCTTGATATAGAGAGGGTCCACGATATATCTAGCATTCCGGCAGAGGACCTTGATCTATATGACATGCTCTATCAGGAGTTGACAGTGCCACGGCATGATACGAGGGCATCTCGGACTCGTTCTAGTCATAGAGCACACAGTGTACCAGGTCCATCTACTAGTAGGATGGAGGCATCTATTAGTCGAGAACCACATGATGATGATGATGATGATGATAGTGATGATGATGATGATGATAGTGATGATGATGATAGTGATGATGATGCTGATGGTGATAGTTATTAGTGACTCAGAAAATTTTGAGGATTGATGACTGCTCAGTGCTCATGTGACATGTCATATGTATTATGATATTATGACTTATGATTTACTTATATTGATTGATCATTGTATTATTGACACTGCAGTTTATTGTTTGACTACTTAGTGGTATCATGTGACATGGATGATGGTTACTGGTATGATCATTGATGTATATGTATTATGGACATTGGATTTTGATATCACATATGAGTTATGAGTCATGACAGTCACCAGTGTCATAATTTTGAGATGAGGTTGACTTTTTCACATGTTTTTGTCATAAATTATAATTTTTTGAAGTTTGTTTTTCAATGTTACTTGTAAGTTGTATATAATAGTATTTGTCTGGACTCTGATGTCATATGAGATGCTTTGAAGTTTGATTCTTGAAAATAATGCAATTGCCTGGTCACTGGTGCCAAGTTCCAACATGAACATTGCTAAGTAGTAAGTACTAAGTAGTAATTAGTAAGTACTAACTTCTAAGTAGTAAGTACTAAGTAGTTACTAGTAAGTTACTAAGTTGCTTGAATGTGCATTATGAATTTGAATTTTAGAATGAGTCATTGAGTCATGATAATGATTATTTGTAAATTCTGACATCATACATGTGCAATGTGCATTGTGCATCTTCCATCACTTCATTGAACAGGGATTCGGGAATTTGGAATGAATCATAAATATTAAATATTCAATACATATTACATAAATTAACATAATACATACTATATAATACATATTATATATGTATATACTATAATATACATCTGGGTTACTATATTTGCAAAAAAAAAAGAAATGGTTCGCAACGTTTTCGCAACGTCCAGGCCCAAACGTTGCGATGTTGCTAACGCGTTAGCAACACGTTGACTTGGACGTTGCGAAAACGTTGCTAACAACCTTGGGTCAAGCTGCTACAATCATCTATGAAAGACACACAATATCTTGAGCTTGATATAGATGGCTCCTTACTAGGACCCCACACATTCGTGTGCACTAGATCCAAAGGATTTTGATACACATATGAGCCTTGCGGAATTGACAAGCTTCACACTTATAAATCATGTGTTGCCTTGTGATATTAGGCAAACCAAGTACACTTTGGTCCGTCCTCTCACCAATGTGAGCAAGCCTTTTGTGCCATATCTCCAACTCTATGAGAGTTTGAGATCCATAGCTAACACGGATGAGTAAACGCCTCCCCTCATACTCAAACTGATACATGTGCAAAGCAAAGTCAATGACTGGTCTCTTCCTCGCATGCCACTTCTTATCGACGACTACATCGAAACATTCTAGTCTTGCTATCTCGAAATCCAATCTGTCCTCATAGGATTGGATTTGAATTGGCAAATCAACAACTCGTAGATCCCATGTCTTTGTTCTCTTCCCATCGGCTAACTCTGCTGCGTAGGCATACTTTGACTGCACAGTCTAGATGTAACCTCTTGACTAGTCGGGAACTATTCATCACTCGGATAAAGAATCTATGAGATCAATGGCGAGAGAAGGCATACAAAATTCAAGCGAGGAGCTAATTCGAGGTTATCTCTAAATTTGTCCACCAAATTTGATGGTTTGGTAAATGCTCTCAATACTCAAATAAGATCTCAGCCTCTAACTTTTGAAGAACTTAGTGCCTTAACTTGGGATTGGGGAAGGAGCTTCAGGTTAAGGAAAGGAGTAGCGGCAGCAAAGGAGATTTTGCATTTACAACAAATGCCAAAAAAAGACAAAACCAACTCTTCAAAAGATAAGAACAAAAACAAGAACGATGAAAAGAAGTTCAAAGGAGAATGCTTCCATTGCAAGAAGAAAGGCCACATAATTCAAGACTGTCACATCAAGAAGGCAAAAGAGAAATGGTTATTGGAAAGGTGGCAAAGGCAACACTACAGAAAAAGAGCTTGAGTTACTTGTAACGATAGAGGAGGTGTGATCCTATGCTAAAGATTAAGGAACATATGACTCATGGGTGATAGAGAGTGATGCCTCTCGTCACATAACGACTAGAGAATACCTTTATAGTTTCTTACAGCCTTCAAAGGAACTCGCCACAAAAAAGATAGGTAATAATGCAAGACGTCTTGTAGAGGATGAAAGTACAATTTCTTTCATTGATACCAATGTGGATATGAGGAAGGTTCCAAATGTGTTGTTTGTTCCACAAATCAAAACAAATATGTTTTTTGTAGCTTCTATAACTGATCAAGGTCATGAAGTATCTTTCAACAATACAGGAGCCAAGATTATGGATAGTAACAACATCATTGTTGGGATTTGCATAAGGAGGAACAACTTGTATTAGTTGCTTTCTCTTACAACCACTAAGTGTGGGCACAAGTAAATTATGGCACGAGGGATTCGACCATCGACCATATTGGATAGCCTGTACTAAAGGAGATGCGTTGCAGAGGTATGATTGCATAACTACCATTGATTGCAGACACGAAGGAACCATGTGAAGCTTGCATGATGGGAAAGCAACAGAGAAAGACGTTTCCATAAGAAAACAAGAATTGAGAAAGCTATCCTCTAGAGTTTGTGGATCTTGGCTTGTGCGATAAGATTCCTACACAAGCCTTGGGTGGATCTCCCTACTTCATGTTACTCATTGACAACTATAGGAGGAAGATGTGGATGTACTTCGTAATAAGGCTCAAGCTTTTGGTAAGTTTAAATAATGGCTAGGGCTTGTGGAAAGTGAAACAGGGGAAGACGATGAAGAAATTCAGAACATATGGTGGTGGTTAGTTCACATCAATAGAGCTTGAGATTTTTGCAAAAATAAAGGAATCAAGCACCAACTCATAATGGCACATAGCCCTTAACGAAAGGCTATTGAAGAACGTCAGAATCAAACTGTCATGGAGATGGAAAGATGCATGTTGAAGGGAAAAGGTTTACCAAATCAATTTTGGGTGGAGGCCTTTAACACTATTGTCTACATCTTGAATGAAAGTTACACCAAGGCACTTGATGGAAAAAATCCACAAGAGGGCTACGCTAGTAAGAAGCAATCTCTTTCCCATTTCAAAGTATTTGGAAGTCAATGCTACGTACATGTTCCGAATAGGGAGAGGAACAAGCTTCAACCAAAAAGCATCAAATGTATCTTCTTAGGGTACAATGAGGATAAAAAGGCTTATAAGCTCCATGACCCTGAGGCTAAGAAGATCATGGTGAGCGATGTGGTATCTAAAGAAGAGAAGCCACATGGAGTGGAGAAGGAAAAGAGAGCTTCCACTTCATCATTGGGAGAAGAGGCAATCCACTATGAACTTGGAAAAGAGCTACACACGAGAAGAAAGCTCATTTTGAGATGATGAGTACAAAAGGCACCAATTTTTAGTCACCGAAGGGAAAAGCCATTGCCACATTGGGTGAGATAACTTTATGTTATTGAAAAACCCCATCCCATAGCCACCAGAGCACATTGCATATGGACCAAGGCAATCACAAAGAATAGAGGAGCAGAGACAGGAAAACTCCCATATTGTAAACACAGCCTTTGTGATTGAGACAGGAAACAAACCAATGTGGAAGAGACAATCCATGATCCCAATTGGAGGGCTGCCATGCAAACAAAATATGACGATATCATGAAGAATGGAACTGAGCTAGTGGATTGACCTTGTAAGTGCAAATGGATAAAAAAGAAGCAACCAATTATAGCATTATCTTCTCATGAAGCTGAGTACAAAGTAGCATGTTTTGAAGCATGTGAAGCAATATGATTGAGGAGGATCCTATGGCACATAGGAATACAAGGAAAAGAGGCTATAGAGCTGAAGTGTAACAACCAGTGTTGCATTGCTATTGCCATAAATACTGTTTTCCATGCACGTACCAAGCACATAGAGATTTAGTATCACCATGTGCATGAGTTGAGAAGGGGGTGGTGGAGATAAGCTATTGTCCAATTGAAGAGAATGGAGCTGACAACTTCACCATGGCTCTTGGGAGGGACCAACTTCATTGACACTTTCAAAGCTTGGTATGGGACCAAGGAAGTAGTCCACTTTAGGATTGACATTGAGCGGGTGTTAGATAACTCAATACTCCACCCTCAAATAACCGCAAATAATCCATGGTGCTCTAATTTGAAGGCCCTCATTATGAGGAGAAGCCATTTTGAGAGCTTGGACAGTTTATAAAACCCTAAGTTCCAAGTTAGATGAGGTCTATGTGTGACCATTGATGGTAATAGATGATCTTTGTGAACTGAGCCACGCGGTTAGGTAAGGCATAAACTTTGAGGTGATTCGATTGCCATTCAAGACGAAAATATAGGCCTTGTGGCATTGTGTAGATTTTCCATAGAATCCTATCAAGGGGAGTGCATGTTGGAATCAATGTCTAGATGGTCCAACAGCCATAGATAAGAGTCGATGTTCCTACCTCCTCTTCAAGACAAAACGGAAGGCGTCGTGGCTACGTGAAACCTCTCCCAAAGAAGTGGTGATGGTTCGAATCCCGCCATCAGCAGAAGCGGGTGCAAAAGTTGTTTTTAGATTTGCTTTATTTTTCTTGGTCTATTCATAGCTTTTCGCGGAATCCAACGCCAATCGTAAGCTTTCTTTTGTGCTTTTCAAAGGAGGCTTGAAGACTATAAAAGAATAGCCAAGCTCAATTCATTATCATTATCTCAAGCTAAGGAGGTCTATACTCTTGGAGAAGATCTTGGAGGTGATCAAGGAGGAGGTTCTCTACGTGAGGAGGAGTTTCACACTCTTGGAGGAGATATGCTCTACATCATGAGATCTTGGAGGAGTTAGTGTCAGGAGCTACTCAGAGTAGCAAGGCTATTTCTGTTCTCACTTGTTCATTCACTAGTTTCTGATTTAGATAATCAAAATTACTCTGAGTAGCAAGGCTATTTCTGTTCTCACTTGTTCATTCACTAATTTTTGATTTAGATAATCAGAATTTCTGTTCATATTCTCCATATTCTCACACATACTCTCTTCATACTTCTTAGGCACACAATCTCTTGTATCTAGTTCCTATTTCTGCCTAGGTTCAGATATTGTTAGTTTGTATCATATTCACACATTGTAATTCGACATTGGAATATAAGTTAGTGTAGGTGAGCATCCTAACTTACCACTACACTTGAAATCTTGCCTATTCTCTCTTTATCTCTCGTTCATCATTTTTTTGAGTATTAAGGTGTGTATGCTAAGGTTCATGTGTTAGAAGATCCTGTAAACCTATGATTATTGTTATTGCAGCCCACCCCACTTCCAACATTTGGTATCAGAGCATAGTTGACATACACCCTTAACAAGATGAGTGACTATAGACTTGAGAATGCTTACAGTTACACTTTCATTTAGGGGTGAATTTGGGGTTTGCCTTGATTCATTCTGGTATATATAAATTGTGATGTTTAATGTTGTTTGCATGATTGTAGGTTGTTGGTCTAATTGGCATAGTGTGCTCGACTGTTCCTTGTGTGTCTTTGTAAGCTGAAGCAATATTTTCGCCCAAGTGTGTGCTGGCAGTCATACTATTAGTGGAGTAAGCAACCTACTGGCTGGTGTGCTATTTGTGCTACTAGTTGAAGCGGAGCCCTGTCAGTGAAGGTGGCTAGTGGAAGTGACTTAGCCAGCATCCTCAATGTGAGTAGGGAGTAGCCTTGACTGGTTTGATGCATTTACTTTTGTTATTGTTCAATTGTCAATCACACTTTCCTACGTGTTATTTTTGAGTTGTTCTATTCTCTTGGGAACCCCCCTTTTTGTACTATCTGTACTTCATCTTGCTGATTATAGACCTTTAAGGATTTTTCCATTTTCTGGAGAGTGTCTCTTTTGTAGAGGCATGTTATAGGGTGTACTTCCCTAAGGAGAACCCCCCTTGAGTAGGTGTTGTGGGAGGGGTGCCATCCCATCCTCTTCAAAACATAGCCTGTTGGCTCTCTTCTACAATTTGGAAGGCTTGGTGGGACCCTTGCATGCTCTATAGGAGACACTTTGGAAATAAGATTTCTTTTTCTTTTCTACTTTTCCTTGATTTTAGAGCCTTGTGAGGCTTCTTTCTAGTAGAGGACTCATGGGTACATGACCCATATGCGAGAAGGTAGGGAACCTCTGTCTTCTTCAAAGTCCCATAAAGACCCATGATAGGAAAAGATCATCTCATCACCCTTCTTGAAGACCAATCTCACCTATTCGCTTAACTTTTCTTATTGATTTCTTTGAAATACATATCAAATCGGGTAGAGAACACTACATGGAAGACCAAGTGTCAAGGATAGCCAAGGGGGAGAAGCCCAAAGGTATTGATGATGAGCCTATTGATAGCAACATTTTTTTTGTTTCTTCTCAATTTGATTGGTAGAGATAGTGCAATTCCTCACTTTAGAAGAATTTCCTCTGAGCATGACATTGGAAAAAAGGAAGTTACTGTTTAAGGTTAAATCTTTTTCACTCTGAATGGACAAGTTGTATTAATATTGCCGAGATAGTATTCTATGCAGATGTGTTTATCCATAGGAAGTAAGCCTCTTGCTTGAAGTACTCCATAGTGAAGGACACCTCAAGGGAGATGACTTGGCACATAAAATAACATAAAGATTCGTGGTGGCCTCATCTCTATAGGGATGTGGCCAAGTATACTAAAGAATGTGACACTTGTCAATGATGTGCCCCTTGTCCTACGAGGCAAAATTTTTAGCCTTTGGTGATCTCAACTAGATCGAAACCCTTCAAGTGATGGGGTCTAGATTTCATTGGGCCCATCAACCCAACAAGTCAACCCGACAATAAGAGGTACATTTTGATGGTCACTTGTTACTCAACTAAGTGGGTAGAGGTTAAGGCCACTTCTGATTGCACTACATCTACTGTAGCTAAATTCATGTACAAGAGGATTTTTTCAAGGTTTGAGTGCCCGCTTGAAATCACTTCAAAGGATGGTGTACATAGTAATGAGGAGGTAGTGGGAATAAAATAGTGGTGCCGGGGGGAGCGTGGCTCTGACTCAGTAGATAATGATCACCTAATACAAGGGGGACCCATGAGGGAGTGAATGTGTATACCTTAGCTGCTGATGATGGGTGGAGGTGGGTGGAGTATGTGGTACATTGGCGGCGGTATTAGTACTTCCTGGAGGAAGGCTGTCCAAGTGGTGGAAGTGGGCTTGTGCTCCATCATGTAGTCGTGGGCTATCCTAATGTGTGAGTATCCTCTTGGTGAAGTCGTGGTCGTATGCACCTAACCATATGTGGTCCGTGTCACACTCTCTGTGCTGCTGTCTGTCGGAGTGTGAGCCCTATGCCTCTAGGAGGCGGGTCCGTCTGATGTGGCCCAACTCGCTCAAAAAATTGAGTAATAAGTCTTCTGGGTACTCACCTGTGTCTGTGTGTAGGCTGTATCATCTGATCTCGTCTCTCATATGCAGCCATGATATGACCATAGTTGGTCAGGTACGATCCGTACGACAGGTACGGTACGTAATAGTACGATGCCAGGTACGTACTAATCATGAGGTACGAATCCGTACGATATTAGTACGATTTTTTTTTTTTCCATATTTTTATGTACGTGGGACTGTACACATATGAAGGGTACTTTTGGCCATGAATATGCATAATATTGTATCTATGCATGAAGAGTAATTGTTCTCTAACTAGCATAGCTGCAAAACCAATGTATTTTCTTAATAAATTCAAGTCAAAATGGTCAAAATGGAAAATAAAAATTTTGGTACCTATTGGTACGAATACGTACGAGTACGTACGGTACGAGAGGTACGTACGAATCTACTCGTACTGGTACGAGTACCAACTATGGATATGACATTTAGATGATATTATGATTATGTCTTGACTCTTTTCTCTTGAGGTGAGTTATCTAATTGCATTGTAATTTTGTAATTTGTGCCCACATTTATATGGTGTATTGAAGTTTTAATGGTGAATTTATTGAATATTCATATGATTTAGTGTCAAGTAATATAAGTTTTGATTTTGAAATGTGATCTATAATTTAGTATTGCCTAACTTAAAAGTGAAAAGTTAATGTGCATTGTGATCAGATTTCTAAGTAGTAAGTTGAAATGCAAGTCAAGACTCAGAACTTAGAACTTAGAAGTCAACGTCAAACGACCTATATATATGATATGTTTAAATGTTGATATATAATGCTTATATGTGGTTTTTGAATATATTCAAGCACTTATAAGAGGATTTATATGCTTAGGATACCTAAAATCTATATATATATATATAAAAAATGGAATTGTATGCAACTTTATCACAACTTCTGGTTTGCAACTTCATCACGTTACTAACATGTTGCTAACACGTTGTCGAGAAGATGGCGTACGGTTGGTGGATCAATTCAACCGCAAAGTCCAACGGGGCACGCAGGGTGCTTCAAGCAACTCAGGTGGTGCAATGGAGACTCAAAGAGATAATGAAAACTCAACAAAATTGGTAAGATCACTTACAAGACATACCATCATATGGGAGAAAGCAATTAATTCATAATAAGAAGAGTTCATACAATTGTCATGAAAATAATGAAAAATATACAAGTTACCAATTCATGATAGATCATAAAGTTGTCTCATAAAGTTCATCAATCTTCAAGATCATCCTCAATCATGTGTGTAGAACCATCATCTAAGCATATGAGAAGAGTCACCACCAAGATGTAGAGATAGCCTCCTCTTCATAAATTTGAACCTTCAAGACCTTCCTTCAAGTCCTTCATCTTCATGGATCCTTGAGTTCTTGAGTGAGTCCTTAACAATGAGCCAATGGCCTCATTATATAGGTTGTGTACTCCTCCAAAAGCACATTGAAAAGTTTCTTCGCAAAAAAAAAAATCTACGATCAATAAACAAAAAATCCATCTCGGATTCGGCGTCGCTCGCTTTTGTTTTTCCAATCATTGCTTTATGAAAAATTAAATTTCGCAATCAGCTTTTCAAAAGACTTTGCCGTTGCCTCTGGTAGGAATAGAACCCGGGTCTCCACATTGGGAGGCGGATGCGCTGTCCAAAGCGCCCGTCGAGTTTTCTTGTATGAAGATATAAGAGAGACTATATTAGAGAAACTTTTCAGCAGTTTTGAATGGATTGAGGATCATTTTTCAACCGAACACTACAGTGTTATATATCGTTGGAAAGCTCTCGACGAGTACTTTCCAATGGTGCAATAATAATTTTTAAAATCTTGGATCAATTTTTGACCAACAATGATTTCTGTCTTTTGAGTTGGAAGTCTTTCTTAGAAGTTTGGAGTTGGATGATTCAAACTCTAGATATGTAGAGATGTAAATCTCTACGACAACGTTGCCTATGATGTTGCCATCCCGTTGCTAACCACACTGCTACTAGCATATGATAAGGAAGCATTTGCTCCTTTTGAGTTTATCATTATGAAAGAGATGGAAGAAAGATCGATTATGAAAGAGCGGCTGCGAAAATTGATCCTTACATAAGAAGGCTAACAACATTGGAAGAGTATAGGGAGGCAACAATGAAAAGGCTACGCCGTAAGCAAGAAGAACGCAAAAGAGCTCACGACAAGCATCTCATAATAAAAATGGTAAAGGAGGAATCTCTAGTCTTGGTACACCAAATCCCATTAGATCACACCAAATTGGCACCCAAGTGGGTTGGTCCTCATAGTTAAAAAAATCTCACGATTTTTTCAAAATAAAAACCTTTTAAATCTCTCTTACGATTTAAATCTCAAGTAGCGATTTTAATCAAGATTTTGACGCTTTTTTATTAAAAGATTTATTTGTTGTTGAATTTTCACTCTGAATAAAGGTCAATAAATTAATCAAATCCTTTTAACATAGATAGAGTTTCTTGTGCATTTGAGCTATGTAGTGATAGATAAACTACTTAAATAGGTAGAGTATTCTATAAATACATAATAACTGATAAATAAAATTATTGTATTCTTGAGCCAAACAATGGTAAATATATTAGTTGGGCAAGTGGATTCTCATGTAAAATACATAGATAGAGATAGATATATAGATGGACGGATGAATGGGTGGGTAAGCAGGTACTAGATAAGCTAGTAGATAGTATAAATGAACATATAGCTAGAGAGGTAGATATTAGATGAAAATATCAAGATCTATCATTGATTGATTCAAGATAGATAAATGGATTTGTCTTTACATATTGTATGTGTTTTTGTAGCATGGATGTAAAAGGGTATTTACCCTATATTGCATGTTCTCTAGGTGAAAGTGTGAAAGATGGTAATCTAAGAGTGAATGAAAACCTCGATTTTTATCTTGGATTATCTAAATCTCTACAATTTGAACAATTTAAATCCCGATTTAAATCTATGATTTAAATCTCTACTTTGTACTATGGACCTTACAAAGTGGTGAAGTTATTGCCTCAATGCGCGATACAAATAGAAGACTTGGAAGGAGAAAAGCTTCCCCTCATTAACATTTCCACGGTGAAGCCGTACTACATTTGAATTATAAGACACCAATATGAAATCCATTGTATATACTGTCACTTCATTTCTGTACTATTGTTCATTTCTATTGTAATAAAGTATGATTTTTTTTGGAGTAATTAAATGGTGGAGGAGCAACTTGCATCGGGACTCTGCAAAGACTTGATGTGGGGGAACTATTGTAGAGTGGCCCGGTGGATTGTCGTCCCTCTTTGCCTTGATAAGACACCTACTTGTGGTCTCCCTTGGAACTTATGAAACCCAATCTTTTTAGTTGTCCAAGGCATGGTTTCCCCAACATGTGTGTTGGATATCATAATAACATAAAACCCTAATTTCCAGCAACCTTAATTTTTGAGACTTAGCCAAGTTTTGGTCACAAAGGGTAAAAAATTATTTTGATCTTATTAGATAGTACTCGAGGAGAGCTTTCATTTGGTATATAACATTCAGTTATTCATGAGAGGTCTAGTTTGGTAGAAAATCGTAACCCTAATTTCTGTCCAAAATGGTTTTTTACCTAGTTATGTTCCTATCACTCTCTACATCAAAGAAAGCTAACGCCCATAACTAGCTGACGGATAAATATGGTGTTGCAGTTTTGTTTACAAAAAGCATTTTTTAAGTTTGAAAAGCAAATCGTTAAAAAAACTCCACCGCACGCTTTTTGAGGTGCTTTTTGAGCTTTTCATAGTTATTTGCGTGGTTCAGCCTTGAGACCTAATACCTATATAAATAAGCCTTAGGAGTCAGTTCTATCATCTTTTGAGCATCAAACTCAAGGATAAGTCACTCTTGGAGGTGACTAACTTCTGGAGGAGGTGTGGTCTAACTTCTGGTGCAAATTTGGAGGAGATTTTGGCAGCCAACCATCAGCATCTTGCTGAATTTTGTGAGTAGCAAGTTCAATATTTTGTCCTCTTCTTTTGGTGTTGCTGATCCTAGGCTTCATACCGTCTACATTAGCATAAGGAGTTTCCCTTGTTATTCAGTTAGGGTTTGTTGGACAAACAGTTCCATATTGTTTCCATTCACTCCAAACTCACATAGACACACTCTTCATACCTCTTGGACACTTTACAAACGAACTCTTGTATCTAGTTCCCAATTTCTGCCTAGATTCAGATTTTGTATCTACTTTCCGCTCACATTTAGTTTTGTATCTACATTCAACACACATTCAGATTTTGTATCTACATTCAACACATTTAGCACACATTCAGTTTGTAGTCATATATAGACACATTGTAATTTGTCAGTGAATATCGGTTAGTGTAAGCAAGCGTTTTAGCTTATTGCACACTTTGACAAGTTGCGCATTCTCTCTCTACTTCTCATTCATCTAATTTTGAGTCTTAAGGTGTGCATGCTAAGATTTGTTGGAAGATCTTGTAAACCAGTGATTTTTGTTATTAAGGCCCACCCCAATTCCAACAATGTGGTTGCCCTTGTTGATATGTGTTTTTCCTTCCTCATATGGTTGGCCTTGCCCTCATTGTTGGTCGCCCAAAGTCTTGGCGCCATCAACTTTTGGTCGCCCCTATTGCTCTCTCCAACTCGCTTTGCTTAGTTGAACTTGGGTCTCCTTTTCTCTCTTGAGGCCAATCTGATGGTCGCCCACTCTCCCTTTGATGAGCCCCAACTCATGGTCTCCCTTCCTATAGTTGGCATCCCACTTGATGGTCTTCCTTGGTCTCCTCTCCTCAAAGTGACACAAGTGACACAAGTCAGGTAGAACATGGGTTTAAAGGGTGTACAAGCTGGGATCGAGAAAGAGACTATATGCTATAGAAACAAATGCATAGGGGCCTAGCTCCACCTTCAATACCCTTCATTTATAACCTTTAGAAAAATCTCTCTTTGGGGACAATGTAGAAGGTTTTGTAGGAATGTCTTGGAGCCTTAGAAATCAAAGTGACACAAGTCAGGTAGAACATGAGTTTAAAGGGTGTACAAGCTGGGATCGAGAAAGAGACTATATGCTATAGAAACAAATGCATAGGGGCCTAGCTCCACCTTCAATGCCCTTCATTTGTAACCTTTAGAAAAATCAAAGTGACACAAGTCAGGTAGAACATGAGTTTAAAGGGTGTACAAGCTGCGATCGAGAAAGAGACTATATGCTATAGAAACAAATGCATAGGGGCCTAGCTCCACCTAGTTGTGCAGAAATCAAAGTGACACAAGTCAGGTAGAACATGAGTTTAAAGGGTGTACAAGCTGGGATCGAGAAAGAGACTATATGCTATAGAAACAAATGCATAGGGGCCTAGCTCCACCTTCAATGCCCTTCATTTGTAACCTTTAGAAAAATCTCTCTTTGGGGACAATGTAGAAGGTTTTGTAGGAATGTCTTGGAGCTTTTGCTTGATCTATCCTATATCTTAAACTAAAAATATGATTAATAGAGTACAAATGATTTGGGTGAAGCTCTCTCTACGTTGCCTCCATAAGCATCTCATACATTTTGGTTAAGGTATGACCAATCATTGGGTGTAAGGGTATACAGATTGTCCTCGTAAAGCTTCCTATGATTTCATGCTCATGTTGAGTGTGTGCGTCTATACCCACTATTGGGAATCAATGTTGTTACTTGGTATGTTAGAGTATTCAATCAATACTATGTAGACCATAGTTGATGGCTATATAGTCTTGTGATTGATTACCATGAGCTTCTAGTCGTACTTTCTTTTCTTGTCAACCTTGGGGTTTGCTTCGTGGACTTGTAGTTCTCACTTTTGGAATTTTTGTCTAAGTTGTGATTTGTCCATTGGTGTGTATACCTCGTCAACTATGAACTTGTTTTGATTTTTCCTATCGTTAGCTTGCACCTTGTGCTAGGCTTCACTATGGATGAGTTTGCTTATTTCTTGACGTGATAGAAACTCAATTTGGAGAACTTGCGATGAGTTCATGCACGATGTATTTGCATGTGCGTGTGGACATGTATTTATTCTTAGTTGTATACTCACTATTGAGCACTCATGCCATTAATGGGGATGTCATAGTAGTGATTCTATACTCTACATTATGAAAGGGATCACGACATAGTCTTGTGGTTGACTATTACATAGTCTTGTGGTTGACTACGTTAAGTGTCCTTCTGTAAATGCTTAAATATCATGAAAACAAGACGTATTAACATTTACACATATCAAATATATATGTGGTTGATGCATCGTGTCATGTACATACATGATACATGCATAAATATATACATTTATAGTATATACAGAGTACATACTTACATTTATGTATAGAATATATTATTTTACATACATAGTAGTAAGTATATACTACATACATATTACATACATAAATACAACATTATATACATACATGCATACATATTATATACATAGATCATACATATTACACATATACAAACACGTACATTACATATTTACATACATACATTATACATACATAAATAAGTAAATAAACATGTCTTTGAATAAACATATAGTAATAGGAATAGCATACATACGTATGTACATACGTTCGGACATACGTACGTACGTACATGCATACATACATACATACATACATACATACATACATACATACATACATACATACATACATACATACATACATACATACATACATACATACATACATACATACATACATACATACATACATACATACATACATACATACATAAATACATACATACATACATACATACACACACACATACATAGATATATACATACATACATACCTACATACATACACAACTAACTAACTAAGTAAATAAACATATCTTTGGATAGATGTACAGAAATAGGAATATACATTCATGCATTACATACATACATAGGTAGATACATACACACATACGTACGTACATACATACATAGGTAGATACATACACACATACGTACGTACGTACATACATACATACATACATACATACATACATACATACATACATACATACATACATACATACATACATACATACATACATACATACATACATACATACATACATATTTACATACATACATCCATACATACATACATACATACATACATACATACATACATGCATACATACATACATACATATTTATATGCATGATGTTATATGGTACATGACTTTGCAATGATCATATGGTAAGAGGGACATTGTATACTTTCTCTCTCCCGTTCTTTTTCTCCTTGTGGAGGCTTTGATATTTCTCGCATCAGGACTTGGCTTTCTAGTTTTTTGTTCATAAGTGATAAAGATTAAAACTTAAGAAGTCCCTCCTTTGTGGCTGTTTTTGGCCTGTTGGGGGTGTCCTTTTTTTTATGGTTGAATTAGCAATGAGTTACGAACATGTACACAATAATTGAGATGGGAAAGAATAACCAACTTCCAAGTCATCATTTAAATAATAGGGCTAGAGACAAAGGATATGGCTTATCTTTTATGGGTTAAACTTCTTATTCTTGTTATTGATAATGCTTTTCTTGCATTTCTGCAGTTTCGTAAGTAATCTATCAGGAACATCCATGCTAGAAATTTCAGCGCTATCATTCTTGTTTCCAGTAAGTCATTTCCAACCATATTTGCATACATATGTTGAAAGAATTAAGTGTGGAAAGAACTAAGTTGCCTTTCAGAATTATCTAGGCTAGGAACATTGATGAACAACATGAGTATCCTACAATGCCTATGCATGCATCTAATTAAAAACATCTGTTTCAGTTTCTTTGCTCCAAACTAAATCTATGTGCAATAGATAACCAGTATTCTGTTGAAACATGCATACTTATGCACACAAAAGTAGACTATTCACAGATGCAATCACCCTTTCCAGGAAGGAGGCTGTGTTTGCTTTTTATATGTAAAATTTATAAATTGGATATGGATAATACTACCACCTTTTTCTTTGGAATATTTATGTGTTCACATGCATACATGCATAATCAAAGCTTTTATCAATTTTGCAAAATGTTGCATTTTAAACCGATGTATTGATTTTCTGCTATTGCTTTTCAGGCATTTTTACTTCTTTTCAAGTGTCATCAAGTGTCTTCTGGTGCTGGTACATTATGCAAAAGTTCTGCTGTGTTGTAACTCATTCAATATAAGATTCTATAATAAAATTCATAATGTAAAAAGAATAGCAAGAGTTTGTCTATTATGTTTGATTGTAACACAAGTTTGGCTTGGTAAACTTCTCCATCATATATTTCTTTTGTATGGGATCTTTACAATTGCAATGTATCTATTGTGTATTCACATTGGTTTTTTATCTAATAGCAAATAAAGAGTAGTCATGCTGTATATTCACACACAAATTGAGTGAAAGAGAGATAGAAAGAAACGATGAAAGAAAGTTATATTAACGTCTACTAAAGGCCAAAGTTGGCCTATGGGACAAAACCATATACAGCGGTGATCCTCTCGATATCGGGAAAATAAAAGAAATAAAGTAAACTAATGCTCAATTGTAATGTAGGGAGGTGTGACTTTGGCTCAACAGACAACGGCCACATAGGACAAGAAGGAGAGTGTGATAGGGTGTGGCTTTGTCCCTGTAGAAAATGACCACGAAGTACAATGTAGATATAGAGAGTAACTCTATACTAGTAGCACAATATAGGGGGGATGGATGGAAGATGTGATACATGGGTGTTAGGTGGAGTACCCTTTGGAGGAGGATACCCAATGGTGTGGACACGTCTTCTCTGCTCCATATGTTGCTCATGTAATGAAAAAATCCTCATGATCTCACCTTTGTAAAACTGGGGTCTCTGGTACCCAGAGGCCCGAGGCCATTGTCTAGCTCTCTGTGTTTCTATTTGACGAAGGGTGAGACCCGCACCACCCTTTTTTTGGGGGGGTTGGTAGGTTGTGTCTCAATTTGTTGGAAGAAATGAGTGATCGCATTCTGTCTTCTTGTGCTCTCTGATGGTCTCAACTGTGCCAACAACTCGCATCTACGATATGCAGCGGTGAGGAAGCATCCGAAGGCAAAGGGAAAAGAGACAAAGCGAGAGACACTCACATGTAGGCAAACGAGCACAAGCTCCACACATTAACTTGTATATTGCAAAAGAACATACAAAGGATAGCTCCAAGAGTATGTGCACCTAGAGCTAGTATGCAAGTGATGATCCAGGTGTTAATTGCATGGTCTTTTTATAGGCTATGCTGGAGAAAGCAAAAAACTAACGATAAAGCTCCAAAAAGCAACTTTTGGAAAAGCTGTCAATGGAATCCCTAATTAGGGTTTTTGATTTTTTTGGAAATCCTAAATTTGGGGTTTGCGTGAGCTATGTGACGATGTGGATCTACATGGACCATTGGATCAATATGTTAAGATTGCCTAGGATTATAAGCGTCAAGTGTTTTCATCCTTAAAGCCTTGCTTTTCAAGTTTGAACAGAAATTAGGGTTTACATTTTGACCTTGAAATCGATGGTGAATGATGGAGTGCTATGTATGGTTGGATAGTTCTCAATGAGCTTTATATGAATAAGTGACAACATTTTTTGTCATATTTTATGGCCATTTTCCACATATGGGACCATTTCTGACCATATGTAAACCTACATGTAGGGTTCTCTAGTGGAAGGTTGGCCCTTTTTGGTTGATTTGCTAAAATTCCCCTCCTACCCGACACTAGGGGAGTATGTCAGATAGGTATAATTGTTGTAGAAGATTTTGGTACCTAATTGATTTTCACAGATCATGCGAAGTGTCCACAAACACAAGGATCTTTGACATGAGGAGCACTCTCCAACACACACATCAGAAAGAGTACTCACACATCTCATACTCAAACAAGTACTACTTGGAAGGATAGAGACAACTAAAGATTGCTAATTTTATGATAGAATATAGACTCAAACATACTTCCAAGACTATCAAGGTTGGCCAAGACTATCAAATCAAGGTAATATACTTTCATCTATACCTATCATGAAAACAAACACACACACACACACACACACACACACACACACACACACACACACACACACACACACACACACACACACACAAACACAAAGATGATATGATTAGAACAAACATTTGGTTTCTTCAACCACTCCAACCATCTTATCTTGATTCTTTTCTTCAACTACTATTGAATCTATCTTCTTCTTAAAACAAAATTCTACTTTGTGTTTTACTTCCACAAATCTTTCATGGATTGATTGAATAACAATCTTCCTCTTTGTGGTTTGTCTTTGTGATTTGTCTTTGTGATTTGTCTTTTATGCCTTCATCTGCATTAAGTCTTTTCTCCTCTTTTTGTATGGCTGTTATCACTCTGTCAAGATTAGCGTTAGTCTTGTTTTGCAGAATAGTAACAATTATATTATAGGAAGAGGGCAAACTCTTCAAAAGCACTTCCATTGCTATTCATTTTGAAATTGGATGTTTCATTTCAGCAAGTTGAACTAGATAGCCCTCGAACTTGTTGATATGCTCTACAACGATGATCCTCTTCTTCAACAAACAAAAGATACCCTGAGTTCAAAATTTGAAGTGATAGACTTAGGGTTAATGCATTATTCCGTAGGCCCTGAAGTATGGAAGGAACCAGGGAAGATTTTCATCTCTTAACAAGAGTATGCAAGACAGACTTTGGAGGAATTCGACATGGAGGATTGCAAGGAGATTTCTAGACCTATGGAGGTCAATGCAAAATTATCCATTGGAGATACTTCACCTCCATGGGATATTGGAAGATACATGAAAATTATTGGAAGTCTCATCTACTTGCACAATAGTAGACCATATATCTCATTGGAAGGCAAGCATGAGGATACTCAAGTATGTGAAATGAAACATGGATATGGTGTTCTTGATGAGGAAGGATCATCTTTGGTTGTATATTGTGATTCAGATTCGGAAGGAGATCTTGATACTAGAAAATCAATTTTTGGATGTTGGTTTTCTTTAGGATCTGGGATTTTCTCTTGGATCAATAAGAAGCAACCGGTGGTAGAATTATCTTCTGTTGAAGCTAAGTACAAATCAGCATGTGAAGCACTATGGTCTAGAAGGATCCTAGGAACAAGTTTGTTTGGAATACAAAGGGATATTCGCTGTCACATGTTGACTAGAACCAAAATACACTAATTCAAGGACATGGGATTCATTAGAATCCACCTACATGCGTCGAGCATATGGGATTCATTAGAGTCCACCTACATATTCCACTGCATATGTATGGAATATACATTCGATTTAGTGTAGGTATCCCACCATGAATTGGAAAAAGATTCCATTGGTATTGGACGGTGGAAACGACTTCCCTTTCAGCTATAGCAGTTAGGTGCGTTCAATTTGGTGCACATAAGGTGCGTGAACCGAATGGTACGGGGAGGTAAGGTGCGCCTCATATATATATATATATATACACACACACACACACACACACACACACACACACACACACACACACTCTCTCTCTCTCTCTCTCTCTCTCTCTCTCTCTTTCTCTCTCTCGACTTCCAATGGGATTCTAGTGTCTCATGGGTCTCGCAAAATGTTTCTCACATTTGCGAACGTGACATTTTCTTTAGCATAAACTTATGTATGTATGCATGAATGTATGGATGTATGGATGCATGCATGCATGCATGTATGTGTGTGTATGTATGTGAGTAGGATTTTGTGATGTATGACCTTGATCAATGTGATCAAATTATCATCGAAATCTCTTGAAGTGGTATTTCATATCAATATGCTTTGTGTGAGCATTGAACATGGCATTCTTTGAAAGATATGCCACTTTGGCCATCACAACCAAGAATAGCTATCCATAGGGGTGCTATCCATATGGCTTCCTTGGAAGCCTTTGTGAATATGTTCAACCTCTACTGTAGACAATGCAACTATCATCTCTAGACACAAGCACCATGAAACAATGCCATATGCAAGAATATGACATGTATAGATAGCCACTTATGGAGTTGCGAATAACCACAACACCTTCCATGTCTGATAGAATCCTTTCAATTCTAATGGACCCTTACCATAACAAAGCCCATTCAAGGGTTGAAGATAAATAAAAAAAAAGAAGAAAAAAACTATAAGCACCATATGAAATGGTGTGAACCGGAAGCACCGCACTGCATGAACGCACCGTTTCAAACGGTGTGCGAACTAGTGCAGCTATGCTTTGAGCACTCTTGTTCTATGGTCAACGAGAAAAGCACTCATCATTCATGCGGGCATGTTTTACTAGATTAGAGAAGAGCTCTTAGTAGACATCTCTTTAGAATTCAGAGTTATCCTTCATAGTTTATGGAAGATTTATTCTTCCAATAGAGTATGTGATGGGTGATTATATCTCCATAGACATTAGATATTGGCTTTATATTTTCACGAAGGATGATTCCATTAGTATAGATGGATCATACAGATCGATGCACATAGGATGGTTAGCAGAGATAGTTTTCTTAGTATGGATACACATATGTTTGCTATGGTATCATGTCATATCATTGCTGACCATTTTGGCAGAGGGCAATGATCCTTAGAAGGAATTTATTTTCTCCACTCTTCATCACATATACCTTCATTATTTATGGGAGATTTGTTCTCCATCTTCATAGGAATGTATGTAATGAGGAATTATGCATTAGTTATGGAAGAGAGGAGCAAATGAATTCATAAATTTCTCTTTTAAGGGAAGGAGAAAGTGGGATTTAGTTCAGAGATCGAGGAGAATTCTCACTTTAGCTCCTGTTCGAGAAAAAGGATAGGAAAATATGGTTTCTTCACAGGAGAAGAATAGAGCATGTTTTTTTTTAGAGAGAAGAGGTGTTTAGAAAACATCTCTTAGTGTGTATTTTAAAAGGAATTCATTTACTTTACTTCTCAGTGTAATCTTCATTTACATGGGAGTTTGATTCTCCACTATTTTGAAAGGAAAAAATGGAGAACTTATTTATATGTTCCCATTGTTGGATGAGTAGAGGAAATAGATTCAAGAGAATCTCTTTCCAAGGGAAAGGGAGAGTGGAATAGATCCACTACTAGAGCTCTTTTCCTTAGATGAGATTAGAAAGAGAGAGAGTTCCACTCTATCTAGATTAGATTGTTTAAATAGGAGTGACACTCTTCTATCAAAGACGAGAGGGAGATTCAGTCACTTATAGTGGTTAGATTGAGTCTCACATGGAGACTCATGAGAGAAGTAGTTATGCTTATTTTCAATGATGATCTTTGACTAGATGAGATGATCTAATTTTTTAATCAAACTCTTAATTGGTGTTTCATCATGAGGATGATGATTGAGCATCAATTAGGAGAATGGGTACTTAGGGATTATCTGAATCTCAAAGGGAATGCTTTTTGCATTCATATCGCAAACAAAAGGGAAGAGAAAATTTTAGAGTTTGCACTAGTGCCGATAGATGCTGTCCCAATAGAACTAAGTCCAAAGGACACGGACGACAAACCAAAGGTTTCTTGGTTAGTGGAATGTAGAGATTGCATTTTTTTGCCAAGAAATTCTTATATATGAGCAAGATGATCAAGGTAGTTTAGATTAAACTATTACTTGTGAGGATATTCAAGGTTAGGAAGACCTAGAGTGGAGTGAGCAAATCTATCATTTAGTCTTAGATGGGTTTCGAGTCACTTTTATGGGAATTTGTTTTATATTTCAGAGGATTCTGTGGTTTATTATCTCCATTATGGTATGGTCAAGCCTACAAGTTTGGCACTTTCCACTGGCTTTTTATACTATTACTCCATAGGGGATACATTGTTGGAAATTAGGTAGGCCCATGACTGAATTCCACAAGTTCCACAGGTATCCATATCTACAACACAGATTCCAGCATCTTCCAAAATTGATAGACATGAACATACATCACTTAATCATTCAATGATGAGACAAAGATAGAGAGAGATTAGACAACATGTTCAAAGTGTTACGTAAGCCATTGCTTCTCACACCATCATACATACAATTGTCAATTTACAATGTGGGAGTCAAAATCTCAACCACTCTATGTGAACAGAAATAGATGGAAGAGTGTATTTACATAATTTACAAGAATATTCAGATGTAGGGACAGAAATCTGAATATGTATGAGATGTATGACCTGATAGGTTGTAGAAGAGTGTTTATGAGTGACAGAAAGAGGAAAGATCAGTTTGAAACTGATATTCAGCAAACCCTAATCTTAATTTAGGCTATGGAAGACCCTAAATCAGATGTGTGTGTGTGATAGATCACATACTTATAGAAATAGCATAGAATGCCAACATGTTGCCAACAGAAATCCTCATACTCATGTGTAAACACCTTCTCAAACACCTCATCTGATGCATGTAGCATGCATGTACTGATTCTCCTTTATGGATTCCACTTCCTCCATGAATGCCGAATAGGACGACTCTAGATATGGATGCCACCGCCTCCATAAGCTCCAAGTAGTACCTATGTGCATAAAGAGAATATGTACCTGAATAGATGCAATCTTATGTTAAGCTCCATCCAATGTCTTTGAAGTACTCCATAATCTTCATGTAGAAGACAACCTCCAAATACATCATATAGATGGATGATCCACACCACCAAGCTGCTGATTAGTAAGTCTTCTTCATAAGCAAGAGTGTAAGCACACTCTTCTCCAAGAAGAACTCCATGGCTGCTCCTAATGTGCTTCAGGATTGCTCCATAGCTGCCTCATATGTGCACCATGGCTGCCCCATGTGTGCATCAGCACAACCACCTCCAAGATAAGCAAACGATGGCGTTGGATTTTCTAAAAAGTGACCATAGCCCTGATTATATAGGCCATCAAGTCCTCATGCGAAAAAATAGATTTAATCGCTGCTCAAAGCTGATTTTTAACGAAAAACAGGATCGCAAGATTTGATCGCTAATTTTTTAAAATTGTTGCTTTTGTTTTTAGCTTTCGCTTAAACTTAATTTTGACAAGCTTTTTAGACTTTTTGACCACCTGATGAATGACTTGATGATATTTTTATGATCTATAAGCTGAGAGCTCTTAAATGAGGTAAAATCCTAAATCATCAGAAAATTAGGGTTAGGGTTTTCTCCTAAATCTGATCTCTCATGACTGCATGTCCTATACCATTAGAAAGCTCTCATCAAGCTCTTCAAGATAGGCTCATAAAAACTTTACCCAAATTTTGTGCCAAAAATGACTAAGTACCAAAATTTGGGTTTCTGCCCTAATAGGATTTTGGACTGATGTGACATTGATTTCCAACAATCTCCCCCTGCAATGTCATATTGGTACAAACTGAAGTGGATATGCAACTTCATTCATCTGCAAACTGACATATGCTTCAATCTTGTCCTCTAGAATTGACCTTAAAAAACTTTATCTTCAAGAGTCTTCTTCAATACTGAATTTTAACTTCTTCAAACTTCAAAAATCTGAATTTGCTGAATATGAACCATAATACCTGAGAAAATATGCAAACTAGATATCCAATAGTGTTAGCATACATCAAGCAATCACTGCTTGACAACATATGTAGAATGAATTGACTCTAAATCTGCTATCTATTGAAATAAGTCTTCTCAAACCTGTAACCATACACTAGGATCCACATATTTGCATTTACCTTACGAAAGGTTTCTCAACGTACTTCTGCTGTGTCATGTAGATACACTAAACAAAATAAAAATCTGAATCCATCATGGGACTTGTGACTGACAACTCACAACTTGGTGTATTATGAACACTAGTTGGTTCATCTCTGACTGTGCTTAACTCTCACGAGTCTCACCTCAATTTCATATTTATGATGTCATCTTGTTTCATACCTCTTTCCTTCAAAGTTTGGTATAATCAGATGTGTGCGCACTTCATATATAACATACCTCTCTGAAATATCAAGCTTCTCTGTAATAGAACTATGGAACTTTCTCCCGAACAGGAACACCTAACAGGAACTTTCTCCGGACATTCTCCTTCTTCCTTCTGCTTCAAAAGCTGGAACATAAAGAGAAACTGACAAAGGAAATATAGGAATACTTGTTGGTATGATTCTGCATTCTTTCACATATGGCTGAAAATAAGTCTTCATGTTTCATCACCCCCTGGATGATTTAACACTAGTATCCAGACTTCTTCAAAGTATATCACACTTTATGAAATCTGGAACGTCTTCCTTTTTTCAATTAATCTGATCTTCAGTGATTATATCATCAATACCTGTGTTTGAAACAAAATATTTGAACCCTTTTTATTAGCAGTGCACATGTCAATAGCTTTCACTGCCATCCCTCAGTTTCCCATTATCTAGAATAAGGTTAGCTGATCGTAAAAAACCTTTGCTGAAAGCACTTTAAGATTTATAATCTTCTGCAACATAACAAGTATCTTCTTCTATTTCTCTACAACACTAATCTGATAGAATCTGAATCTTTGACTTCTTCCAATGCTAAGAACTTTACAAACAAAGGATAGACATCTGACTCAAAAAATACTCAAGATCTATCAAGATCATTCAAGATCATACAAGATCTATGATCTCTCCAACAAATTACCTGTATAGAATCTGTTCTCATCAAACGTTCATGACTGAATGTTTGATTTGTTACCTTGAGAACTCCGAAAGTTGCAAGTTGATACTTCATATCTTCATATTCTTCCGGGGTGAAATGTGATAGTATCTGCTTGACTTTCTTTTGGACTTTCTTTTGGCTAACTCCACTTCTCAATCAAGTGATAGGATCTGATGGAACACCTTTTTGAATACAAGCATGTATCCAAAAGTCAAGACAAACATAGAAAGTAGATTCTCCATCTGACTGGTACATAAAAAAGAATCTGAATTTCCTGAAAATACTGAATTCTCTGAATTTTCTGAAAATACTGAATTCTCTGAATTTTCTGAAAATGCTGAATTTTTTGAATTTTCATTCTGAAAAAACTATGAATTTTCTGAGTATACTGCATGTGCTGAATATGAGGTAACTTTTCCAAAAACAAACCTCACTCCAAGTCTCCAACATCGTCTACAAATACTCTTTTATCTCAAGAGTTAGGTAAAGAAGAAAAAATACTTCTCTGCAACTTGTCATATATATAGGCTATCTTAAATATCTTCTGCTTTTCTTTCTCTCAATGCAATTCTTTGTCAAAACGTACTAAAACATGACCAAATATAATGCAAAACAAGAAACTGCTTCTTCTTTAAACTATCTTCTTCACACAAGATGTTCTCGTAGACTTGTCTTTGGCTAGAGGATAAAAGTAGGAAAAGTATATGGAAAATATAAGAGAAAAGGAAGTCTTACTTTCGCTTTGGAATTGTTGGACTTTCTTCTTTTGCATCTTTCTTCCACCTGATGATGTCAACATCTTCAAACTTCTCTTCCATACCTTTTGTTTTCTTCATCTTGAAGTAGCAAGCACTCTTAACTTCTTCAAATGAATTTTTCTCTTCCTCTAGTGCTAAGAGTAAGAGATAAAACAAACATGGTATATAAATGGAAGTGAACATAGAAGATAAAACATGCTTCTACCATCACCTCATATGCTGAATCAACATTGTGTTTCAAATTTGACTGATATGACTAAATTCACCAATCTTTTCCTTGAGTTGGCTGAATGCTGAATTACCTCTCTAGGTACAAAATCTGATAAAAAACTTTCAACCTTGTGTTGGCTGAAAATAAAACTGATCTATTCTCCGAATTTGTCGTTCTTAGATGAGTTTTGTTACCATGAAAGAGATCTATCAAAACTGTCAAGAACAACCTCTAGATACCTGTTTTGGTGTAGCTAATGCTTTTACTTTCAAAGTAATGAAAGTGTTTAAAGCACTTCTTGAATCCTCCAAATCTCTTCATAATTGCTTTTCTAAGATATGACTTGCAAATGACAATATGATAGTAGAAACTAATACCTGTGATTTGATGTTGATCTGGTTCCTTCATCTTCTCCAAACCATTGTTTTTCCTTGAATTAGAAGTAGCCTTCTCTTCATCAAGTCTTGGTCTTCAAGCAATACTTCTTTAAAGTATTTTCATACTTCCAAAAGTATTTGGCTGCTAACAGATTAGCAACTTCAGACTCCACACTGATAAATAAATATGTGACTAAATTGTCCAATTCTCAAATCTCTACTCATCTAGATTAAGTGTGTATGTCATATGTCAAATGTTAGAAGATGCTCTGAAACCATATGTTGGTAGTCTGGGAGCTGGGATACCAAATGTTGGAAATTAGGTAGGCCCATAACTAAATTCCACAGGTCCCATAGGTTTCCAAGATCTATAACATAGATTCCAGCATCTTCCAAATTTGACAGACATGAACATAGTACATACATCACTTAATCATACAATGATGAGATAAAGATAGAGAGATTAGACAACATGTTCAAAGTGTTACGTAAGCCATTGCTTACTCACACCATCGTATATACAAATGTCAATTTACAATGTGGGAGTCAAAATCTCAACCACTCTATGTGAACAGAAATAGATGGAAGAGTGTATGTACATAATTTACCAGAATATTCAGATGTAAGGACGAAATCTGAATATGTATGAGATGTATGACCTGATAGGTTGTAGAAGAGTGTTTATGAGTGACAGAAGGAGGAAAGATCAGTTTGAAACTGATATTCAGCAAATCCTAATCTTAATTTAGGCTATGGAAGACCCTACATCAGATGTTGCTGACAAAAATCCTCATACTCATGTGTAAACACCATGTAAGTATGTGATAGATCACATACTTACAGAATTAGCATAGAATGCTAACATGTTGCTGACAAAAATCCTCATACTCATGTGTAAACACATTGTCAAACACCTCATCTGATGCATGTAGCATGCATGTACTGATTCTCCTTTATGGATGCCATTGCCTCCATGTATGCCGAATAGGACTCCTCCAGATATGGATGCCACCGCCTCCATAAGCTCCAAGTAGTACCTGTGTGCATATAGAGAATATGTACCTGAATAGTTAACATAAGATGCAATGTTATGTTAAGCTCCATCGAATGTCTTTGAAGTACTCTATAATCTTCATGTAGAAGACAACCTCCAAAATTCAAATACATCATGTAGATGGATGCTCCACACCACCAAGCTGTTGATTAGTAAGTCTTCTGCATAAGCAAGAGTGTAAGCACACTCTTCTCCAAGAAGAACTCCATGGCTGCTCCTAATGTGCTGTAGGATCGCTCCATAGCTGCTTCATATGTGCATCATGGCTGCCCCATGTGTGCATCAGCACAACCACCTCCAAGATAAGCAAACGATGGCATTGGATTTTCTAAAAAGTGACCATAGCCCTGGTTATATAGGCCATCAAATCCTCATGCGAAAAAATAAATCTAATCGCTGCTCAAAGCTGATTTTTAACGAAAAAATAGGATCGCAAGATTTGATCGCTAATTTTTTAAAATTGTTGCTTTTGTTTTTAGCTATCGTCAAAACTATGATGTGACATTGATTTAGGGTTTCTGCCCTAATAGGATTTTGGACTGATGTGACATTGATTTCTAACATACATTTTATGGACTTAGGTCATTTTGATGATGTTATATGTCATGAGAGTGATAGCTTGGAAGTTCAGTGTATATGAGAGATAGTAGGCACCACTCATATGGTTTCCCACCTTCGAGATGATATCTTATGAGGCTTTTTTAAGGGGAAGGATACGGGGAAACAACACACAAAGATGAGGAGGTACATAGAGTACATGGGTTCAGGGGAGTTCGAGAACTTTCTTCTATCATTACAGACATTTCATCTACATTTTCAAGGACGAAAATGCTTTCAAGGGGAAGGAAATGTCACATTATGGATGCACACCCGCTTGGGTGAGGTGGCACAGATGTCACATGGAATCACAAGGGGCATTATGCCCATTTGGTAGAAGGGGGGAGAGACGAGTTTCTCCCTTAAGAGAGTATTATCTCACATTAGGCTCTTACGTGAGTAGGATTGTGTGGAGATAGCTCGGCGGTCGGGAGGCATGAATAATGGAATCTCTGTGTGTTTGAGGTTCATGCGAGCTCGCACCATACAAGATTATGTGTAATTGAGTATTAGCAAAAAAATGTTATATTTAAGATTGGATTTTCTAACACGAGTTTATAAAGGGAGGCGATTCCCTAAGGTTTTACCAAACATGGTTGGGCCTAATAGGTAGAGTGGATGTGGTTAGATCCCAAGCAATGTGTCTTTGTAAGGAGTCTTGGGGCTACGATAGCAATGGCAATAAAGAACAATAAATTTGTTCACATGTTTTCCATAAAGAATATCAGGATCTTATGAGGTAGACACACAGCATAGTGGTAAAAATGAAGGCATGTGTTAAAGCATGTTACTGCTCATTTTAAGGGATTCCAATAATAATGGTTTGGATATCATGAACGGTCTTCTTGGTTCATCTTTCATCAAACAGAAAAGGGGGCCTCAGAAAGCATGTCTCAGAAATAAAAACAGAGTCGCATAGTCTCAGATGTTAGTGAATTCATTGAAGGAATAAAAATAAAAAGCAAATATAAATTTGTGTAGTTCTTAACATTAGATCACTTATATTGATTGTTCAATCTTTTGAAAGTTCAACTCTTAACTTAGATATGATATGAATCCAAAAATATAAAACATGGCTGCCATTCCACATTTTTAGCCCAAGGAAAGAGAAGTCCTTATTTTTTCCAAGCACTGAAAAAGCATCAAGTTGAAGCCGTTATAAGAAAAATGTGAACTATGAGGTGCAAGAGGCATGAAAATGGAGTGTTTCAAGCAGCCATATAATCTCATATATGAACTTCTGAGGCATCTATAACTATCCTACAGCCTAGGGAGGATTAAGATATTATCATCCAATTATTTGGCAAGAAGCTCAAACTCTTTTCTCCCTAATGGATCTACATAGAACTTGCTGTATATTTTCTAGTTGTTTAATATGCATGTGGATTTCTTTTGGATGTTGTTGAACAAATATGGTCTGATGAGTCTGGGTGTCATGCTATTTTCAAGTTTTATGATTTTTCTTCTTACAGTAGATGTCAATCATGATGCTGGTGAAATTATGGTATTATTTCAGTGTTCCAAACTTATTTTATTCCATCTTTTAGCTTATTTTTCTTTTTTACACAGAGATGCATAGAAAGGAAGGAGTGAAAACCCATTTATTTCGAAATTTAATTGTTGAATTCACATTCATTGTGATTCCTACTCTAAGTGTTTTGACTGTAAGTATTAATGACCAATGCTTTAGTCTATGTTTACTCCAAAAAGTAGCTCAACAGATTTTTGTTCCCATCTTGATTGGCAGATACTTAATGAAAAAGTTTACTTGCTTACATCAGTTCTTTTTTGTGGACTGGCTTCAACCATTTTTATGAAAAGGTTAAACCCTCTCTTGATTTTTCAGTATTTGTTTAACTTCCATGCAGTTTGGTAGACTATCCGTGCTCATATTTTATCACAAATATCTTTATTTGACAGTTTCTACATTCCTTGGTTTCTCTTTGTTCCTCCCTTTTCCTCTTAGTAGGCATTTTAGTTTAGGGTTGCAGGAATCTGAATTCGTGACATAATCAGATTGGGAATGCAAACACATCGTGCATTCCATGTGTAGGGCACAAAAGATACACAATTACTTGGATTTTGGGCATGTATAAATAGGGTTAAGAGAAAAAGGTGTTCCAGTGGCCCTAAGTCTCGTTACATACGAAACTTTTGATGCATCCAACAAACTTGCTGTAAGAGTGATACAGTGATCACTGGTAGCACTGAACAGTGAAAGTGCCACCCAAGTGGTTGCTTGGTAATGAGGACAGTCTAAATCCTTGCAAAAAGGTGCATTCTTGGTGCAGATGCTTCTCACAAGGTGCATCCTTGGCGCAGGAGCTCTATAAAATCCATTACATGAGCAATGGATATGATTTCACTTGTGGGTAGCTCTTTCCTTGAAAAAATGATAGTACATCTCAGTCCTTTACATAAAATAGGATATGTATGGCATGTGCATGGAAAAGTTGATTCGTAAAAGCCCTGGCACCTAACTAGATGCCCGTGCATGATGCTAAAGTTTTGAATCTATTTGGCAAGTCAAAGTGTTGCATAATCTTGTACGATAGGTTTTCGGAATCTTGTACGATAGGTTTTCAGACTATGTCTTTGATCGTTTTGAGTCTACAAAGATTTAAACATAAAGTCATGTTGTTCACTCAAATGATGTAATTTATATGTCCATAGAGAGGTCATTAAATTATGAATTAGTTGCAAAAATTTCACTAATTTTGCATCAATCCATCTTAGTTGAATTCAACTTTCTATCTACAGCTGCATATGAACGTTAGAGAGCTTATTAAATTATGAATTAGCTGCAAAAATTTAACTAATTTTGCATCAATCCATCTTGTTTGAATCAACTTTCCATCTACAGCTGCAAACAAAGTTAGACTGATTTTCTTTTATGTAAATGAATCTTATTTCCATTTCTTGTTCTAAAAGTATTAATTCCTATGATGGACTAAACATTTGTGTGTTAGATGATTTGATAAATTTAGTGTTGTATAATATTTTGTTTGGCAATGTACAAACCTTCTTATAGGAAAAGTGTTGGAAGTGAGGTAGGCCCAAATAATAATCATAGGTAATTTTCAAGCTCTGTCCGACACTTAACACCTTAGCACATACACACCTTGATCGACTAATGAGATGAGTAGACAAGAGAATAGAAGAGACAAGTTTAAAAGTGCAGCAGCTGAATGTTTTCTACTCACTAAAATGTAGCTTAATGGAAATGTACAATGAAAATAATGATACAAAACTGAATTTTGGCTAAAAGAAAAGCGTTCTAGGTACAAAATGTAGAGAAAAGTGCCTAAGAGTGTGTGTCTAAGAGAATATGTACAAATTGGAAGTGAATGGACTGTTTATACTGTTTATAACAGTCTAGCAGCATACCCTAACTGAAATTACGTCTTCTCTGATGATGAGAAGCAGCTATGCCTTCTTGAATTGAAGAAGTAGGTATAAACCTCATACAACAGCAACAATAGAAGAAGACCTGAAAATAGAGCTAATACTCACAGAAATCAGCTTGCACACAAGAGAGGTGTGTAGAAGACAACAGGGCAGCCACTGAAAACTGCTTTGAATCTGCATATATACTCCAAGAACTCCTCCTTGCTCAAAACTCTAGAGCACAAGCTTTAGAAAGCTTGTACAATTTATTCTTGCATCAAATTTATGAATGGGTTGATTTAATATTGGCCCTTGGATTAGATGCTTTTCTCCCTTTTTAATTTCAGAAGCAGAAATTAGGGTTTGACTTTTGAAGGGGTTATAGGTCTCATATGGGTGCATGCCTTATATCAATAGAAAGTTGTTGATGTGCAATTTAAGAATATGCAATAAAATGTTTTGACCATCTTTGACCAAATTTTGACTATCTTCAAAATTAGGGTTTGCTAGAATTTTGGCATTTTTACATTGTTCTTCAAGAAAAAGGATTTGGTGGTTGTATTTGTTGAAAGTAGGCAGGTCCACACAAGTTTATAGGATCTTCCACACACTAGAAACCAAACACATACAATTTGAACCAAATAAGATAGATGAGAGAAAATCGAAAATAGAAGAAAAGATGAGATATAAAGTAGCAAGGACTATGCTAAAATAACTCGAATAGAATGGAATGTCTGTACAATGTGTATGTCAAAAGAATGTAACAGGCTGAAATTTGGATGGATTTAGATACATAACATGAGAGAATTTTGACTTAAGGTTGTAAGAAATAATGTGAGTGTGCTGGATGTCATGAGAAATAAGATGAACAAGTAATATCCAGCCTATGTGCTGTATATGTATATGTGAAAGTCTGCTACAAAACCTGTAATAACCTTCTTCTCTGATGTAGGCAGCTGTGTATATGGCTAGATCAACCTGGTATAGCAGCAAGAAGAGGAGTGGAACAAAAACTCAGCAGTAAACTTACTAAAGATCACACTTAAAGTGTGTGTAGAAGAGGTAGGAGTAGTAGACAGCAGCTCCACAACACACCAGCAGCAGCACCTTGACTTAGTGAGTGTAAGAGATTAATTGTAGAGTGTGCCTACATCATACATGGTAGACCCAAGCAGCCCCACGATAAATTAAAAGTATGGGCTTAAAATTTTTCGAAAAAGCCTTCATAGTAGTTTATTTTCATTGTGAACATTTTTCTTCTTCTATATTTTGGTTGTCCAGCTTTCTTGATGTCAAGTGTCATTAATCCTGGCCGTTAGGTTTGTTTTTTCCTAGATTAAATATGGTTTTGACATGTGGTGTGTGAAAAGCAAATTTAAAAGCAAAAAGTTCATAATTTGAAGGGCTTAGAGAGCTTGGATGATAAAGTGTTATATATGATTAGAAAGCTCTTCTTGAGTAGTTTAAGAATACACAGTAAAATTTTTGATTGATTTTGACCAAAACCACTTCTGGAAAATGATTTTCATAAATCAGGGTTTGCTGAAATTTAGCGTTTATGCTTAAGACGGCATTGTTTCCAACAGTCAGTAAGATTCAAGCGTGTGCATAACTTGGGGATGTCTTTTCCTTGATAACTCAAGTATCAGCCACATTCTCACTTATAGGAACATAAGTAAGTTCAATATGTTTCTTTGCTACTTGTTTACGTATGTAGTGATAGTGAACCTCAATGTGCTTTGTCCTTCCATGATGAACGGGGTTCTTTGCAATAGCTATAGCACTTTGACTATCTGAAAATGTTTGCATAGGTAAGTATACATGAACATCAAGGTAACATAAAGTCTTTTGTAGCCAAATAGTTTCTAGTGTAGCTATGAATGCTGCCCTATATTGAGCTTCACTTGAAGACATTGCTATTGTAGGTTGTTTTTTAGAATGCCATGAAATCAAGTTTCTCCAACAAAGAAACAATAACCCCTTGTAGATCTTCTTGAGTCCTTATCACTTGCCCAATTAGAATCTGAAAATCCTTTTATGTGTAAAACGTGGCGACTTAGGAAATAGCATGGTGAAATTCTTTGTAACTTACAAATATCTGATTTTTAAATTTTTTTTTTTTTTTAATTTTTTTATTTTTTAATAAATGGTTTTCCAATGAATTTTGAGAGCTTTATGCATGAATCTTGATAGTTGAGAAATTGCAAATTGTATATCGGGACATGTATTACAAAGATATATGAAGCATCATACTACATGACTATACATTGTAGCATCATAAAGTTCTAAATCTGCTTCTACCAATAAAGGAACATTAACAACCATAGGAGTTTGCTCATAGGCTTTGAATCTTGCATTCCAAACCTTTCAAGTAGTTTCTCAATGTCATGAATATAAATTGAATGCAAAGATAATATTGTAGTTTACCAAAATCATTAATATAAAAAACTTTCTTAAGCTCTGTTTTGGAAAACTAAAGATATGAATCTTTGGGACCTTTCATGATCATATTATCAACATAAATAATGATAATAATCAAAACATCTTCCTTTGACTTAACATAAAGCATATGAGAAGCTTCTAAATTTTGAGATCCAATGGAAATAACATACAAGTGTATCTTCTCATACATGCTCTTGGTTCCTACTTTGAAAACTATAAAGTGCTTTGATTAATTTGCAAACAAGAAACAAAATGCTCTTTACCTTTAATTTCAAAGCCTTTTGGCTTTTGTATGTAGACATCCTCATGTGAATCTCCATTAAGAAATGTTCCTTTTATATCTAATTGACATACATTCCAATCAAAAAGAGAAACTAAAGAAAGAACAACTCTGATTATGATCATTCTAGATGTAGGTGCAAAAGTTTCACCATAGTCAATACCTTTCTTTTGTGCATATCTTTTGCCTACTATGTTAGAAATATTGTGTTATTGGGGCAACCTTCCACCAGGGGACCTTCCGCAGGTTATATGGCTAGTCAAAAAACAACAAAAAATGGTCAAAGCATGGTCAAAGGAAGCTAAATAGATAAAAAATGATCGAATTATGTGAATATTTTTTTATGGTGGATGTGCTGGATTGTGATATTACTTTTCAAGACCTATTTAGTGGTATCTAACATTTGGGAATTCGACAATAAATGATGGCTCAGAGTTAAAACTCTAATTTGGGGTGAACATATGAAAAACATTGAAAAGTAGTTTTTTCATGTGAAAAGCAAGGAATAATAAATATTTAATATATAAGCTCGCACTAAGCACATTGAGGTGCATTATCATTATGTCAGGGAGAGGTTCTCTGCTGGGGAGATCAGCTTGGCATATGTGCCCGGATGCAAATATGGGGGGAGATTTTTTGAGTGTTTATGAGCTTAAAAACATGGATTTGCAATATTATATAAAGTCTAGATGATGTAGTGCTAAATCCATAAACTTGGAGCTTATGTGAGCTTTTGGAGATGGTTCCTTCTTTGAGCTTTTGGAGGTAGTTCTTCCACTTGATGGAGGCACTTGATGGAGGTGGAGTTCCGTTTCCTCATCATCCACGAGCTGTTCAACTTTTAGTATTGGAAGAGATCATCTTCAACTATGGTGATTGTGGAG
>CM035406.1:198861916-198886916 GCA_020310875.1 Ceratopteris richardii | reverse complement strand
CGGGCTGCCTGAGCCATAGAGAAGACCCTGATGCTGCTGTAAATGTCACCCCCAAGTAAACATATGATCCGACCACCTCGATCGGTCCACCTGCTGCTGTGAACAAACTATGTCTGCGTACCTGTGCTGATGTATGAAAGATCAAGACCTTGGTTTTACCAAGGTTCACAGATAACCCTCTATGTCTGCAAAAGTCATCTAGGCCGTTTAGATGATGTTGTAGACCTTCTGCAGACTCTGAAACCAATACAATATCATCAGCATATAAAAGAATATGGACAGTGGACCCGTGTACCTCAATGCCATCTCCCCCCTGCTGTTGTATGAAGTCCACTATCTCATCAATGTAAAGACCAAAGAGGGTGGGTGAGAGAGGGCATCCTTGCTTCACCCCGATAGTGCTAGCAAGTGGATCAGATAAGCCGCCTGGACATCTGACTCTACCAGATACTCTCTCGTATAAGGCGTAGATCCCCCATATCATCTCCTCCGGAGCTCCGATGTCAACTAGTCGTCTGAAGAGTCGATCCCTGGGAATAGTGTCAAATGCTTTGCGGAAGTCCACAAAGCAACAATATAATCTCCTCTTCCTCACCCTAGCCTGGTCGATCACGCATCTCAGAGTGAAGATGTGGTCAATGGTAGAGTAATCTCGTCTGAAACCTGCCTATCCTGGAGCCCTGATGCCCTTCCTCTCAGCGAGAGTACTCAACTCTGTCTCTAGTACCGCTCCATATAACTTGGCCAATATAGGGCCAATCATGATCGTCCGGTATGTAGCTGGATCCATAGTATCACCTGACTTATGAATGGGCACTATGGTGTGCTCAGTCCATGAGTCTGGGAACCCTTCAACCAATGCACGGTTGAAGAGATGGGCAATGAGCGGTGCGAGAGTCGTGCCTCCATAGATGAGGTGCTCTGCTTGTAAACCGAAATGATCATGGGCCCTGCCATGCTGCAGCTGGGCAATAGCGCGTCCCACCATAGTGGGTGTGAAGAAGTCAGAGGTAGTAGGACGTGAGCTCTGTGGTCTCGGAATGGGAGGGTGGTCTGGGATCTCGTATAGGCTCCGTGCATAGCTATGCCAAGTGCTCTGGTCTCGGATAGGTGTTTGCTGTCCGCTCTCTCTCAAATGTCGCCATGCCACTACACTGTCTCGACTCATGAGCAAATGGTAAATATCCCAATAGTGTCTCTCCTCCCAATCTCGCCGTTTGTGGCGAGTAAGGCTCTGCATGCGACGCTGTGCCTGTGTGTGTAATATCTCCTCTATGCTCTAAAATCCGTAGGTGTTTACGCAGCTCACGACAATCTGCATCATACCAACGGTTCTGGGGCATGGATCTTGTGCGTGGAGGGTGCATATGTGTGCGGTGTGGGAAGCTTCGGAGAGCTGAGTCCTGTAGGATGGAGGTGATATGTGATGTAAGTGTGTCCAAAGGTGAGAATGGATCGAGGGAGAGTAGGGGGGTGTGTAAATGGTGTGCATAAACGTGTGAGAGCTCGTGTGTGAAGTGTATGGTGGTATGTATCTCAGTGGGTGAGGGAGGATCTAATGGAATCGGAGATGAGAGTGTGAATGTGATAAATGTGTGGTCAGCACCGAGTGGGCGTCGTCCAATACTAAGTGAAGGGATGAGTGAAGCTCCAGAGGTAGTACCCAAAATGTAGTCGACTGTGCTCTCACCTCCCCCGTGAGGGAAGCAAGTAAGTCCGCCTGAACCTGGCCAACGATTCATCCCGTTATATATAACGAGATGATGTCGGCTGCCTAGCTCGAGTAGATGTCTGCCATAGCCGGTGGTGTCCTGACCCGTATCTGCCGATACTCCGCTGGTGCTAATCTCAACCGGGTCTCTGGCCCTCATGAGATGTGGGTGATCCATGTCGTATGCCTCGCACTGATGCGACTGAGTGCGGCCATTGAAGTCCCCCATAAGGAAGACTTCACCTAGTGTGCTTTAATGTAGTATCTCATCTGAAAGCGCTGTGTATGGTGAGTCTCTATCTCGGATCGGTCCCCCAAGATCGTGTCCTGCGTATCGAGAGCCGCCTGGTGGGAAGTAGCATATAGCAATGTAAATCGAGCTGCCCTTTGCTATCTCCATGCGAACCCACATGTATCGTGCCTCCTCATCTCTACCTATAATATGGATCCGGCTCTGTATCTCCTGTCGAAATACGATGGCCACTCCTCCCGATCCTCGTGCTGTACTCTGTCTTGTCGTGGTCCTGAATGCAGATTCCCAATGAAAACCTGCAATGCGTGGTAGACCTCTCTCTGGGCTCTCGTGTGTCTCTGTGATGCACGCAAAGTCATGTGATGCGAGGATCTCCTCGACTTTGTCTGGTCGCGTCCAGAGTGACCCGTAGCAGTTCCACACTGCTCCTCTGAGTGGTATCTCCTGGTGTAGTGATGTCTCATAGGCCGCATGGCCCTATTTGATAGGGTGTCCATCTATGAAGACCTTACCATCGCGGTAAAAGGCCTTCCTCCCCTCTCGACGTGCCTGGAGTATCTGTGGCATGCAAGCGCGTCGGTGTGCCACCTGCATACGCGTGAGGTCCTCGTCCATGTAGAGGGTGCTGCCGGGTAGTCCACGTAGTACTGATCGACGTCCAAAAAAGGCGGTCCGTGCCTTCCTCCCCTCTCGACGTGCCTGGAGTATCTGTGGCATGCAAGCGCGTCGGTGTGCCACCTGCATACGCGTGAGGTCCTCGTCCATGTAGAGGGTGCTGTCGGGTAGTCCACGTAGTACTGATCGACGTCTAAAAAAGGCGGTCCGTGCCTCCACGTAGAAAGAGAGAGAGAGAGAGAGAGAGAGAGAGAGAGAGAGAGAGAGAGAGAGAGAGAGAGAGAGAGAGAGAGAGAGAGAGAGAGAGAGAGAGAGAGAGAGAGAGAGAGAGAGAGAGAGAGAGACAAAAGGATGGGGAGATGTGGCTGTGACTCCGCAGATAGTGGCCACCTAATACATGGGGGACATGTGAGTAAATCACCCTAGCTACCGGTGAATGGGTGGAGGTGGGTGTAGTATGTGGTACATCGGGGGTGGTCTGAGTGCCTCCTGAAGGAAGACAACCCATGGGGTGGTGGTGCGCCTATGCTCCATCATGTGGTCATAGGCTGTCCTGATGCATGAGATATCCTCATGATATAGTCGTGGTCGATGATATCTGCCCATGCGTGGTCGGCGCCGCGCTCTCTGTGCTGCCGCCTGGTGGAGCGTGAGCCCTATAGATGGACCTCTCTGATGTAGCTCAGCTCGCTGAAAAAACTGGGTAATGGTCTGCTGCGTACTCACCCGTGGCTGATGTGTCGGCTGGAGTGACCGATCTCGCCTCTCGTATGCTGCTGTGAGGAAGCGTCCCAAGCGTCGCTGGTCTCCCATAGTCATGCATAACTGGAGTGACTCCTCTATCTGGAAATGTGCTCGTAGGTCTACATATGCTGGGCATCTGATAACAAAATGCTCCTCACTCTCTACCTCTGTCTCGCATACTGGGCACCACCTCTCCTCACGAGGGACTCCCCTGGATCGAGCCCTCTCAATCTCGAGCTGATGTGATGAAACCCGGAGCTGCCCAATGACGACTCGAAGCTGGTGAGGTAGATATGTCTGCATGTATCTCGGAATCTCGATGAAGCCCTCATCCGATATATGTAGAAAATGCTCACCGTAATAGAGCATTTTCGGTGGCAATATACCCCTAGGGCTCACCCATGTCCTCTGTATGTATGTATGCCATATCTCCTGACGAATCTATAGTGGTGGTAGCCTGTCTATGTCAAAGCCGTGGTGGGCCAGCCAGTCTCGTGTCTGTGCATACCATGAGGAGGTGTCGCCTGCTAATGCCATGTCCCGTGATGCCTGGAAAGCTCGATAAGCAATGCGCTCTGTATCCATGCTGCGGAGTCTGTGTAATAGGCATACTGTCTGGAATAGTGCCTCAACTAGCATCGGTGGTGCAGCGAGCTCTGCTCTAATGATATTATGTGGTACTGAAGGCTTGCTCCGGATAAGTCTGGAAATCATGAGGATCTGTGGCCTCTCTAATGCTGTCCATACTGATGTGGCTAATCCTGGTCCCCATATGGCTGCCCCATACATGAGCGCTGGTGTAACCAAAGTGTCGAAGAGCCACCCTTTTGTATGGGGCTCCTGAAAATATGCCTGGTGGCACTGTCTCTCCATCAAGGCAAGTGCTGCATACCCACGTGTGATGCGGTCATGTGCTGCCTGAGACATAGAGAAGACCCCTGATGTTGCTGTAAATGTCACTCCCAAGTAAACATATGATCCGACCACCTCAATGGGTCCACCCGCTGCCGTGAACAAACTATGTCTGCGTACTTGTGCTGATGTATGAAAGATCATGACCTTGGTTTTACCAAGGTTCACAGATAACCCTCTGTGTGTGCAAAAGTCGTCTAGGCCATGTAGATGATGCTGTAGACCTTCTGCAGACTCTGAAACCAGTACAATATCATCAGCATATAAAAGAATATGGACAGTGGACCCGCGTACCTCAATGCCATCACCCCCCTGCTGCTGTATGTAGTCTACTATCTCATCAATGTAGAGACCAAAGAGGGTGGGTGAAAGAGGGCATCCTTGCTTCACCCCGATAGTGCTAGCAAGTGGATGAGATAAGCCCCCCGGACATCTGACTCTGCCAGATACTCTCTCGTATAAGGCATAGATCCCCCATATCATCTCCTCCGGGGCTCCCATATCAAGTAGTCGTCTGAAGAGTCGTCCCCTGGGAACGGTGTCAAATGCTTTGCGGAGGTCCACAAAGCAACAATATAATCTCCTCTTCCTCACCCTTGCCTGGTCGATCAGGCATCTCCGAGTGAAGATGTGGTAGAGTAATCTCGTCTGAAGCCTGCCTATCCTGGAGCCCTGATACCCTTCCTCTCACCGAGAGTACTCAACTCTGTCTCCAGTATCGCCCCATATAACTTGGCCAATATAGGGCCAATCATGATCGTCCGGTATGTAGCTGGATCCGAAGTATCTCCTGACTTATGAATGGGCACTATGGTGTGCTCAGTCCACGAGATAGGGAACCCTTCAACCAGTGCACGGTTGAAGAGGTGGGCAATGAGCGGTGCAAGGGTCGTGCCTCCGTAGATGAGGTGCTCAGCCTGTAAACCGAAAAGGTCCTGGGCCCTGCCATGCTGTAGACGGGCAATAGCGCATCCCACCATAGTGGGTGTGAAGAAGTGAGATGTAGTAGGACGTGAGCTCTGTGGTCTGGGAATGGGGGGCCGGTCTGGGATCTCGTATAGGCTCTGTGCATAGCTATGCCAAGTGCTCGGGTCTCGTATGGGTGTCTGCTTCCCACCATAGTGGGTGTGAAGAAGTGAGATGTAGTAGGACGTGAGCTCTGTGGTCTGGGAATGGGGGGCTGGTGTGGGATCTCGTATAGGCTCTGTGCATAGCTATGCCAAGTGCTCGGGTCTCGTATGGGTGTCTGCTGTCTCCTCTCTCTCAAATGTCGCCATGCCACTGCGCTGTCTCGACTCATGAGTAAATGATAAATATCCCAGTACTGTCTCTCTTCCCAATCACACCGTTTGCGGCGAGTAAGGCTCTGCATGCGACGTTGTGCCTGTGTGTGTGTGTAATATCCCCTCTATGCTCTAAAATGCGTAGGTGCTTCCGTAGCTCGCGACAATCTACATCATACCAGCGGTTCTGAGGCACGGAACCTCTGTGTGGAGGGTGTATATGTGTGCGGTGTGGGAAACTGCAGAGAGCTGAGTCGTGTAGGATGGTGGTGAACTGTGATGTAAGTGTGTCCAAGGGTGAGAGTGGATCGAGGGAGAGTAGGCGGGTGTGTAAATGGTGTGCATAAACGTGTGAGAGCTCGTGTGAAGTGTATCGTGATGTGTGTCTCAGTGGGTGAGGGAGGGTCCAATGGAATAGGAGATGAGAGTGTGAATGTGATAAATGTATGGTCAGCACCAAGTGGGCGTCGTCCAATAGTAAGTGAGGTTATGAGTGAAGCTCCAGAGGTGGTACCCAAAATGTAGTCGACTGTGCTCTCACCTCCCCCGTGAGGGAAGCAAGTAAGTCCGCCCGAACCTGGCCAACAATGCATCCCGTTATAGATAACGAGATGATGTCGGCTGCCTAGCTCAAGCAGATGTCTGCCATACCCTGTGGTGTCCTGACCCATATCTGCCGATACTCTACTGGTACTCATCTCCTCTGGGTCTCTGGTCCTCATGAGATGTGGGTGATCCATATCGTATGCATTGCACTGATGTGACTGAGTGTGTCCATTGAAGTCCTCCATAAGGAAGACTTCACCTAGTGTGCTATAATGTAGTATGTCATTCGAAAGTGCTGTGTATGGTGAGTCTCTGTCTCGGGTCGGTCCCCCAAGATCCTGTCCTGCGTATCGAGATCCGCCTGGAGGGAAGTAGCATATAGCAATGTAAATCCAACTCCCGTGTGCTATCTTCATGCGAACCCACATGAATCGTGCCTCCTCATCTCTTCCTATAATATGGATCCGGCTCTGTATCTCCTGTCTAAATACGATGGCCACCCCTCCCGACCCTCGCGCTATACTCTGTCTCGTGGTGGTCCTAAATGCAGATTCCCAATGAAAACCTGCAATGCGAGGTAGACCTCTCTCTGGGCTCTCGTGGGTCTCTGTGATGCAAGCAAAGTCATGAGTGTCTAAGATCTCTTCCAATCGGTCTGGCCGTGTCCAAAGTGCTCCATTGCAGTTCCACACTGCTCCTTTGAGTGGTGACTCCTGATATGGTGTTGCCTCATAGGCCACTTATCCCTATTTGATAGGGCGTCCGTCGATGAAGACTTTACCGTCCCGGTAGAAGGCCTTCTTTCCCTCTCGTCGGGCTTGAAGAATATGTGGCATACATGTCCGACGGTGCTCTATCTGCATCCTCGAGAGATCCTTGTCCATATATAAAGCTCCTCCAGGTAGTCCGCGTAGTATTGGTCGTTGTCGGAAAAAGGCGATACGTGTATCCTCAGAGCTCATACGAAGGATGAGTGCTCGTGGTTGGGACGTGTCTTTACCAACCCTCCATGCCTTTGTGAAAGGCATGCTCTCGTACCCCAAGCGTCGGCAGATGTCCGTGGCATCTGCATCCGGTGACGTGCCTTCTGAGAGCCCTGTAATCCGTACATGCAATCGGCGTGTGTGTCGAAGTTTTTCTTCCTCGAGTGTGTCCTAGACTCTAGAGAGCTCTTCTTTCCGTGCCTCTTCACTGACCTCTTTCTTGACCCTCTTGTGAACTACTTCTACCCATGTCTCTCGAGTGGACTCCACTTCTGATCTGATTTCCTTTTTGAGCTCTTCTTTGAGTTCTTCCACTTGAGAGATCTCTCCTTCCTCTTTAGCTCTAGAGATCTTCATGTGAACAATCTCTTCTTGAAGGCGGTGGATTTCAGCCTTCAATTCGTCTCTCTCCTCCTTGATGTCTTTGATTTGATCTTCAAAAGCTTTAATCTTCTCAAAAGCTCTTCTCATTTCTTGATTTAGTGCTTTGTCTGCTTCCTTTTTAACATCTTTGATAGCTTTACTGATCATCTCTTCCACCTCTTTTTTCTCTAACCGTGCCATTCTCCTCTTCTATTTATGTGTGCTTTTTAACTCAGATAAACTGTTGTCTTCTTAAAAATGCCCTAAGCAGGTGTTGATGGTAAGTGTTTGTTTCGTGGCCATTTTGCACAGGTACAGAGGTGTCAAGTTAGGCTTTCTGGCAGCAAACCCTAACACTTTTGAGTCATGTCTCATGGGAAGAACAGAAAAAAAATCAGAACTGCTCTTTCCACTGTCAGATCTGTGTACCACTTCAGAAGTGTCAGAGCTGCTGTACGTCAGAGCTGCTGTACGTCAGCCGTGTCAGAAAACGTCAGAGGCCTCAGATCTGTACGTCGGAGGAGTCAGATCAGTGTGTCAGGGGCGCCGGACCTGCGCGTCAGAAACGTCAGACCAACGTGTCAGAATTGTCAGACCAGCGCGTCAGACCAGCGTCAGACCAGCGTCGGTGCGTCAGTGCGTCAGACCTGCGTCAGATGAGAGAGAGAGAGAGAGAGAGAGAGAGAGAGAGAGAGAGAGAGAGAGAGAGAGAGAGAGAGAGAGAGAGAGAGAGAGAGAGAGAGAGAGAGAGAGAGAGAGAGAGAGAGAGAGAGAGAGAGAGAGAGAGAGAGAGAGGGAGGGAGGGAGGGAGGGAGGGAGGGAGGGAGGGAGGGAGGGAGGGAGGGAGGGAGGGAGGGAGGGAGGGGGGGGGGGGGGGGAGGGAGGGAGGGGGGGGGGAGAGAGAGAGAGAAAGAAAGAAGAAAGAAGAAAGTGTTTTTACGTCTATTAGGAGGCCGAACTCGGCCTATGAGACAAATCGATGTACATGGGTGTATCTTCTGTCTATCAGAGAAGATAAAAGTGCTGAAAAAGAAACTGGTAAAGCTGATACATATCTCCGTGAAATGCGTGTGGAGATACCCATGAAAGGGGGGGGTGTATGGAGTGCGATATCTATGGCAGTCTATATGCAAAGGGGTAGTACAACAAGCATGGGAATGCATCTGAAACGACTAACTAGCTCCATCCTGTGCTAATGGGCGGGTGTAAGATGTGATACATAGGTGGAGGTGGAGTCAGGGCCATCGTGATAGCTGCAACGGGATCAGCCATCATCTGGAATCGTCTCTCCTCCATGGCGCCATGGTGACGAGCCTGGATCTCTGCAATCTGATGTCGGTGATGTCTCGGGGCCCGATATCCTCTAGCACGGGGTCGTCTCCTAGCTCGAGCAGCCTGAGCCTGCTGAAGAGTCACCCCTCTCGGTGTGTGGGCTGAGGGGGGGAGGGCTGCAGCACGTCGTGGAATAAAGAACTCAGTGAGCTGACTCTGTCTCCCTCCTGTATGGGTTGCTACAGTAGGCTGGAGTAGGGAATCTCCGTGACTCTGTATCTCTAGTAGGAATCGCCCGAGCTGTCGCTGGTCTCTAGAGTCCATGATCTCTCGGAGGGTGGGCTGCCCTGTAAATAGAGTCCCGTATCTACCTCTGAGAGAGAGAGAGAGAGAGAGAGAGAGAGAGAGAGAGAGAGAGAGAGAGAGAGAGAGAGAGAGAGAGAGAGAGAGAGAGAGAGAGAGAGAGAGAGAGAGAGAGAGAGAGAGAGAGAGAGAGAGAGAGAGAGGGAGGGAGGGAGGGAGGGGGGGAGAGAGAGAGAGAGAGAGAGAGAGAGAGAGAGAGAGAGAGAGAGAGAGAGAGAGAGAGAGAGAGAGAGAGAGAGAGAGAGAGAGAGAGAGAGAGAGAGAGAGAGAGAGAGAGAGAGAGAGAGAGAGAGAGAGAGAGAGAGAGAGAGAGAGAGAGAGAGAAAGAAAGTCATATTAACATCTTCTGGAGGCCAAACTTGGCCTATGAGACAAAAACCATGTACAAGTGTAGTAACCCTGTGTAGAAGATAAAATGAAATAAAAAGTATATCGCTACGCAAAGCTATATAGGGCTGGAAAAGGCTGGGGAGACGTGGCTCTGACTCTGCAGATAGTGGCCACCTAATACATGGGGGGATCCAAAATGTGAGTAAAACGCCCTAGCTACTGGTGATGGGTGGAGGTGGGTGTAGTATGTGGTACATCGGTGGTGGTCTGAGTGCCTCTTGAAGGAAGACAACCCAGGGGGTGGTGGTACGCCTATGCTCCATCATGTGGTCGTAGGCAATCCTGATGCGTGAGATATCCTCCTGATATAGTCGTGGTCGACGATATCTGCTCATGCGTGGTCGGCGCCGTGCTCTCTATGCTGCTGCCCGGTGTAGCATGAGCCCTATAGATGGACCTCTCTGATGTATCTCAACTCGCTGAAAGAACTGCGTAATGGTCTGCTGGGTACTCACCCGTGGCTGATGTATGGGCTGTAGTGACCGCTCTCCCCTCTCGTATGCTGCTGTGAGAAAGCGTCCCAAGCGTCTCTGGTCTCCCATAGTCATGCACAGCTGGAATGACTCCTCGATCTAGAACTGTCCTCGTAGGTCTAAGTATGGTGGACATCTGATAACAAAATGCTCCTCACTCTCTACCTCTGTCTGGCATACTGGGCACCACCTCTCCTCACGGGGGACTCCCCTGGACCGACCCCTCTCAATCTCGAGCTGATGTGATGAAACCCGGAGCTGCCCAATGACGACTCGGAGGTGGTGGGGAAGGTATGTCTGCATGTATCTCGGGATCTCGATAAAGCCTGCGTCCGATATATGTAGAAAATGCTCGCGGTAATAGAGCATTTTCGGTGGCAATGTATCCCTAGGGCTCACCCATGTCCTCTATATGTATGTATGCCATATCTCCTGACGAATGACCCTATTCCTCTCTTGATGAGAGAGCGAGTAGGTGGGTGCATGTGAGTCGTACTGTAGTGGTGGTAGCCTGTCTATGTCAAAGCCATGGTGGGCCAGCCAGTCTCGTGTCTGGGCATACCATGAGGAGGTGTCCCCAGCTAATGCCATATCACGTGATGCCTGGAAAGCACGATAAGCAATGCGCTCTGTATCCATGCTCCGAAGTCTGTGTAATAGGCATACTGTCTGGAATAGTGCCTCAACTAGCATCGGTGGTGCAGCGAGCTCTGCTCTAATGATATCATGTGGTACTGAAGGCTTGCTGCGGATAAGTCTGGCAATCATGAGGATCTGTGGCCTCTCTAATGCTGTCCATACTGATGTAGCTAATCCCGGCCCCCATATGGCTGCCCCATACATGAGCGCTGGCGTAACCAAAGTGTCAAAGAGCCACCCCTTTGTGTGGGGCTCCTGAAAATATGCCTGGTGGCACTGTCTGTCCATCAAAGCTAGTGCTGCGTACCCACGTGTGATGCGGTCACTGGCTGCCTGAGAGAGAGAGAGGGAGAGAGAGAGAGAGAGAGAGAGAGAGAGAGAGAGAGAGAGAGAGAGAGAGAGAGAGAGAGAGAGAGAGAGAGAGAGAGAGAGAGAGAGAGAGAGAGAGGGAGGGAGGGAGGGAGGGAGGGAGGGAGGGAGGGAGGGAGGGAGGGAGGGAGGGAGGGAGGGAGGGAGGGAGGGAGGGAGGGAGGGAGGGAGGGAGGGAGGGAGGGAGGGAGGGAGGGAGGGAGGGAGGGGGGGGGGGGAGGGAGGGAGGGAGGGAGGGAGGGAGGGAGGAGAGCGAGAGAGAGAGAGAGAGAAGAAAGAAAGACTTTTTAACGTCTATTAGAGGCCAAAACCGGCCTATGAGACAAAACATATACATCAGTATGATCCAATCAACTGTGATCCCAAAACGAAAATAAAGTGTGAGTACCGCAAACGGGTATAAAAGCAGTGGATAGTAACTGACATCAAGGGTGTGGGGTGCTATGGGTATGCATTCTATATGCTCAATGGGTGAGATACAAATATGATATGCATAGGGAGGGGAGGCTCGATGGTATCACAACCCAGTAAATGCTTGGAGTGGGTGTAGGATATAATGCATCTGTGGGTAAGGCATCATGGCGATCCTCAAAATGCTCTGAACGTCCAAATCGATAGGGGTGCGCTGCTGACGTCTCCTAATCTCTATGTCATGGCGTGCGTGAATCGCCTGAATCTCTCTCTGATGTGGACGAGCTCTCCGGACAAGGGGTCGGGGTCGTCGACGCTGTCGTATAAGCTCCTCTGCTCTGTGTTATGTGACACCCCGCATGGAGCTGGGTCCTCGAGTGGATGTGGGTCTGAAAAAATATGTAATATAAGTCTAAGGCGGGGGGGACCAAGTGTATCTCCATCTGCTGCTGGAGGAGTGATGCACGGCGGTGTTGGAGCTCTACTAGGAAACGACCTAGAGGGCCCTGGTCCTCTGTCCCCAATAAAGCCCTGATCTCTCTGGGCGCCCTGAAGAGTTGTGGGTAGCTGTCTATGATATCCTCATATGCCTGGCATCTACATGTGTAGCGCTCCTCGTCCTCCACCTCCTCTCTACATATCCTGCATAATCGCTCATCCCTAGGGGTATGTGTGGCTCGCCCAATCTCAATCTCGAGCTGGTGTGATGATACTCTGAGCTGCCCAATGGCCACTCTCTCAGCTGGTGCCATATATGTATTCATGTATCGTGGTCTCTGAATGAAACCATCCGCTGTCACAGTCAGGAAGTGCTCTCTGTAGTGTTGCCTCTTTGTGGGAAGAGGCTCCCGTGGTGCTATCCATGTCTCCCTGACGTGTATCTGTAGTAGGTCCTGACGGATGATCCTATTCCTCTCCGAACGAGAGACGGTAATGTGGGGGGAAGAGAGGTCATACTGAAAAGGGGGGAGATCCCTAATGCTCATGCCATGGTATGCTAACCATCGGTAAGTCTGTGCATACCATACTCTCTCATGCCCTGTCTCTGCCAAATGTCTAGAGCTCTCAAATGCAGGCCTGTTGAGTCGGCTGGTGGGGAGCTCTCTGACTCTCAGAATAAAGGTCACCAACTGGAAGAGGGCCTCCACTAGCATCGGTGGTGTGCCAAGCTCAGCTCTTATAATGTCATGTGGAACGGAGGGCTTGCTACGCAGCAAGCGCGAGATCATGGTGATCTGGGGCCTCTCAATCCGCGTCCACATCGCCTCTGTGATCCCTGGTGCCCATACTGCTGCTATGTACATCAATGCGGGTGTCACTAGAGTGTCAAAGAGCGACCCCTTAGTCTGGGGCTCCTGCAAATGTGTCTGAAAGCAGCGTCTCTCCAATCCTGCAAGTGCCGCATAGCCTCGCGTCAATCTATCTCTCGCAACCTGTGCCATGGAGAATACCCCTGTGCTGCCGAGAAGGTGATACCTAGGTAGACGTAGGAGTCCACTACCTCTATCTGTCCTCGAGCTGCTGTGAAAGAGGCGCGATGGAGTACTGTCCTGGAGGTATGGAAGATCATGACCTTGGTCTTGCCAAGGTTCACTGTGAGTCCTCTCTCCATGCAAAAGGTATCGAGCGCCTGTAAATGTGACTGCAACCCCTCCTGTGACTCTGAAAGTAGGACAATGTCATCAGCATATAATAGGATGTGTACTGGCGTACCTCCGAGGTCTCCTCCTCGCCCTCGTGCTCGCTGTATATACTCCGTGATCTCGTGGATGTAGAGACCGAAGAGAGTGGGTGAGAGAGGGCAACCTTGTTTCACACCAATGGTGCTAACAAGGCTGTCCGATAGACCGCCGGGGTAGCGTACCCTGCCTGTGACTAGTGCATACTAAGCGTGGATGGCCCATAGCATGTCTGATGGAAGCTGCAACTCCTGGAACCTCCGTAGTAGTCTCTCTCGAGGGACCATGTCGAAGGCTTTGCGGAAAGCCACAAAGCAACAGAATAGTCTCTGCTTCCTTGCCTTCGCGCTCTCAATCAAGCAACGAAGCACGAAGATGTGGTTGATGGTGGAGAAAGTGCGGCGGAAGCTTGCCTGGCCGGGTGCTATGATCCTCGCTGCCTCAGCGTGCGTACTTAGCTCTGCCCCTAGTACTGCCCCATAGATCTTGGCCAGGATATGGCCTATCATAATAGTCCTATAGTTCCCTGAGAGAGAGAGAGAGAGAGAGAGAGAGAGAGAGAGAGAGAGAGAGAGAGAGAGAGAGAGAGAGAGAGAGAGAGAGAGAGAGAGAGAGAGAGAGAGAGAGAGAGAGAGAGAGAGAGAGAGAGAGAGAGAGAGAGAGAGAGAGAGAGAGAGAGAGAAGAAGAAGAAGAAGAAGAAGAAGAAAGAAAGAAAGAAAGACTTTTTAACGTCTATTAGAGGCCAAAATCGGCCTATGAGACAAAACATATACATCAGTATGATCCAATCCACTGTGATCCCAAAAGGAAAATAAAGTGTGAGTGCCGCAAACGGGTATAAAAGGGTGGATAGTAACTGGCATCAAGGGTGTGGGGAGCTATGGGTATGCACTCTATATGCTCAATGGGTGAGATACAAACATGATATGCATAGGGAGAGGAGGCTCGATGGTATCACAACCCACTAAATGCCTGGAGTGGCTGTAGGATATAATGCATCGGTGGGTAAGGCATCATGGCGATCCTCAAAATGCTCTGAGCGTCCAAATCGATAGGGGTGCGCTGCTTACATCTCCGTATCTCCATGTCATGGTGTGCGTGAATCGAGAGAGAGAGAGAGAGAGAGAGAGAGAGAGAGAGAGAGAGAGAGAGAGAGAGAGAGAGAGAGAGAGAGAGAGAGAGAGAGAGAGAGAGAGAGAGAGAGAGAGAGAGAGAGAGAGAGAGAGAGAGAGAGAGAGAGAGAGAGAGAGAGAGAGAGAGAGAGAGAGAGAGAGAGAGAGAGAGAGAGAGAGAGAGAGAGAGAGAGAGAGAGATAGAGAGAGAGAGAGAGAGAGAGAGAGAGAGAGAGAGAGAGAGAGAAAGAAAGACTTTTTAACGTCTATTAGAGGCCAAAATCGGCCTATGAGACAAAACATATACATCAGTATGATCCAATCCACTGTGATCCAAAACGAAAATAAAGTGTGAGTACTGCAAACGGGTATAAAAGGAGGGATAGTAGCTGGTATCAAGGGTGTGGGGTGCTATGGGTATGCACTCTATATGCTCAATGGGTGAGATACAAATATGATATGCATAGGGAGGGGAGGCTCGATGGTATCACAACCCCCTAAATGCCTGGAGTGGGTGTAGGACATAATGCATCGGTGGGTAAGGCATCATGGCGATCCTCAAAATGCTCTGGGCGTCCAAGTCGATAGGGGTGCGCTGCTGACGTCTCTGTATCTCCATGTCATGGCGTGCGTGAATCGCCTGAATCTCTCTCTGATGTGGACGAGCTCTCCGGACAAGGGGTCTCGGTCGTCGACGCTGTCGTCTAAGCTCCTCTGCTCTGTGTAATGTGACACCCCGCATCGAGCCGGGCCCTCGAGTGTATGTGGGTCTGAAAAAATCTGTAATATAAGTCTAAGGGGGGGGGGTCAGGTGTATCTCCATCTGTTGCTGGAGGAGTGATGCGCGACGGTGCTGGAGCTCTACTAGGAAACGACCTAGAGGGCGTTGGTCCTCTGTCCCCAATAAAGCCCTGATCTCTCTAGGCCCCCTGAAGGGCTGTGGGTAGCGGTCTCTGATGTCCTGATATGCCTGGCATCTACATGTGTAGTGCTCCTCGTTCTCCACCTCCTCTCTACATATCCTGCATAATCGCTCATCCCTGGGGGTATGTGTGGCTCGCCCAATCTCAATCTCAAGCTGGTGTGATGATACTCTGAGCTGCCCAATGGCCACTCTCTCAGCTGGTGCCATATATGTATCCATGTATCGTGGTCTCTGAATGAAACCATCCGCTGTCACAGTCAGGAAGTGCTCTCTGTAGTGTTGCCTCTTTGTGGGAAGAGGCCCCCGTGGTGCTATCCATGTCTCCCTGACGTGTATCTGTAGTAGGTCCTGACGGATGATCCTATTCCTCTCCGAACGAGAGAGGGTAATGTGGGGGGAAGAGAGGTCATACTGAAAAGGGGGGAGATCCGTAATGCTCATGCCATGGTATGCTAACCATCGGTAAGTCTGTGCATACCATACTCTCTCATGCCCTGTCTCTGCCAAATGTCTAGAGCTCTCAAATGCAAGCCTGGTGAGTCGGCTAGTGGGGAGCTCTCTGACTCTCAGAATAAAGGTCACCAACTGGAAGAGGGCCTCCACTAGCATCGGTGGTGTGCCAAGCTCAGCTCGTATAATGTCATGTGGAACGGAGGGCTTGCTGCGCAGCAAGCGTGATATCATGGTGATCTGGGGCCTCTCAATCTGCGTCCACATCGCCTCTGTGATCCTTGGTGCCCATACTGCTGCTGCGTACATCAATGCGGGTGTCACTAGAGTGTCAAATAGCCACCCCTTAGTCCGGGGCTCCCGAAAATGTGTCTGAAAGCAACGTCTCTCCAATCCTGCAAGTGCCGCATAACGTCGCGTCAATCTATCTCTCGCAGCCTGTGCCATGGAGAATACCCCTGTGCTGCCCGAGAAGGTGATACCTAGGTAGACGTAGGAGTCCACTACCTCTATCTGTCCTCGAGCTGCTGTGAAAGAGGCGCGATGGCGTACTGTCCTGGAGGTATGGAAGATCATGACCTTGGTCTTGCCAAGGTTCACTGTGAGTCCTCTCTCCATGCAAAAGGTATTGAGCGCCTGTAAATGTGACTGCAACCCCTCCTGTGACTCTGAGAGCATGACAATGTCATCAGCATATAATAGGATATGTACTGGCGTACCTCCGAGGTCTCCTCCTCGCCCTCTTGCTCGCTGTATATACTCCGTGATCTTGTCGATGTAGAGACCGAAGAGAGTGGGTGAGAGAGGGCAACCTTGTTTCACACCAATGGTGCTAAAAAGGCTGTCTGATAGACCGCCGGGGCAGCGTACCCTGCCTGTGACTCGTGCATACAAAGCGTGGATGGCCCATAGCATGTCTGATGGAAGCTGTAACTCCTGGAGCCTCCGTAGTAGTCTCTCTCGAGGGACCATGTCGAAGGCTTTGCGGAAATCCACAAAGCAACAGTATAGTCTCTGCTTCCTCGCCTTCGCGCTCTCAATCAAGCAACGAAGCACGAAGATGTGGTCGATGGTGGAGAAAGTGCGGCGGAAGCCTGCCTGGCCGGGTGCTCTGATCCTCGCTTCCTCAGTGTGTGTACTGAGCTCTGCCTTTAGTACTGCCCCATAGATCTTGGCCAGGATATGGCCTATCATAATAGTCCTGTAGTTCCCTGGGTCCATCATATCGCCGGACTTATGGATAGGCGTAATGGTATGCATAGTCCATGAGTCGGGTAATCCCTCAACCAAAACACGGTTGAAGAGATGGGCGATCAAGTGGGAAACTACATTTGCTGCGTATATAAAGTGCTCTCCCTGTAGCCCCGTGTTGTCTGCAGAACGGCCATGCTGTAGCCTATGGATGGCCTGTCGTACCATGCCTGCTGTGAAGAGGGTGGATATCACCGGACGCGGTGTGGAAGGAGTCGGTAATGGTGGCTGTCCTGGGACGTCATATAACCTCTGGGCGTAGGTGTGCCAAGTCAAAGGATCTGCTATGGGTGTAGGTGGACGTGGCTCACGTAGTGCCCTCCACGCGGTGGCACAATCCCTACTCATGAGAAGGTCGATCAACTCTCCCTCCTGACGCTCCTCGAAAGCTCGCCGCTTCCGGCGTGTGAGGGCTAGCATCTGTCGTCGTGCCTCCCTCTCTGTGATGGATCCCAAGATACTCTGTGCTCTGAGATGTCGGTATAGTCGCCTACACTCCTCATCGTACCATCTATTCTGGGGTGTATGCCCCAGCCGTGTCGGATGTGCAGTGGCCGTGTCGGATGTGCAGTGCTGTGGGTGGTGTATGGGAAGCTGAGAGTAGCGGATGTATGGAGGATCGAGGAGAAGTGGGCGGTGAGGGTGTCCAAGGAGGCAGAGGGATCAAGGGAGTAGATGCGCTCTCGAACATGGGAGCTATAGATATGTGCTAGCTCATGTCTAAAGTGTGGTGGTACGGGCTCGTGGCTGTATGGTGACGGGGTGGGGTATGCATGGTGAGCCGCGAATGGATAGGGCAAGATATGCGTGATCAGCTCCAATCGGTAAGGGTGGGATAGTGAATGAGGTGATCGGATGTGTCGCCTCAGGAGGTCCGATAACATAGTCTACCACACTGCCCCCCTGTGGTGTCGTGGGTGGAATGCAGGTGAGACCGTGCGAGGTGGGCCAGCTCTCCATCCCATTATATATAACGAGACAGTGTGCTGCTCCCATCTGGAGTAAGTGTCGGCCATATAAGGTGGGTGTGGCGGTGTCGGCTGAGGCTCTGAGTGTAGGCATGTCCTCTATGGTACGAAGCATCTCAGGGTCGTCAAAGTCGTAGATATCACACTGGTGGCTCTGAGTGCGGGCATTGAAGTCTCCTACAAGGAAGACTTCACCCATCCCGGTATACTCCATAATCGTGTCACTGAGGCAGTCATATGGCGATGTGGTGTCTGGTCCCTCCCCTCCTGATAGCTGCTCAGGGGAATGTGTGAAGCGTGAACCAATGGGTGCAATATAGCATACGGCGAAGTACGCTGCTCTCTCCTCTGATAGCTGCAAGCGTATCCACATGAAACGTGCCTCTGGGTCTCTGGCTACCACTTGTACCCTGTGTTGTAACGACTGTCTATAGAGCACGGCTACTCCTCCTTATCCCCGTGTGGTGTGCTGTCTCATTTGGCGGCGGTGAGCTGACTCCCACATATAGCCCTCAATCCTCGGTAGGCTCCTCCCCGGGCTCTCGTGTGTCTCTGTCAAGAAGATAATGTCTTTGCCCTCCATCACCTCCTCGAGGCGCCCTGGATGTGTCCATAAAGATCCATTGCAGTTCCAGACTGCAATGTGCACCTCCTGGTGTGCTGTCTCATAGGCCGCGAATCCCTAGTCAATGGGCCGTCCATCAATGATGATCCGACCGTCTCTGTAGAGGGCACGATGTCCCTCTCGTCTGGCCTGGAGGACACGTGGCATGCATGCCCGTCTGTGCTCTACCTGCATCCGTGTGAGGTCGTCATCCAAATAGATGGGGGTGCCCGGTGTAGTGCGTAGTACCGCCCGTCGTCTGAGAAAGTCTCTCCTCCTTGCCTCATCTGAGAACTGAAGGATAAGTGCTCTGCTCCGTGTGGTGTCCCGTCCTGCTCTCCATACTCTGGTGAAAGGGAGAGGCTCATCCGCGCAGTATCCAAGTAATGTGCACAAGCGACGCCCGTCCTGCTCTAGTGATCCGTCTGTCTCTGTGAGGCCGGAGACGCGCACATTGAGCCTGCGGGCCTGTCGCATCCGCTCCTCCTCAATGGTGGTATGCACTATGTGGATCTCCTCATGGTGGTTGTTCTTCTTTGCCTCCTGTCGAAGGTTCTTTTTGACAACCTCGACCCATCCATCTTTCTTAGTCTCAAGCTCGTTCTGCACCACCTCCATACACTCCTTCTTGATAGTCACCCGAATGTCCTCTAGATGTGGAGCGATCTCCCCCTCCTCGTGCATGCTGTCCAGTTTCGTTTTCATATCAGTAAGCGCAGTGTGCAACTCCTCCAGGTCCCGTGAGTGCTGTTTGTGGGTAGCGAGAAGCTCTTCCCGAAGGGATTCGTTTTCCTTCTCCAAGGTTGCCACCTTGGCTTCGAGGGCGACAACTCTACGGGTGGAAGAAGCCTGTCCAAGTGGTGGTAGTGCACCTATGCTCCATCATGTAGTCGTGGGCTATCCTGATGCATGAGATATCCTCCTGGTGTAGTCGTGGTTGTCGGTACCCAACCAGATGTGGTCGGCGTCGCACTCTCTGTGCCGTTGCCTGCTGGAGTGTGAGCCCTATGCCTCTGGGAGGTGGGTCCGTCCGATGTGGACCAACGCGCTCAAAATATTGAGTAATAGTCTGCTGGGTACTCACCCGTGTCTGGTGTGTAGGCTCTAGCATCTGATCTCGTCTCTCATGTGCAGCCATGAGGAAACGCCCCATCCTCTGCTGGTCTGCAATGGTCATGCACAACTGGAGTGACTCCTCTATCTGGAACTGTGCTCGTAGGTCCGAGTATGCCGGGCATCTGATAACGAGGTGCTCCTCACTCTCTATCTCTCTATGGCATACTGGGCACCACCTCTCCTCTCGAGGGACTCCTCTAGCCCGACCCCTCTCGATCTCGAGCTGATGTGATGAAACTCGAAGCTGCCCAATGATGACTCGAAGGTGGTGTGGTAGGTATGTCTGCACGTAGCGTGGAGTCTCAATGAAGCCCTTGTCTGAAATCCGTAGAAAATGCTCACGGTAGTGAAGCATTTTCGGTGTCAATGTCCTCCCCGGGCTCATCCATGTCCTCTGTATGTATGTATGCCATATCTCCTGACGGATGATCCTATTTCTCTCTTGGTGAGAGAGTGAATAGGTGGGAGCCTTGGAGTCATACTGTACTGGTGGTAATCTGTCTATGTCAAAACCATGGAGGGCAAGCCAATCCCGTGTCTGTGCATACCATGATGAGGTGTCTCCGGCTAGTGCCATGTCGCGTGATGCCTGGAAAGCTCTGTAAGTGATGCGCTCTGTGTCCATGCTCTAGATCCTGTGTAATAGGCATACTCTTTGGAAGAGTGCCTCTACTAGCATCGGTGGTGCAGCAAGCTCTGCCCTAATGATATCATGGGGTACCGAAGATTTGCTGCGGATGAGTCTAGCAATCATGAGAATCTGCGGTCTCTCTAGTGCTGTCCATGATGATGTAGCTAATCCCGGTCCCCATATAGCTGCACCATACATGAGTGCTGGGGTAACTAAAGTGTCGAAGAGCCACCCCTTTGTGCGGGGCTCCTGAAAATATGCCTGGTGACACTGTCTCTCCATCAAAGCTAGCGCTGCGTATCCACGTGTGATGCGATCACGGGCTGCCTGAGACATGGAGAAAACCCAAGAGGCTACTGTGAAAGTCACTCCCAAGTAGACATATGAACCAACTACCTCAATGGGTCCGCCTGCCGTTGTGAAAGAACTGTGTCTCCTCACCTTTGCTGATGTATGGAAGATCAAAACCTTGGTTTTACCAAGGTTCACTGATAACCCTCTATGTGTACAAAAATCATCTAGGCCATGTAGGTGACGCTGTAGACCCTCTGCAGACTCTGAAACGAGCACAATATCATCAGCATATAAAAGAATGTGGATAGTAGTCCCTCGTACCTCAATGCCCTCTCCTCCTTGCTGCCATATGAAGTCCACTATCTCGTCAATGTATAAACCAAAAAGGGTGGGTGAGAGGGGGCACCCTTGCTTCACCCCGATGGTGCTAGCAAGTGAATGGGATAGACCGCCTGGGCATCTGACTCTACCTGATACTCTCTCATATAAGGTGTAGATCCCCCATATCATCTCCTCTGGAGCCCCGATATCATGTAGACGTCTGAAGAGCCTCTCCCTGGGAACTGTGTCGAAGGCTTTGCGGAAGTCCACAAAGCAACAGTACAATCTCCTCTTCCTCACTCGTGCCTTGTCAATCAAGCATCTCAAAGTGAAGATGTGGTCAATGGTAGAGTAATCTCGTCTGAATCCTGCCTGTCCCGGGGCCCTGACACCCTTCCTCTCGGCAAGAGTGCTCAACTCTGTCTCTAGCACTGCCCCATATAACTTGGCCAGTATGGGGCCAATCATGATCGTCCGATATGTGGATGGATCCATAACCTCACCTGACTTATGAATGGGCACAATGGTGTGCTCAGTCCATGAGTCAGGAAACCCTTCAACCAATGCTCGGTTGAAGAGGTGGGCAATGAGCGGTGCTAGGGTCGTGCATCCGTAGATGAGATGCTCTGCCTGTAAACCGAACTGGTCATGGGCCCTTCCATGCTGTAGATGGGCAATGGCACGGCTCACCATAGTCGATGTGAAGAAGTCACAGGTAGTGGGGCGTGAGCTCTGTGGCATGGGAATGGGGGGCTGGTCAGGGATCTCGTATAGGTTCTGCGCATAGCTATGCCAAGTGCTCGGGTCTCGAATGGGTGTCTGCTGTCTCCTCTCTCTCAGGTGTCGCCATGGCACTGCACTATCCCGGCTCATGAGCAAGTGATAGATATCCCAGTACTGTCTCTCCTCCCATTCTCGCCGCTTGCGACGCGTAAGGCTCTGCATGCGTCGCTGTGCTTGCCTGTGTGTAATATCCCCCCTATGCTCTAAAATCCGTAGGTGCTTCTTGAGCTCTCGACAATCTGTATCGTACCAGCGATTTTGGGGCATGGATCCCGTGCGTGGAGGGTGTGTATGTGTGTGGTGTGGAAAGCTTTGTAGGGCTGAGTCATGTAGGATAGTGGTGATCTGCGATGTGAGTGTGTCTAGTGGTGATAGTGGGTCGAGGGAGAGTAGGCTGGTGTGTAAGTGGTGTGCATAAACATGTGAGAGCTCGTGTGTGAAGTGTATTGTGGTGTGTGGCTCAATGAGTGTGGGAGGGTCTAATGCAATATGAGATGAAAGTGTGAACATGATAAATGTATGGTCAGCACCGAGTGGACGTCGTCCAATACTAAGTGAGGGAATAAGTGAAGCTCCAGAAATGGTACCCAAAATGTAGTCAACTGTGCTCTCGCCTCCCTCGTGAGGGAAGCAAGTAAGTCCATCTGAGCCTGGCCAACGGTGCATCCCGTTATATATAACGAGACGATGTCGACTGCCTAGCTCAAGTAAATGTCTGCCATACCCGGTGGTGTCTTGACCCATATCCGCCGATACTCTGCTGGATCTCTGCTCCTGTCTCGACTGGATCTCTGCTCCTCATGATCTGTGGATGTTCCATAGCATATGACTCGCACTGATGTGACTGGGTGCGGCCGTTGAAGTCCCCCATGAGGAAGACTTCACCTAGGGTGCTGTAATGTAGTATCTCATCCGAAAGTGCTGTGTATGGTGAATCTCTGTCCCGAGTTGGTCCCCCATGGTCATATCCTGCATATCTGGATCCCCCTGGTGGGAAGTAGCATATGGCAATGTAGACCATGCTCTCCGGTGCTATCTCCATGCGAACCCACATGTATCGTGCCTCCTCGTCTCTACCTATGATGTGGATCCGGCTCTGTATCTCCTGTCTAAATATGATGGCGACTCCCCCTGATCCTCGTGCTGTACTCTGTCTTGTCGTGGCCCTTAATGCAGATTCCCAATGAAAGCCTGCAATGTGTGGGAGGCTTCTTTCGGGGCTCTCATGAGTCTCTGTGATGCAAGCAAAGTCATGCATATCTAGGATCTCCTCCAGTCGGTCTGGCCGTGTCCAAAGTGCTCCACTACAGTTCCACACTGCTCCCCTGAGTGGTGACCCCTGGTGTGGTGTTGCCTCATAGGCCGCGTATCCCTATTTGATAGGGCGTCCATCTATAAAGACTCTACCGTCGCAGTAAAAAGCCTTCTTTCCTTCTCTCCTTGCCTGTAAGATCTGAGGCATACATGCCTTTCTGTGCCCTATCTGCATTTTTGTGAGGTCCTCGTCCATGAATAAAGATTCACATGGAAGTCTTCTTAGTATGGATCGCTTTTTGAAAAAAGCAATTCTATCCTCTGCTGATCTCATGTGTAATATAAGAGCTCGAGGTTTTGTGTGATCTTTTCCGGCTCTCCAGGCATGGGTGAATGGCATATCGCTATATTCTAGTTGACAACATATATGTGATGCATCAGCCTCAGCAGATGTTCCTTCAGGGAGGCTTGTAATCCTTACATGTAGTCTACGGACCTGTCTAAGTCTCTCCTCTTCAAGTGTGTCTTGCACCCTGATGTATTCATCTCTGATTGCCTCTTCCTTTACTTCTTTTTTAATACTTTTGCATACGACTTCAACCCAACTGTTTTGGGTTGATTCTACGTCTGATCTGACCTTCTTTTGGATGTTCTTTATTTCTTCTTTCAGATCATCTATTTTGGTAATTTCTCCCTCTTCTTTGGAGATCTTCATGTGGATGATTTCTTCTTGAAGACGATGTGTTTCAGCTTTCCATTCATCCCTTTCTTCTTTGAGTTGTTTGATTTGATCCTCAAGAGCTTTTATTCTTTCTCTTGCCTTCCTCATCTCTTGATTAAGAGCCCTGTCTGCCTCTTTTTTTGCTTCTCTTATGGCTTTATTTATCATCTCTTCCACATCCTGCTTCTCGAGTTTTGCCATGACCGACAAATTGTTGTGAGGCCCAAAGAGGTGATCCGCTTCAGGCTTTTGCAATCCTCATCAGTTTAGAATTTATGAGAAACAGAGAGGCATGATGGGCAGGTTTGGTTAGCTTTCGGGCGGTTAGGGAAAGTGTTTTTAGGTTGATTAGGAGGCCGAACTCGGCCTATGAGACGAATCGATGTACATGGGTGTATCTTCTGTCAATCAGAAAAGATAAAAGTGCTGAAAGAAAACTGGTAAAGCGATAAAGATCTCCGCAATATGCATGTGGAGATACCCATGAAAGTGGGGGGGGGGGGTGTATGGAGTGCGATATCTATGATAGTCTATATGCAAAAGGGTAGTACAAGAAGCATGAGAATGCATATGAAACGAGTAACTAGCTCCATCCCGTGCTAGTGGGTGGGTGTAAGATGTGATACATAGGTGGAGGTGGAGTCAGGGCCACCCTGTGGGTGCAGCAGGATCACCCATCATTTGGGATCGTCTCTCCTCCATGGCGTGATGGTCACGAGCCTAGATCTCTGCAATTTGGTGTCGGTGAAGTCTCGGGGCCCGATATCCTATAGCACGGGGTCGTCTCCTAGCTCAAGAAGTCTGAGCCTATTGAAGAGTCACCCCTCTCGGTGTGTGGGCTGAGGGGGAGGGTTGGAGCACGTCGTGGAATTAAGAAGTCAGTGAGCTCACTCTGTCTCCCTCCTGTATGGGCTGCTACAGTAGGCTGGAGTAGGGAATCTCTGTGATTCTGTATCTCTAGTAAGAATCGTCCGAGCTGTCGCTGGTCTCTAGAGTCCATGATCTCTCGGAGGGTTGGCTGCCCCGTAAACAGAGTCTCGTATCTCCCTCTGATGCCATCATATGCGCTACATTTGCATACAAAATGCTCCTCATCCTCCATCTCTACTCTGCATACCTTGCATATCCGCTCCTCTATGGGAATGTCTTCGGCTCTGCCCGTCTCAATCTTTTGTCGGTGTGATGAGACTCTCAACTAGCCAATCGCTACCCTCGAGCTATGAGGCATGTAAGTATCCATGTAGCATGGTCGCTGGATGAAACCGTCTGCTAGTATGTCTAAGAACTGGTTTTGGTAGTGCGATAGTCTCGATCCCATGTGTGGTGTGTGCCATGTCTGACTAATGTAGAGCTTCCAAAGATCCTGTCTGAGCACAACATTCCTCTCACGACGAGAGAGGTGGATGTGAGGTGAGTCAAGGTCATACTGAAAACGAAGCAATCTGTCCATATCAAGTCCATGACTATCAAACCATACTCTAACTTGAGCATACAGAGCTCTCTCATATCCTGACTCTGATATCTGTATAGATGCCTCAAAAGCTCTGTGTGTGAGTTTGTCTG
>CM035406.1:198831916-198856916 GCA_020310875.1 Ceratopteris richardii | reverse complement strand
GCCCGCGTCCGATATATGTAGAAAATAATCGCGATAATAGAGCATTTTCGGTGGCAATGTATCCCTAGGGCTCACCCATGTCCTTTGTATGTATGTATGCGATATCTCCTTACGAATGACCCTATTCCTCTCTTGATGAGAGAGCGAGTAGGTGGGTGCATGTGAGTCGTACTGTACTGGTGGTAGCCTGTCTATGTCAAAGCCATGGTAGGCCAGCCAATCTCGTGTCTATGTATACCATGAGGAGGTGTCCCCTGCTAATGCCATATCACCTGATGCCTGGAAAGCACGATAAGCAATGCTCTCTATATCCGTGCCCCGAAGTCTGTGTAGTAGGCACAGTGTCTGGAACAGTGCCTCAACTAGCATCCGTGGTGCAGCGAGCTCCGCTCTAATGATATCATGTGGTACTGAAGGCTTGCTGCGGATAAGTCTGGCAATCATGAGGATATGTGGCCTCTCTAATGCTGTCCATACTGATGTAGCTAATCCCGGCCCTCATATGGCTGCCCCATACATGAGTGCTGGCGTAACCAAAGTGTCAAAGAGCCACCCCTTTGTGCGGGGCTCTTGAAAATAGGCCTGGTGGCACTGTCTCTCCATCAAAGCTAGTGCTGCGTACCCACGTGTGATGCGGTCCCAAGCTGCCCGAGACATAGAGAAGACCCCTGATGCTACTGTAAATGTCACTCCCAAGTAAACATATGATCCGATCACCTCGATCGGCCCACCTGCTGCTGTGAACAAGCTATGTCTGCGGTCCTGTGCAGATGTATGAAAGATCATGACCTTGGTTTTACCAAGGTTCACAGATAACCCTCTGTGTCTGCAAAAGTCATCTAGGCCATGTAGATGATGCTGTAGACCTTCTGCAGCCTCTGAAACCAATACAATATCATCAGCGTATAAAAGAATATGGACAGTGGATCCCTGTACCTCAATGCCATCTCCCCCGTGCTGCTGTATGAAGTCCACTATCTCATCAATGTAGAGACCAAAGAGGGTGGGTGAAAGAGGGCATCCTTGCTTCATCCCGATAGTGCTAGCAAGTGGTTCAAATAAGCCCCCTGGGCATCTGACTCTACCAGATACTCTCTCGTATAAGGCATAGATCCCCCATATCATCTCCTCCGGAGTTCCGATATCAAGTAGTCGTTTGAAGAGTCGGTCCCTGGGAATAGTGTCAAATGCTTTGCGGAAGTCCACAAAGCAACAATGTATTCTCCTCTTCCTCACCCTTGCGTGGTCGATCAGGCATCGAAGAGTGAAGATGTGGTCGATAGTAGAGTAATCTCGTCTGAAACTTGCCTGTCCTGGAGCCCTGATACCCTTCCTCTCAGCGAGAGTACTCAACTCTGTCTCTAGTACTGCCTCATATAACTTGGCCAATATAGGGCCAATCATGATTGTCCGATATGTAGCTGGATCCATAGTATCACCTGACTTATGAATGGGCACTATGGTGTGCTTAGTCCATGAGTTTGGGAACCCTTCAACCAATGCACGGTTGAAGAGGTGGGCAATGAGCGGTGAGAGAGTCCTGCCTCCATAGATGAGGTGATCTGCCTGTAAACCGAAATGGTCATGGGCCCTGCCATGCTGTAGGCGGGCAATAGCGCATCCCACCATAGTGGGTGTGAAGAAGTCAGAGGTAGTAGGACGTGAGCTCTGCGGTCTGGGAATGGGGGGCTGGCCTTGGATCTCGTATAGACTCCGTGCATAGCTATGCCAAGTGCTCGGCTCTCGGATAGGTGTCTGCTGTCTCCTCTGTCTCAGATGTCGCCATGCCACTCCACTGTCTCGACTCATGAGCAAATGGTAAATATCCCAATACTGTCTCTCCTCCCAATCTCGCCGTTTGCGGCGAGTAAGGCTCGGCATGCGACGTTGTGCCTGTGTGTGTGTAATATCTCCCCTATGCTCTAAAATCCGTAGGTGCTTCCGTAGCTCACGGGAATCTGCGTCATACCAGCGGTTCTGGGGCATGGATCCTGTGCGTGGAGGGTGCATATGTGTGCGGTGTGGGAAACTGTAGATAGCTGAGTCCTGTAGGATGGTGGTGATATGTGATGTAAGTGTGTCCAAAGGTGAGAGTGGATCGAGGGAGAGTAGGCGGGTGTGTAAATGGTGTGCATAAACGTGTGAGAGCTCGTGTGTGAAGTGTATCGTGGTATGTGTCTCAGTGGGTGAGAGAGGGTCTAATGGAATCGGAGATGAGAGTGTGTGTGTTAAATGTATGGTCAGCACCAAGTGGACGTCGTCCAATACTAAGTGAGGGGATGAGTGAAGCTCCAGATGTGGTACCCAAAATGTAGTCGGCTGTGCTCTCACCTCCCCCGTGAGGGAAGCAAGTAAATCCGCCCGAACCTGGCCAACGATTCATCCCGTTATATATAACGAGATGGTGTCGGCTGCCTAGCTCGAGTAGATGTCTGCCATAGCCGGTGGTGTCCCCTGACCCATATCTGCCGATACTCTACTGGTGCTCATCTCATCCCGGTCTCTGGCCCTCATGAGATGTGGGTGATCCATGTCATATGCCTCGCACTTATGTGACTGAGTGCGGCCATTGAAGTCCCCCATAAGGAAGACTTCACCTAGTGTGATGTAATGTAGTATCTCCTCTGAAAGCGTTGTGTATGGTGAGTCTCTGTCTCTGGTCGGTCCCCGAAGATCCTGTCCTGCGTATCGAGACCCGCCTGGTGGGAAGTAGCATATAGCAATGTAAATCCAAGACCCGTGTGCTATCTCCATGCGAATCCATATGTATCGTGCCTCCTCATCTCTACCTATAATATGGATCCGGCTCTGAATCTCCTGTCGAAATATGATGGCCACTCCTCGCGATCCTCGCACTGAACTCTGTCTCGTCGTGGTCCTGAATGCAGATTCCCAATGAAAACCTGCAATGCGTGGTAGACCTCTCTTTGGGCTCTCTTGTGTCTCTCAGAGAGAGAGAGAGAGAGAGAGAGAGAGAGAGAGAGAGAGAGAGAGAGAGAGAGAGAGAGAGAGAGAGAGAGAGAGAGAGAGAGAGAGAGAGAGAGAGAGAGAAGCTATAGATATCTTCGGGTGCCAAAATTGACATAAAAGACCATGTTAGCAATGTTTTCGCAATTTCTAGGGCAAAACATTGCTAAGTTGCTAACGCATTAGCAACACATGGCCTTGCATGTTGTGAAGACGTTGCTAACAACCTTGCTGTGTTGTACTTCTGTGTTTTCGACTTGTCCCTCTGCAGTACTTCTGTGTGGACTCTGGTAGTCCCTAGTTATTTCCTTGTGTCCTTGAGTGTTGTCGTCCCTTTGTGGTACTCTCGTTTTGTGTGTGTGTGTGTGTGTGTGTAGTGATTAGTAATTTCTATAATAGTAGGAGTCTTGAGTATCCAACAAGTTGAGAGATTACTCTTGCGTTGCCTTGAGAAGAGAGGTATAACTGTGCTAGAGGAAGTGTCGAAGCAGGTAGCCTCTAGTAGTGTGGGCAAGTGGAGTTGCAACCTCGTTGTTTTATACGTTAACTACTTGTGCTAATCCTCTGAGTATGTTCCTGTATGTGTAGACATTATGCATGTGACCTGAACATGTTTGGACAAGTTTGGCTAAAGTATTGAATCTAGCTTGGCTGAAGTATTGACTCTACATGAGAGTCATTTTTGTATGCAGTAATTGTATTATGCAATTCTACCGGTTGAGTCTTTGTGTACTTATCTCTGGACGGACCTGCTGTCTCATGTAATGTCTATAGGGGTATCCTTCTATAATTTACTGATTGCTCTGTATTGGCCACTAACTCTAAATTCTTAAAAGAGTTCTATTGTATTTTTTTTAAAGGTTGAGTACATTCCAACTCTGAAATTTAATTTATTGTTGCGTCCTAAAGCATAAAAATGTGTTACAAAGTGTAGTTCTCGGAGGAGAGCCAGTCCCTAAAGTAGCCACCCGACATGGGAAACTATAGTAGTATAATACATTTCAAGCTTCAATAACCTATCGAACCAACTTCAAGATATTGGACTCTAGAGTTTTGATGACAACTTGAAGGTTGTTTCATAGGAGACTTTGGTTGGTTCATTATCCAATAGTGCACAGCTCGCATTTGGAGTTAGAGAAGTGATCTTCAATGAAGAGATTAAAAGAAAAGTTTGTGAAGAATTATAGGATATACCAACATGACTAGAGGACCAAGATGAAGACAAACTCATTCTAGAGGTTCATGAACAAAAGCGAAGCAATTAAAGGTGACATGCTCTTAGCAAGGTTGGAAAGGGCACAAAAAGCTTGACCTTGCTCCTAGTAGGGTCGGAAAGGGCACAAGAAGGTGGCCATAACAAAGGCAAGGAGGACATGAATGTTATTTCGAGTGTGATCATCAAAGCACTCTTGAATTCTCGCGGGATCTGATATGCAACTAACTATGGCTTCTTTATACACTTATTGCATCAGCTATAGATTATCATATACTTATGAAGAACCCTCAATTGACCATTATCAAAGATTTTGTAACAAAGATAGATGGAGATGCATGTAGAGGGCTTGGGTATCTTCCATATGATTAGAGCCAAGTCTTTGATACCACATGAGATCATTTAAGGAGAGCTAATTTTTACCTCTTTTTGATGGAGGCACTTAGTAGATGAGTTCCTTTTATTTTTAGTTTATGGGATCTTCCCAAGGTTGAATATACTTGGCTTGCCTTTGATTATTCTCAATAGTTCACTCTACAAGTGTCAAGGAGACAACATGTTGGCATTGGGAGATGCATCAAAATAGCAATCACATGGTTTTAACATGGATAGATTATATCGTTTTCGATATTCGATGGACATGCTCTCTCTTATAGTCACATGGATAGATATTACTAGTTTGGATTCATCCTTCAAGAATTTGTTCAAGTAAATGTCATAATTCAATCATTCGGCATGAAATCGGATCCCTAAGAAGAGCATTTTCTCTAACTTGAAAGATGATTTTCTGATGAGGTCAAGCTATATGGATACATAATTTATCTCATGCATTGTGGCATGTTATTAATTCAATCCCATATCTTCGAAGTTCGTAGTAGCTGGAGATTGAGATTGGCATGTGCACCAATAAAGGCATTGGTTTTTTGTTTGTTCAACAAGAGTTAGAAACAAAAGTTGCATTGTAAATGTTTGTAGCCACCTTACTATAGGATGAATGATTGTTTTCAATGTCTATTTAGAGAGGTTTTTGGGTCTCTTCGTAGAGTCAGGAGACATGGAGATGAAATGTCAAGATATACTTCTGTTAGAGCCATGACATAGAGAAAACTTAATGAGGAGTTTGCAGAAGAAGGGCTAGACAATCACAGATCTCGTTAGGCTAGGCATTGTGAGCTACTTGATGGACAACTAGGAGAGCATGCTTCCCATGCTAGAGGGATACTACTTAATTATGCTAGTTAAGTAGTTTGATTTAAATACCCATGTCTATGGAAGGTCTCTCACTATCAATAGAGATTACAGTTGAGGAATCAGATTGGTCTAGTCCATCATACAAGATGTCAAGGCATGGTATTAATCATGGAGATGTATGAAAATTATTTTCCAGCAATGGATGCGTGAAAAAATTTATGAGATTAATGCCTTCTTACACATCCTCGTCCTCCCTTTTCAGTGTCTTGATCTGCTCATGTATTACCTAGCACATGTATGCACTCTATGTAGTCTCTGTTTAGGTGTTAGGTGGCTCTATGGTAGATTCAAGCCACAAAAAATATTTTGATCTCCCCAGCAATTTATGAGTTGCATGTCGCCCCCCCCCCCCCCCCCCCCCCCCCCCCCCCCCCCCCCCCCCCCCCCCCCCCCCAACCCCCCCCCCCACCCCCCCCCCCAAAACCCCCAACACCACACACCCCCCCAAAACACACACACACACACACACACACACACACACACACACACACACACACGCACACAGACACGGCCCCCTTCTTCTGTCATTCCTCGACAGTGGTCCAGGTCCACTATATTGAAACCTGTTTGGTCTCAAAGATCATTTTGGCCTTTTGAAGATGTAAATGGATCATCCAACTTCATCTAAAAGATATTCTCAAAAAGAAAAAAGAAACACTTTTTAGGGATGACTGTTCAAGTTCAAAGACATGACATAAGACCATCTTAGGGTGCCCCTAATTGAACGCTCATATATTCCAACAAATTTAGTGTTTCAAGATGGTAATTTGGCATCCATAGGATGTATGGGCTCATCCCCATGTGGACTGACCAGTAGAGATTACAGTTGAGGAATCATATTGGTCTAGTCCATCGTACAAGATGTCAAGGCATGGTATTAATCATGGAGGATATGGACATGATTTTTCTGCAATTGATGTGGGAAATTTTAAGAGATGGATGACTTCTTACACATCCTCGTCCTCCCTTTGCAGTGTGTTGATCTGCCCATGTATTACCTAGCACATGTATACACTCCACCTAGTCTCTGATTAGGTGTTAGGTTGCTTTCGTGTAGCTTTAGGCCACAACAAATATTTTGATCTCCCTAGCAGTCTCAGTTACGAGTTGTATATACCCTACCCCTCCTCTCCCCCCTCCCCCCCCTCCCCTCCCCCCTTTTTTTTTTCTGTCTTCCCTTGACAGTGGTGAGGTCTACTATATTGAGACCTGCTTGGTCTCAAAGGTCATTTTGGCCTTTCAAAGATGTGCACTGATCATCCAACTTCATTTAAAAAGTATTCTTAAAAAGAAAAAAGAAATGCTTTTTAGGGACGACTATCCAAATCAGAAACATGACATAAGACCATCTTGGAGTGCCCCTAATTGAATGTTCATTTAGTGTTTCAAGATGGATATATGGGTTCATCCATAGGATATATGGGTTCATCCCCATGTGGGCGGACCAAATCTCCTAATACCTATGTGCTCACTTGGCTATTGCTAACAATTGAGTGGCTTATGTGGTCCGAGTTCATGCTAGACTGTCCTAGACATACCATGAACTCTGAAGTAGCATAAGTTGAGTATACCAATGCTTTAGAAGCTACATAAAAATTTTGGAGAGTAGTCTTGAGTGAGAGCTGCCAATGTAGTGAGTCATCATCCTGCAATAATGGTGGTGATATGTCTGTATCCAATTCGTGCAATGGGTCAGGATGAGGGTTTGCAGAAGGAGGCGCCTTACATAAATAATCTGAAATGTAATTTTACTGGTGGTTGAATGAAGGACAGTCTATGCATGTTGAATAGACTGTTAAACATGCTCCCAGTAAGTTGATCTTTGGGTTTTGTAGCTTTTGAAATGTTTTTATGGCTCATGCAGGTAGTGATGGTGATTGGTCTTGCAATAATGGTTTAGTTTATGTTTGGTTTTTATAGCTAGTGTAATAAAAACATGGTTGGCAGAAGGAGGTGCCTTACTCAAATAATTTGATATGTAATTTTACTGATGGTAAGATAAAATACAGTCTATTCACGTTGAATAAAGTGTTAAACTATGCTCCCAGTAAGTTTATGTTTGGTTTTTATAGCTTTGAAATGTTTATATGGCTCATACATTTAGGCATGGATTTTGAAAGTGCATGTTAAACATAGCGCTGCGAGGGTGGACAGCAGATGAAATCTAATATTCTACAGAGGGGAACAATTTGTGCCTCTTTCTTGTTTAAAAGATACCCCTCTCCCCAGGCTCTCCCTTCTCTACCTTCTTCTTTTTCGTCTCTTCCCTTCTCAAGATTAGTAGATCTCGCCACTATTGCTTATATCTACTTCTGTTTGATTCAGATAAAATCCTTCCACAACGATTCCATCATAGCTTCTAGTTTATACAATTATTGTTTCTCATAGCCTATTCTCTTTCTGCTCTTGATGAGATGCTACCAGAGTCTGTCTTTGTAAATGCTTTAATATATCCTGCCTGCATAAGCTTAATTCCCATTGACTTCAATAACTTAAGTATGGTATGAACCATAATATCTGCTACAATGCTGAATGTCAATGAAGGTCTGAACTTTCATCCATAGGATACAAGGTTAAGTAAAAATCCAGTCAGATGCCACCACTAGATCTCAGTCTTTTACAAATTCATTCATCATTGTTGTTGCAGAAAGCATTTCGAGTGTCATGAAACATTGAGCAAGGACAAGAACTGGCCGAACTCAACAAATTTACAGTTCTTGTCATCCTATAGATTCATAGTAGTAAGGCTTATTACTCTGACTCTCTTTGTTTTTGAGGTTATCTGTATCCCTGGCATTGAGTTCCAAATATCATCATGCTAGATTTGGTACCTGCTTTTAGCTGTTTCTTCTACCTTTTATTCAAATGTTGGCCACCTTTTTTTATGTTACGTCTACACTGTTTACAGATGTTGGTTACATGTTTATCAATACTTTCAGTGGACTTCAATATTTTCCCAAGGAGGTATGCAAAGGCTGAGACATATGGAACAGGCCTGGTACGTGTCATCGTGTGATGTCTGGTAGTTGGTCAATAAGGAGGAAGTAGTACTTTCATTCTCGACAGCATTTTCAGTGAACAATCCTGAAAATAAATTAATAAGGAAAAAGTAGAAGAAGGTTTTTGTCAAAATTCTTGTTTGCAACTTCTGGAAGGAATGGTTCAATCTTCTTTTAGTAATAAGCATGGAAATAGGCTGTCAGAATAAGTCAATGCTATTCAGTACAACATGCATGGGCCTTGCTATTGAAGATTAACATCCTAATTTAAATTTGCTTCCCATCTATCTGGCAGAGTGGTTGTGGCAGCAAATGCAAGGTGAATGTTGTAGTGCTCCTCTTATCGATCAAAACATCTATAGACAATTGATAATCAATGAATCCAACTGTTACTAGTCCTGATGAAAGGTTGTTAATTCTTAGTAAGAATTACTGGTGCTTTGTCCCACATCATAATTCCATTCTAGTAGGCTATAGTTAGACCCATAGTTGGATTAGGACTCATCTGAAACCGTTTTTCTGACTCCATTTGGGACTTATCAGATGTGGAGTCTGAAATGCATTTCAGACTTGACTTTTTCAGGTGCGCCTTAGGGGCAAAAAAGGAAAAAAAAAGAAAAGGAAAAACGGATTGAAGCTCATTTCAAACAATATATCCAATCTTTTTTGGTCATTTGCAGTTCCTCAACTCCAAGGCTACCATAAGGAGGGTCTTTGTTCTCTTGAACTACCAATTGGGGGTTCTCTAGCTCTTAAACTACCAAGGGGCGCATCTTATTGCAGTCCTTTAGAGGGTCACTGTGAGGTATGAGCATATACATGAGGACTGTTTTGAGCTTTACTCAAAGGCATGATGAAGATGATAGCTGACCATACATGATTATGTGCACATTTTGTCATGATTTTGCACTCATATTTACAATTTTTAATCTTTCCTGTCATGTGATATGAGTTCATTGTTTTTTTGTAGCTTCATTCCTTGTTTATTGAATTTATGCTTAATTGTCATCGTTTTATGTTTCTAATCTCATTTAGAGTATCTACTATAACTCATGTAATTTTTTCTGGAAAAAAAATTAGTCATGTCGAATAACATCCGAAAAATTTTGCTGGTCTTGTTTCCGGCTTTCCAACCCGTCTGAGTCAGAAGGCTGATTTCTGTCCAAATCAACTATGGTTAGATCATTGTAAACTCATTACTTCCCTTGATGAGTAAATGAAGGGGTGCTGCCCTTGTCATTTGATGAGTAAATGAGGGGAAGATTATGAGCTTCTTGCATGTTAGATTACGTTTTTTTCACTTGTCCTAGACATCTGCACAGTGACCTGCATAAATCCACATAACAAATACGTGAAATCAGAGTTTGCATGTTTCACAATGGGTGGTCTCAATCTATTGTGTGTGATTGATCATAACATGTTTTATTGAAAACATATGTACAAACGTGTTCGATGACTATTTTGCCTTTCACATAGACACCAATAGGAACAATCTTCCACTAAAGCTCAATATGGCTATTATGGATAGAAACATTAAAGAATGACAAAGAATATTTTAGCATATATTCTATATGCATCGGATAATGGACATAGTTTATGGGCATGTTATAAACTGTGCATAGAGTGTACCTATGCTCCCCATCTATGCAAAAGTAAGTATCAAGTGACATCCATTAGGTGAAAATACTATCCAAGGGTAGTAGAGCCTTAGTCACATCATCTTTTGCATTTACTTGAGTGTGAGCCTTCTCGTGGTAAGATGTGTTGAGATGCTAAGCAACTATGAATAAAGTGATATCTCATCATAAGGTATTTGGTCTGCACATTATGAGATTATTTTTCTGGTCAATGCAATAACATTCTGATTGTTACTGAATAAATGATGTACACATTGAGGTACGCCCATATCACAAGCTAAGTTAAAAACCATAATATGCGTTTACACTTCATTGATTGGAACATACTCTACTTTATAGTGGAAATAACTCTACATTTTTTACGACAAGTCCTTCAAGAAATTATACCTCTTTTGAAGTGGAAAGTGTAACTTGAAGTAGACTTTCTGTTGTCTACATTGTTAGATATTGGTTGAGGTAGTTGTTGTACACTAAAGATATACGAAGAATCTACACAGAGAAGGTACAAAGCTATCATTAGAAATTGATGCTATGATAATTTGACATTTAGAATACCATATGTATATATAAGTTCAAATGACGTAAAAGGAAAAGCATAAAATCACATCGTAATGTACATTGATCTATATTTATATCAATAAAGTAAAATAATGAATATTAATAATATAATAAATTAAATTTTCAATGATAAAATAGGTAAATAATAAAATAAGTAAATACAATGAAACAAGGAAACTACAAATGAAAATAAAAATACATATAAAAATAAAAATAAATGAAAAATGTAAGATAAAATTACATATAAAATTCGCTAACCTAGTGAAGGTTGAAATACATTTTCATACAAAAATACACATAGTAACACAAATCAAAACACAAACACATGACATAACATATCATAAAACAAAATCAAACATATACAAAAATATAAAAACACACAAATATCCTGCAATTCCCCTCTTGAATTGAAACTAAGATAAGAATTATGGATACATAACATAAATTCTTCCTCCTCTCAATCTGATATTGTCTGAAAGGATAGAGAAAATAAGATAGTGAAGATGTGCATATGTGTACAAGTCTAACAAGCCAAGAATCATAGCTGGATTTATAGATACAAATCTAGTTTTGTAGACCTATAATGTAATTAAAGTTCTCTTCTTGCACAAAATTATTCTCATCTTGAGAATTCTCTTATTGAGGAGAATCTTCTTCAAGTGCATTAGCTCCCTTATGTAACAACATCTTTCACTATGGTTTTTTTCCACTACATATCTTGCATGGATGAACTTTGAAACAAACTGACTTGTCATGATTATCATTGTCATAGTGCTTAGACTTCCTTTTCTTTTTTACATGCGAACACACCTTCAGGAAGTTCAATGGTTGAAAATCTCTCTAAGTCCTTTTTTCGAAGTGCATTCATAACTCCATCAAGTGTTAGATCGGGCAATGTTTGTAACATAGTCACAAAAATATCATAGGATGATGGTAAGCTCTTCAATAACATTGCCATTTGTATATGATTTATGACAGGTAAACCAATTGAAACCAATAATGATATATGAATTTTAAAAGTATTTAGGAGTTTAGAGATAGACGGATCTTCTGATGTTGGTAGCGTAAAAACTTGATCATGAGGAATATTACAGTTTCTTTAGATCTAGGTGCGAAGAGCGTTTCTAACTTAATGCAAGTTTGTGTTGCAAATGGGAGGTCATAAAGATGGTGTAAATGCTCATTTGATAAGCAGAATCCAATTATAGATAGAACTCTTTTGTTTTGCTTACTTCTCAGAAGCTGTTGATTTTGAACACTTCCAATGTTCTAGGTTTGTTTCTTGTTGAAGTTGCATATGAATCTTTAGATTCTATATTATTTATTTCTACTGTTATACAACAATCATTCATCAATCCTTCAACTCGTATCCTTGATCACATACAATGACCTACGAGAGAGACACCCGACTTGTCACACACAAATGTATGAAAACTAAACATGTATGGAAGGACCGTGAAATCAAGTCGCATCCACATGAGACCATATAGGTCAATTGCCTTAGATCTCAAAAAACAACCCCAAAGTATACTCCCCCCTGTCCATAGGATACCAATAACTCATGTGACTCCTGGTCACACCATGTGGCCCGAGGTAAACGACTATCTCCCTCGGTCCCCATAGTAGGTCTATCATTGTAGAAGCGGCTGGTATATAAATCCATAGGGTCACCAAGATGACGGTTGACCCTGATCCTTTATCAACCACTAGTCATCAAGTGGAAATCCCTTCCATGAAGGTTCAAGACCTTGCAAGGCATGACCCGTGTCATAGGTCTCTTCGACTATTTAGTTGCAGTTCGACCTTGGTAGGCAAAATCGTCCTTATGGAATTCCTTGGATTGCCAAGGCCATGCCCCGAACAATCTTTCTCATGTCTGCAGTCACACCCAGTGGGTGTGCAGAGCACGTCAAAGAAGTACTCCTTGCATTCCCACTCCATCTTAGTAGCGATAGGATCCAATAGATCCTTGAGGATTTGGATCAATGCCTAAGATCCTCAGAATCCCCTTGAATATGAATCGAGGGTCTCACCTTGCCACTTGCTAATCAAAGAGGAAAGTGGGTGTACTCATGCCCTTCATCTCCAACACACCATGGGTATGCTCAAATCCTGGGCAAAGGATACCATCGGACCATGAATAATCCCCATGGCTCATCGAATGGAGTAAAGAAATCCGAATATCTCCACTTCCTTATCTATGCATCCGGGTATAAATCTCGATGCTATGGAAGTGCTCGGGAAGAAGACCCCTTTTGTCTCTAGGGTATGGAAGTCGTCATATCTTCCATTCGCTGAGCCGGATTGGCTAAAACTGATGGCTGAGAATTAATGGGATGTGGGAACATCTCCATGACGAAGAAAAAGTTGGAGTGGCTGAAAGTGCAAGTATGGAGGCTGAGATGTAAAGGACTCTTCTCTCTATGTGCAATCTTGGTGAATGTGTGTTATGCCAAGATGAAGAGAGGAGAAGCCATTCATATGTTCCTAAATTAAGATCCTCTCACCTCCACTATTTTCCAGCTACATCCTTAATTAATTTAGAAAGTTTTCAAAACTTTCTAATTTTATACATCACCCAATTAATACCAGCCATATGGATATATGGAGAAAATGTGTCCGCCCAATTTGATGAGGTGGGTCCACCAAATTTATGCCATGTGGAAGACCCCGAATGAAAGTTCCCTTGCTGCCCAAGTAATTACCTTGTGGCCCAAGAAATTGCCATGCAGCCCAACTAATTGCCTTGCAGCCCAGTAATTGCGTTGCAGCCCAAGCAATTGCCTTGCAGCCCAAGTAATTGCCTTGCAATGCAAGTAATTTCTTTGTAGTCCAAGTAATTGCCTTGCTGACCAGGGAATTGCATTGCAGTCCAAAGAATTGCCTTGCTGCCCAAGGAATCGCCTGTGCATGGTTAAAAACGCCACTACCCATCTAATAGAACTGCCGTAAAAACACCTTACTGCACAAGGAAGATGGCTGCTTCCTTTCCATCAACCTATGAAAGGATTACAGCCATGCACAACTTTGCACTCACATGGTGGGGCTGCTATGGAAAAAATTAGGCTGAGCTGGGGTGTAAAGAGGGGGCAAGCAATAGGTATAATGGCTGTACAGTCCTCCCTACAAGCTCGATCCCATTTTTTTCATCTTTTTCCATCCAGTCCCTTCATTTTCTGAGTACACATGTGACTTCATCATGCCCAAAAATGCATCTTATAGGTGGCTCGTGATGGGCTGCCCTCTAGGCATGCATCATAGCAGAAAAAACAGCACCGTTCATCAAATTTTCTTCGCCCAACATGACTGAAGGGCATCCAACAAGCGCATATTCCATATGTGCTTCTTTCCTGCTCTCCTTTTAAGGTGTCTGCTCCCACACCACCCCCGTTTTTCTACCCAACCACACACAAGGGCAACCCATATTGCTTCCTTTCCTTCTCTGCAGTAGAGGGAAGGCAACAACAATGACTTCCAATAAGGGTGTGGTTGGAGAGTACCAGTCATCGAGCCACCTACCTACATGGAAAACATAGAAAGAGAGGAACTTACCTATGTTCTCCAACCATCGGCTTGCATGTGCTCCCCTTGCTCCTTCCTCATGCTTGAAGCATCCCATACCACCCCATGCAAGAGGGTGAGAAGCATGTCAAGCTGAGCCATCATGACTCCATGAGCTCTGATGGTTTTCTTGCACGTTGTCCTGCCTTTTCCATACGAGCATAGAGCAGCTTTGATACTATCAATGGCCACCAAATATGACATATCTTCAGCCTTTGTAGATTTGGTCCACGTATTGGATTTTTTCGGTTCGTTTATAGGTGTGTTAGGTTTGGTTCAAACTCCATATGTAAGGTTCGTTGGCTGATTTTTAAGCAATTAGTTTTAGGGAGTTATTTTGGAATGTGTGCCTTAAAGTCACTAAATTATACTTGTGCCAGCATGAGCAGCTTCAGCTGAGTGCGAGCCCGTGACCTTCTTAGCTTGGAGAGTACCATAGCTCATTCAACATTGCTTCCCTTTAAGTCTTGAGAGCACTGTAGACACCATACTACCATAGCTATAGCACTGAGGACACTTGCGAGTGTAGCGGTCAGTCGTAGAGAGTCACAAGTGAAAGCTTGAGAGTTGGAAGAGCTTCATTATTCACAGCCAGTCATCAATGCGATAATCTATTCGGGAGAGCTTCATAACCAATGCAATTTGTGACGAATTGAGAGCTTCAAGCTTGAGAGCTTGAGCTCTACTTGGAAGTTGAATGCTTCAAGCCACTCTGTTGAGACTTGAGAGCTTCAAGGCAACCCATTTAGCCCTAAAGCTTTATGTTCAAAACTCATCAAAGGCTTTAACTAAGACTTGAGGAAAGGGAAGCATCATCTTTGAATATTTTAGCTTATATATCACATCGTTTTGCATTTTCCAGCCCATACATCATCTCACCTTTCCATATTCTTGCCAATATATCACCGTGTTTCACTTCAGCCCTAATCTTGCATCATCATTGAGTAGGCCTCGAAGCATGAATGCGTGCGGGATGCCCATACTATTACTCATTCTTTGGCAAATAGTCAAAGTACATCGAGCTTAGGCACTCCTAAGTGGACGTGCAAGTATTGCACTAAGTCGTTCACTACCACTACAACACGACTTATACTACACGTGACAAGGTTTCTCTAGAGGTTGCTCAAATCGTAAGACGTGAGCATGCCTTGGCAGAAGATGCTCGTAGTGCACGTCATCGTGATTCGACTTCGGCCGATATCAAGATGATAGAGTGTCATAGTGTTACTGGTACTCTGACTCGTAGTGTAGAAGAGGAATCCATGCCACCTTCACAGCATCCTAGACAAGGACTCGACAATGCATTTGTATGGTCTGCAATTCAAAGGTAATGCCAAAACGTTACAGAGATAGAGATAGGGAGATGCATTGTTGAGTGTAATCTCTCTTTTAATGTGGTGCGCACTCATGCATGGAGGCGAATAGTAAAAGCCATCGTACAGGTGGGTCCATGTGATAACTAGTATGGTGTGGACTATAAAAGATCACGTATGACCATGCTAGACGAAGAAAAGGAACATATTGAAGTGCTTTTAGAGCCCATCAAAACAAGTTGGATGACTTATGGATGTTCCATGACATAGGATGGATGGACCCACACTATCGCCATATAATCAACATCCTTGTCTCTTCTTGTTTAGGTATGTATTTCCTTTGTGTTGTGGATGCCATTAAAGCAGATGTCCGTATCAAAGGAGAACTCATATTTGAGCATATCAAAAGTGCTATTATTGATGTGGGGCCGCAAAATGTGGTACAAGTTATCACAGATAATGCATCCAATTGCAAGAGAATGGTAGAATTAGTGCAAGAAGAATTTACCCTAATATAGTATTTGTTGGGGATAAAGGCCCCAAGGACTCTCCTTTTGTATATTTTGACCCTTCCATGTGAAAGCTCTCTTCGAGAGCTTTCAAGACATATTTTTGTTATATTTTTTGGACCTCAAATTGGGGAGTTATAGGCATTTACATTATTTTTATGACTTTTGGTCATTGGCCATGTGTGAACATGCTCAAATGACCTAAAACTCACTTATCAATGAGACTTGGTCCCAAATCTCTCATAACTTGATTGGGACTTCTTCAACTTCAGCTTCTCCATCTTCTTCTCCAAGTTTTTGCCTAGGTTTCTCTCTCTACTTTCTCTCTCCTCACGCAGTAGCCCACTCCGTTTGGAGCAACCGAGCATGCCACGACGTAGCTCTCCTCAGCCTCTTTCAACTGGTATCGGAGCCTTGAGCTGGACTATCGCGACAAAGTTGCTCCAAGTGCTTTTCTATTTCATCCTATGTTAAGCTGAAGGTGTTTTTTTGCATTTGGGAGAATTTCATCGCGAAAAACCTTGTCTTTTTCATGATAAAAGTGCTGTTTTGGAGGATTACTTCAGCCCGGAGCAAAGCTGAAGCAAATTTTGTGATTTTTAGAAAATTTCATCGCGAAGAAAGTTGCTCCGAGGCCAAGAGGATCACTTTGAGCATCTCAACATCCCATAACAGATTGTTTTCAGGTGTTTTGCAGGTGTGAACAGGCGTTTCACAGGTCATAGCAGCAATACACAGGTCTAGTACCCTATGTATTGGATTGTGGAAAAAGAAATTGCTTATGTACAGCAATTTGTGGCATTTTTCTGAGAATTTCAGAAATTTCTGAAGCGAAATTCGAGGCTTTTGCTCCTATTTGGTTCTAAAGGTTGCATTATAGCCTTATGTATGCACATTGAGGTCAGTCAACTTTGTTGATTTCAAGCACAAATTAGCTTGCTTGATTTTTTTGCAAATTTTTTTAAAAAATTTCAGATTTTGATTTTGTGCTCCATTTTGCTCCTAGAGGTGTTTGAAGCTATTGTGCACTATTTTTAGAGGTGGTACCCTGATTTTGGTGCGTTTTGCCCAAAATTTAAGCACACTAACCTCTTCATTGTGCAATTATAGCGTCATCTTCCTCAGATGTGAAAAATCTATTTGAGATTCGACGATTTGAGGGAACAGGTTTCGACTTGTGGAAGGGGAGAATGCAAGGTATTCTCTTTCTGAAGGATTGTGATAGGGCATTGGAGGCGGAAAAACCAGAGGACATGTCAAAAGATGCATGGCTTATCTTGAACAAGAAGGCTATTATATATATCAAGATGGCTGTCTCTGATGAAATCTTGGTGGATCTCAAAGGTTTGATCTCTGCTTCAGAAATATGGGCAAAGGTGAAAGCAACTTATGAAAACATTACGCCTGTTAACCAAGTGCATTTGATGCGGAAGCTTGTTGGCATGCAACTAAATGAGTCCAAGAGTGCAGCTGAACACTTATCTCTCTTTACAGGTACTTTGTCACAGTTGCAGGACTCAGGTGTGGCTCCTTTTGATGACAAGCGTAAAGCCATTTTCTTGCTTAGACATTGTCTGACTCTTGGGAGACATTGGTAGTCTCATTGTCCAATAACCCCAACCTGACTTTTGATGGTGTTCGGGGTTCTATACTTAATGAAGAGATCAGGAGAAAAGCGGGTGGTGAAGGTGGAAGCTTCAGCCAACATGGTTAGAGGCAGAACAGATAAGAGGAGTAATAATGCACAAAGGAACAAGAGTAAGAGTAGGGAAAGGGGTAATAAAAGCAAGGGTAAAAGCAATGATGTGACATGCTATTAGTGTGGCAGGAAAGGCCACAAGAAACCTCATCGCAGCTATTACAAGGCACTACTTGAAAGAAAGAAGAATGTTGGAGATAAGAAGAAAGAGAAGAAAGAAGACAAGACTGATGCACAAGACAACCAAAAGGACAAGGAGAAGGCCAATGTGGCCTCTAATGTAGTCATAGAAGAGCGGTCAGATGTTGAGGATATTTTATGCACTACTTTATCAGCTAATGATACTTATGCATTATATTCCTCTCTAAATGTTCATTCACAGGAGATGTCGATCACCAAAAGTGATCTTATTGATGCTTTGCTGACCGTTAATGATGCATTGGCCTAGACATGGATTGTTGACTCTGGTCCTTCTTATCATGTGACTCCTATCAAGGAGTGTTTTTCTACTTTTACTGCAGGCAGCCATGGCCATTTATACCTTGGAAACAATCATGCGTGTTTCATTCAGGGTATTGGCACAGTGCATTTCTCTACAAATGGCACTAATGAGCTGGTCTTCCATAATGTGCGTTATGTACCAAGGATCAAGAAAAGCTTGCTTTCTGTGGGTCGAATGGATATGCATGGTTATAGCATTCTCTTTGAGAGAGGATCATGGAAAATGACAAAGGGGTCAAGGCTGATTGTGAAAAGCACAAAGAAGGGAACTCTCTATTGCTTGCATGGAAAAGCCTTATCAGCGAAGTTTATTGCTTTGGCTGAAGTTCACTCCCATATGGAGTTGTGGCATAAGAGACTTTGCCATATGAGCCAAAAGGGTCTCACTAGGCTTTGTAACTTAAAGAAGCTTGATGCTAAAGGCACAAAGCTTGATTTTTGTAATGAATGTCAATATGGAAAGCAAGTGAAACGTTCCTTTTACTCTGGTATGTCTCGTAAGTTTTGTGTACTTGATCCTGTTCATTCTGATGTAAATAGCATGCCTACCAAATCTATGGGGGGTGCTTTGTATTTCATGTCTTTTGTTGATAATTTCTCTAGAAAAATTTGGGTTCAATTGCTTAAGTCTAACGATGAAGCATTTGCTGCATTTAAGCGTTTTCATGCATTTGTGACCACCCAAACAGGTAAAAGGCTGAAATGCCTAGGTACAGATAATGGGGGTGAGTACACAAGTGCTGAATTTAAGAAATTTTGTGAAAATTTGGGCATTAAGAGGGAGCTTACTGTTCCATACAGCCCCTCTTCTAATGGTGTGACTGAATGCTATAATAGGACACTTTGTGAGAGGGTGACATGCATGCTGTCCACAGCTAATCTCCCTCATGGATTTTGGGGAGAGGCACTCAAAACTACAGTACATATATGCAATAGATCTCCTCACATGTCTTTGAAAGGTGACATCCTTGAAGAGGTTTGGTCTCACAAACCTGCTACATATGATCACTTACGTGTCTTTGGTTGCGAGGCTTTTGTGCATATAAGGCCTGAGCTGAGAAACAAACTTGATGCTAAGTTCATAAAAGGCCTCTTCATAGGATATGGTGAAGAAGGTGAGATGGGCTATAGAATTTGGATACCTCACCTCGAGAAAGTTGTACGCAGCCGGGATGTTGTTTTTAATGAGGCAAGGCTGCTTCAAAACAATAGTGCCTCAAGAGATGACCATTAAAGGGTCAGATTTCAGCATGACCAGCCACCTGTTAGGCCCAATTTTGACCCTCGGGATCAAGGTAGGATCAAAACTCGAACCGTACATTTTTCCGTACGTATTGTACGTACGGTACATACGGAACGTACCTAACCGTACCGTACGTGTTCAATGTATTTTTAAATTTAAGCAACATTTTCATATTTTCCCCCTCGATTTGAGCATGGACCGACTCTTTTTTTGTCATAATTCATTGTTTAATGTTGATATTAGTGTTTAGATAACTTGATTCGTGAATATGCAACATATAATATCTGTATATTTTTATCATTTATGAATTCTAAAATCATGGAACAACGTACCGAACATACCAAACCTCAAGATTCCGTTCGGATCTCGAACCGTATGCGAACCGTATGTACCGAACCTAACGTACCGTTCCACCTTGCTCGGGATGCACCACAAAGGACTGAAAATATTGATGATCTAGTGGTTTTTGAGCCAGAAGATAATAGACAGCAAGATGAGGCTCCTGAAGGGCATATGCAGCCACCTATTCATGCTGAAAACAGCTGGAAATGATGTACAACAGTCCGTTAACAATGAAGAAGTTAATGTACCTCCTCATGTGGATCCATTGCCTGGTAATGTGGATCATTGGGTAAGAGGATCTATACGTCCTAGGAGGCCAGTGAATAGATATGATCCCTCTATACATTATATTATGTTATCAGATGAGGGTGAGCCTCTTACTTATAAAGAGGCAAAGCTATGTGAGCACACAAGAAGAAGTGGGAGTTAGCCATGCAGGAAGAGATAAAGGCCTTGCGTGCAAATGATACTTGGGATTTGGTTGAGTTACCCAAAGGAAGGAAGGCCATTCCAAACAAGTGGGTGTACAAAATCAAAACTGTTGGTGGCAAACCCAAGTATAAGGCAAGGCTGGTTGCTAAGGGATATGCCCAAAAAGAGGGCATTGATTTTCAAGAAATGTTCTCTCTAGTGGTGAAAATGACCACTTTAAGTGTGTTGTTTGCTCTCACAGCTGCCTTGGATTTGGAATTATTCCAAATGGATGTTAAAACAGCCTTTTTGCATGGTGATTTAGACGAAGAGCTGAACGTGAAACAGTCAGAAGGACATGCCATTCCTGGAAAAGAGCATCTGGTATGCAAACTGAAAGGAGCTTATATGGGATGAAACAGGCCCCCAGACGATAGTATAAGAAGTTTGATGCATTTATGCTCAAACATGGGTTTAAAAGAAGCCATGCAGATCACTGTTTGTACACCAAAAAGGATGAAGTTGGCAGCCCAATTATTATTGTACTGTATGTAGATGATATGCTGCTGGCTGGGAAGAGAAAGAGCACTCTGAATGCTCTAAAACAGCAGCTGAACTCTGCATTCTCAATGAAAGACCTTGGGGAAGCTGAGCATATTCTTGGTATGCCTATAAAAAGGGATAGGCAGCAGCATACTTTGTAGGTATCCCAAGAAAAGTACATTGAAAAGGTGCTGGACAGATTTAATGTGGCTGATGCTAAGCCTCTTGGAGTGCCATTGCAGCCACATCATAGTTGGTACTCGTACGCGTACAAGTAAAATCGTACGTACGAGTCGTACCGTACGTACTCGTACATTCTCGTACGAACTCGTACGAAAATCGAAAAAAATCACTTGGCTTTTGACGCGTGAAACGGTTCATTTGAACCTTGCTCACTCTTGGGTTTTTTGCTTCTGTGAAGTGACTGTGTGCATTAGATCCATTTGAGGCACTTGTACACCTCGTCTTTACCCTCCTAAGCTTCTCTAAAGCCTACCTAGGTCCTCCCTCATCTTGCCGATCATTCCATTTATCTTTTTGAGCATTCCAAGCTTCACACACGCCACATTTTACTTTATGTGCAACCCTTGATTGTCCAATAGCAATGGTGAAAGATAAACATGAAGCTTTCACTCTCCATTGCATTGGTGTTGAAAAGGACACCAAGAAGTCCAATTCATACCATTGGAACTGCAAATATTGTGGAAAGAGGTACACTAGTGGAGCTACAAAGCTCATACAATACCTCACAAAGGTTGGCGGGCAAGTGGCGGCATGTAAAGAAATACCGGACCACATTGCCAATGATATTAGACGTAAGTTGGGCCTTTCATCTGGTGGCCCTTCACATGTAAGAGGGTATAATGATTCTCCTCCTCAACCATCAACCCACTCAAATGTCCCCGAAACATCACAAGATGCAGAATCACATTTTCAAGCATCAAATACACCAAATATTTCACAATCACCAACGGTGAGAACTTTTACATATCAAAGGCAAGGTGAATTAGGAGATGCTCCGGGGCATACGAGGACATCTCTCACATGGCTCAAGGAGAAGCAAAAGATTGGGGATTTTGAGATCACTAAATTGGTAATTTAAGAAAATTTATCTTTTAATCTTTTGAATTCAAAGCAATGGAAGGCTACTGTGAAGGCAATCTCGAAGGTGGGCCCATGTCAAGGATGGATGGGACCTTCTTATTCGGATGTAAGAAGAAGAAAAATTGATGAAGAGAAGAAGAAAATTGATCTCTCTCTTCTTCCTATGAGAGAGAAATGGTCTAGGTATGGATGCACGATCCTCTCCGATGGATGGAGAGATAGAAAGAATAGGAGCATGATTAACATTGTTGTATCATGCCCAATTGGTACATTCTTTCTACGCGCAATAGAGATGGGCAAAAAGGGAAAGAAGACCACCAGAGCTTTCATATATAGGCACATGGGAAAGCTCTTAGAGGAAGAATATAAGCATATTGTATGGACTCCTTGTGCTACACATTGCCTCGATCTATTGATGGAGGATATAGGTAATTCTATTTTTTGTGTAAAGTTTTTAAAATTTATCATCCTTCATGAATCATGTAGATCTAGTATCCACACATGTGCACATGCACGTGCACGTGCATGTGCATGTGGCATGGGCATGGGCATGGGCATGGGCATGGGCATGGGCATGTGCATGTGGCATGGGCATGTGCATGTGCATGTGCATGGGGCATGGGCATGGGCATGGGCATGGGCATGGGCATGGGCATGTGCATGTGCGTGTGCGTGTGCGTGTGCGTGTGTGTGTGGCATGTGGCATGTGGACGTGGCATGTGCATGTGCATGTGCATGTGCATGTGCATGTGCATGTGCATGTGCATGTGCATGTGCATGTGCATGTGCATGTGCATGTGCATGTGGCATGGCATGTGCATGTGGCATGTGTCAATATGTTTTTGGCTTTCATGAATCATTATCATGATGTATGTGTGGATGTTTCTATTTGCAGGGAAGCTAGGTAAAGGCTTGCACACAAAAAGCTCTATGGAATGATTGGGATGAGAGCTCATTGGAAGCATGTTGCATTCCTTGATTAATAATTCTCAAGTACTTATAAGGTGTTTCTTATTTCATTAGGTGACATTAAGGTGATGGACATGGATGCATAGACCCATTCATGAATTTGCGGGTCTATTGCATCCTGCATTTAAAAACCCGGCACTATATACAAATATCGAGTTACTTTCAGATAGACTTTCATACATGTCATAAGTTGTTCCCTCTCACTTGCATAATGAGATGTTAGAGCAGATCAATTGTTACTTGGATGAGAGAGGAAACTCGGCATTCATATTCCCTTCATGTTGGGATAGGGCTTTGATGGTGAAGCCTCCTTTTTGGTGGCAGAATTTTGGATTCAGCTTCTCCACTTTATCTAGATATGCCATTAGGGTTCTCTCACAGGATTGCTCATCCGGAGCCTGTGAGAGAAATTGGAGTGCCTTTTCTCTTATTCATACAAAAGTAAGGAATAGACTTAGCCCTGAGCAGATGGAGAAGTTGATTTACTGCCGTACTAACTTGAGGATGTTGGAGAACATACCAAACATGGAGACATTGAAGCAAGTAAGTCTAAATTAATTTTTATATATAAATTATACATTATAAATTATAATGTATGAATTTGTAAATGACTATTTGAAATTTCTTTCTATTTTAGGTTGATGTAGATACATTTTCGCCATTATTGAGCACCATGCCTCGCCAAGGAGATTAGATGCATGAAGATGACGAGGAGTTCCTATTTGCTGAGCTTTATAGAGAGCTATCCTCTATAGATGTGAGGTAAACTCGGAGCCGTACCAGTACTAGTAGAGGCGTCAGAGTGGTCTGAGTGGTCTGTGGTCGTGGGAAGGGCTTGATCATTCGACGTGGATCGAGTTCCACCACTATGCATGGAGAGGAGGCCGGTACGGGCAGCGCACCCCTACATACGGCCACGTATATGAGGAGGACGATCTTACCTGCTCGACATCATTCCTCTCAGTTTGATGATGAGGGGAATGTAATTAGTCCCATAGAGAGTCCAGTGTCATCTACTTATGAGATGACATCAGAGGATTCTTTAGATGAGCTAGATGACTCTGATGATGACATTGAGTGATCAATTGATGATCATGATTCGCGATCCATATGTATTGTGATTTATGATTTATCATTTGACATTTATGACATTTATGACATTATGACATTATGACATTATGATAGTTGGCATTTGTTTTTATGATTGTGGTCCGAGGCCATTGGTTATCATTGACGACTCATGGGTTATGATTGATGATGATGATGTATTATGAGTTGTGTGACTCAAGGCATGATTATAAATTATAATTTATATGTTTTGCTTGAAACTTTGAAGTTTGATTGTTGATCATTGACACCATTGTTGCACATAGCACGCTGCACAAGTGATGATGCACAAATTACAATGCACATGTATGATGTGAGTCCAAAGTCGTGAAATAAATGATGCACAATTTGAATGGTAAATGCACATTGCCTAATGCACAATGCACAAAATGCAAATTAGTAAAATTGCATTACATAAATGATAATGTTACTGTTTACACATTTATGACTTGTCATTGTTAATTGCAATTTGCATATTGCACATAATGTGGATGCACAATGCATATTATGTGAAAGTTGAAAGTTCAAACACTGAAGTCTGAATCATAGATGCACACTGCGCATAACTTACATGCGTCATGTATATAATATATATGACATATGTATTATGGTCCATGGAGATATTTCACATCCATCTTTACTAGATTAGCTATATATATATATATATATATATGTATTTTACATACAACTTATGAAATTTCAAAATAACTATTAAAAAAAGGGGGGAAGAAAATTTCGTACTAATATCGTACAGATTCGTACCTCATGATTAGTACGTACCTAGTATAGTACTAATATGTATCGTACCTGTCGTACGGATCGTACCTGTCGTACGGATCGTACCTGACTAACTATGAGCCACATATTAAGCTTTCCAAGGATGACTGTCCCAAAGATGATGATGCAGCCAATTACATGAAGAGTGTTCCATATGCATCAACTTGTGGTTCGCTTATGTATGCTATGGTTGCTACTCGGCTAGACATTGCTCATGCAGTGGGAGTTGTTAGCAGGTTCATGCCTAATCTTGGTAGAGCTCATTGGGAGGCAGTCAAATCTATCTTGAGATATTT
>CM035406.1:198814416-198826916 GCA_020310875.1 Ceratopteris richardii | reverse complement strand
GGAAAGAGAGTAAATCAAGGATTTAGTGCGTGGCTGGGCAGCAAAAGAGATCATCGAGCTCCGTGTGTTCGTCAGCAATCACCGTCTTCGAGAGCTGGACACAGTTTCCAAAACGGAGAGTCTCATTGAGGGCCACGGAGAGTGATCGTATCTGACACTGGTATCGGAGCCAATAGGCACGCGATCACAGAGCAGCGTGCACGTGTGGACAAAGACACGAGTTTCCGGGCAAAGCGCACGCAAAGGGCAGCGTCGAGCTCCCATCTCTCTCCACTCTCCCTCTTGGATGAGAGTTAATGAAGTTGATATTATATATATCTTGAATTCGCAAGCAACCACACTATCTATGTGGGATTATGGGCGTTTCTCCTAGCAGCTCGACGCAGGCATCTTTCAGAGCGCATATGGAAGGGATAAATTCCAGCGTTCGAATATTTTTTTTGCAAAACTCCAAGGGTAGAACAACTTATGAATTAAGAGTGTGGGCAAAATAATGATGCATATATGTAATATGGGCTGTGGAGATGGGTTATGGGCTTTGGGGCGATTCAAAAAAGCTTGAGTCCCTCAGTTTTGAGTTTCTCAAAGTCATCCATCCATGAAGATGAGTTCTTTCACTTCCCATCGGTGACATACCCGACTTCTCCGCACCATAGCTTTCTCATACGATATCGGATTTTAAAAATCTTGGTCACGTTTCGAAGCTACACTCCTAAGCTTCGCTTAGAAACCATCGTTGTTGGATTTGGACGAGATTTGCCCCACCAAAATCTCTCTGCAGTGCTTCAGCAGGAACTAGGCGGCCAGTCCCGGGCCTAGTTTTTTATCATCCGGAGTCCAAATTCACCTTTTTCACTTGGGATAGTCTCAAATTCTTGAAGTATAGGTGCTGGGCTGCAATTCTTGGACTGGCGAGGATTGTCGAATCTCTGAGATTGCTCAGTTTCACTCAGTTTGCCCGATCGGGGCTATTCCCACCTGTTTTTGGAGTTATCTTGAATGGTTTATGGTGTTTAGAACCTCCCCGAACCAACTGGACATTTCCAATTTTTGTTTGGGCCTAACGAGGATTCAAAATCAGCGACTTGAAGCTTCAAGGACCGCTTGGATTTTGCTTCCGCAGCTCTATTTTGTAACAGTGAAGTGGTCTTGTGATATATTTCTCTTCTTCTTGCATATTTGAGCTTTACTTCCATTCATTTTCATGCACTCTAGTTAGCAAACGGGGGAAGGGAATTAAAACATGGAATCTAAAGGTAAACAAGTAGTTGAAACCACTTCTCCATCTAAAGAGCAACTAGAGGATCCTGATTGTAGAATGGAAGAAGTAGAATCAGGGCAAGAAATTGAAGAGAACCTAGAAGAAAAAGAGCTTTCACAGGAAGAATATACATATGAGGAGCTTATAGACGAATTTGTCACTCGTGACCAATTCATAGATTTGAAAGAGAAAACCCTCAAACTAGAGAAAGATCTTGGTAGCATCACATCTCTTATACAGCAGCTTAAGTCTCAAATGATCTCACTTGAGACTAGTGTAACCTCTTTCCTAGCCAGGAAGGAAAGAGAGACTCCTCCTATTTCTTTGGAGCTTACTAGGAAAGATACTTCTCTTCCTAGTAAGCATAAAGGAGAGAGCTCTAGGGAAGCTCCCCTCGTGAAAGACTTGAAGCCACCTACCTTTACGGGGGATGACCGAGACAGGAACAAGGATGCAATCTACACTTTTTTACAAAAGTGGCATGATTTGCATCAATTGAAGGGCACCCCACCAGAGTATCGTGTGCTAGAGGCGAGTCTATCCCTCATCCCGCATGCTTATAAGTGGTGGATGAGTCTTAAGGAGGCGAACTCTATCCCTACTGACTGGACTCAGTTTGAGACTCTTTTTCTAAAAGAGTTTCTTCCTGAGAGTGAGGAGGAGAGGAATTGGGATGAGTGGGATAGGATTACACAGAGAGGTAGGCCTCTTTCGGTCTACCTATCCCACTATAGAGAGATCATTTTGAAACTTAAGGGCTTAGATGATTTTCAGAAGACTAGAGGGTTTGTTAGGGGCTTAGACAAAGCCATAAAGAGGGAAGTCAGAAGGAATGCGCCTAAGACATTTGAGGAGGCGATCAAATACACACAGATCTATGAGGACCATAACCGTCCTCAGTATACTCCTATGGAGACGGATCAGCCCCTCAAGCCTCTTAGTACGACTAAATTCAAGAAAAAGTTGCCTTTTGAGAAAAACAAAGTTTTTATTAAAAAACAAAGATCACAAGGGCCTAGATTATCCACATATCAGTTTGAGAGGGCCAAAAAAGAGAACCTATGTTTTAGGTGCCTATCTCCTAGCCTTTCACAGTGGAACTGTCCACTCAAGAAGGGGGAAGAAAGGGAAAAGGGACTAGAGTCTAGTACAGCCCCTGAAAGGGGCAAAAAGGAGGTCCACCTAGTGCAGACCCTTCCTATTCATGTCAGCTCTAGCTTCAAGGGATTGGAGGTGATCCACGAGGATATAGAGCACACCTGCTGTTTGACTCAGCCATTGTGGTCACGGCAGTTTGGACCACATGACCTAGTTAAACTGCATGGTAGTGTATACGGGACTAGGGTGAGGGTCATGATAGATGACTCGGCTACTCATAATTTTATAAACTATGCTTTGGTCAAGAAATTAAAGATTCCCCAACAGCCTAGTGCACATAAATACATTGTATCTATGATGCAAGGGCAAGATAAAAGAATATGGGATACTATGGTATCCAATTTGGAAGTCAAGATGCAGGATTATATAGATTATATGGACTTCCAAATTATGAATATGGAGAGGACAGATCTAGTCTTAAGAAGAGAGTGGCTATGGGGGTTGGGAGATACACTTAAACGCAGCTATCACAACAACACACTCGAATTTGAAAAGAATGGAAGTAAAGTTTGTATTCAGGGAGAGAGAGATGTACCTAGTGCACCTCTCATTTCATCACTAGAGTTGTATAGTCTTTGTTATTCTGAGCATGTACAGGACATGTTTTTATTGTATAGTCATGATATGGAGCATTGTACAGACAGCTCATCTCAGGTATATTTTCATGCTAGGAATGTAAATATGAACAGGACTTTTTACTATTCTTTTTTGCAAGAGTGTGTGGTTAAACGTTTTAAGGATCTTATGTTTGGGTACAGAGATATTTTTCCCACTGACTTACCTAGAGGGCTACCACATGAGAGAGGGGACATTGACCATGCCATAGAGGTTGTTACTAACACTAACCCAATTGAAGACCACCTTATAGGCTTAGTGTTTCTCTGCATGAGGAGGTTGAGAAGCAATTGCAGGATTATTTAGATAAGGGCTTCATCAAACCTAGTAACTCACCACGGGCATCGCCAATGCTCCTAGTTAAAAAGAAAGATGGCTCTATAAGACTATGTATAGACTATAGAGCACTTAATAAGGTAACTATCAAAAATAGGTTTCCAATGCCTAGGTTGGAAGACCTATTTGATCAGCTACATGAAGCTAGGTATTTTACCAAGCTTGATCTTAGATCAGGATATCATCAGATCTGAATTAGGGCAGAGGATGTCTCTAAGACTGCATTTAGGACTAGATATGGGCACTATGAGTTTTTGGTGATGCCTTTTGGTCTCACCAATGCTCCGGCCACTTTCATGAAGCTCATGAATAGTGTTTTACGGCCTTATCTAGGACATTTTGTAGTAGACTTTCTGGATGACATTTTGATCTATAGTGCATCGGAAGAACAACACTTGGAACACTTGAGGAAAGTATTTCAAGTGCTAAGGGAAAATTCACTCTTCGCTGAGTCAAAGTGTGAATTTTTCAAGACAGAGGTTAGATACCTTGGGCATATAGTCTCCCAGGATGGAATCCAGATGGATCCTGAAAAAGTAAGGGCTATTATGGAATGGCCACATCCAAGGAACCTGGAAGAGCTGCAGATCTTCGTAGGTTTATTAGGTTTCTATCGAAGATTCATTAAGAACTATGCCAAGATTGCTGTCCTGATGATGGAACAACTTAAAGGAAAAGGGAAAGTCTTTCATTGAGGAGACGAACAAAAGCAAAGTATGGAGAAGTTGAAAGTATCAATTGCTACAGCTCCACTTTTACATATAGCAGATCCCAACAAACCATTTGTGGTTGAGACTGACGCGAGTGACTTTGCTATAGGAGCGGTTTTAGTACAGGATGGTCGACCAGTAGCTTTTGAGAGTAAAAAACTAGAACCAGCTCATAAGAATTACTCCGTCTATGAGAAGGAGTTGTATGCAATTGTCGATGCTTTGAAGAAGTGGCGTCATTATTTATAAGGTGCCAAAGTCACGATAGCGTTTGATCAAGAGAGCATTAAGTGGCTCTCTAATCAACAGACCTTAAAGGTCGTAAGGCCCGATGGGCACAGACCCTTCAGGAGTTTGATTATGAGCTTAGGTATAGGAAGGGAAAGTTTAATGTGGTGGCTGATTCACTTAGCCGCATGCCTATGCTCAATGGATTGAATTTTACTCATATCACTAGTGAGCTACTTGAGTCCATTAGAGGAAAATCTAGGCTTGATCCTGCATATTCCAAGATTTGGGAAGCCATAGAGAATGGGGATCGTGAAATACGGGTTTCCAGTGAGGATGGAGTATGGACGGGTACTCAAGAAGGATTCAAGTGGAAGAATTACAGTGTCCATGATGGATATTTGTTATATAAAGGTAAGGTGTGTGTCCCTAGAGATACTATGAGACGGCATATTTTGTATGAGTGTCATGACACACCTAGTGCGGGACACCCGGGAGTTAACAAGACGTATGATCTTGTTAACAGGCAGTTTTATTGGCTTGGACTTCATAAGGACGTCCTAGAGTACGTGCTTAAGTGCAACAAATGCCAGGTCAACAAAGCTGAGAGGTTGAGGATTGGAGAACTACTCCACCCATTGGATAATCCTAATGGGAAGTGGGAGAGTATCTCCATGGACTTTATAGTCGGATTACCTAAGACACAGAGAGGGTACGACTCAGTCTGGGTAATTGTGGATAGGTTAACCAAAATGGCTAGGTTTATTCCGACACGTACTACACTGAAGACACCAAAGTTGGCTAGACTCTTTGTAGAGAACCTATACCGGTTATATGGTCTTCCTTTAGACATATTTTCTTATCGGGATAGGAAGTTTACCAGCCACTTTTGGAGAGCGGTCTTCAAAAGGTTGGATACGAGACTTAGCATGAGTACGGCCGAGCATCCACAGTCAGATGGGCAAACAGAGAGGGTTAACCAAATCCTAGAGGATATGCTTCGAGCATATGTGAATGAAAGGTAAACTAATTGGGAAGAGTACTTACCTATAGTAGAGTTTGCATATAATAGTGCCAAGCACTCTTCCACTGGGCATAGTCCATTTATGCTTATGTATGGGTTTCAGCCAAGAGCTCCTTATGCACTAGGCTTGCGGAATGAGAAGGTTCAAGCTGCAAAGGACTTCTTGGAAGAGATCAACGATATGCTTAAACTTGCTAAGGACAACATTAGGAGAGCTCATGATAGAACTAGAGCCTATGCTGACCCTCAAAGGAGAGATATCAACTTTGAGGTAGGAGAGCAGGTCTATCTTAGAGTTCCATTTAGATCTGAAACCATGAAGACTGGACCTTGTCCGAAACTATCTCCTAGGTATTGTGGACCATTCCAAATACTTAAGAGAATAGGAAAGATGGCTTACCAGCTCCAACTTCCAGAGAATAGTCAAATCCATCCAGTTTTTAATGTTAGCCGGCTTAAGAAAAGGCTGGGTGAATCTGATAACCTCATTCCAGATAGTGAGGTAGTAGAGCCTATTTTTGCTCAATCTATTCCACATGAGCCTGAGAGCATACTACGCACTCGAGAGAAACGGACGAGAAGTCACTTGTATAAAGAGTACCTAGTAAAGTGGAAAGATAGTTCAGAAGATAGTGCCACATGGGAGCGGGTTAGCACCCTTCAGAGACAGTTTCCCAGTTTTAGATTACCTTCCCAAGAGTTTTCTTAAGGGGAAGGATATGGGGAAACAACACGGAGACATGACCATGTATTTTTATACATGGGGATTTAGTGGGAGCACTATTCCCTTGATTATCTCTTTTATTAGACCTTCCTCTACCATTTTTGAGGACAAAAATGGAGTTAAGGGGAAGGAAATGTTATATTGAGGACTTTGAGAGAGGTGTGAACCTCCCTTTAAGTCATGGAAATGGGCTCACACATGAGTGCCATGTGGCACCCATGTGTAGAGCCAAGGATTATTCATACTAGTGGAAAGAGAGTAATTCAAGGATATAGTGCGTGGCTGGGCGGCAAAAGAGATCATCGAGCTCCGTGTGTTCGTCGGCAATCACCGTCTTCGAGAGCTGGGCACAGTTTCCAAAATGGAGAGTTTCATTGAGAGCCACAGAGAGTGACGTATCTGACAATAAGCTTTGTTAGCCTGAGTGTCCATTCAAGAGTAAGAATATTTTTTAAGCATCTTGTTGAGTGCATATGATGCCTGGAATTTAAGTGCAAATGTGGTCTTTGGGGAGGACCATCTTCTATGAGGTGGGGCCCGAACTCATGTCTGCATACTCTTGGTGTTTGCTCCTATTGTTCTATACATAAGAATTTGTACTGATCTTAGGCACTAATCTTGTAGGAGAGTGAGAGTTTTGAGAGGAGGGACCCTGCATCCCCACTACCAAACCTCTCTGAGCCTTCTTCAACTGGTCATCTGTGTTCTATTTTAGGGTTTCACATTTCATTAGCAGTTTGAATCCACAGCATTCTGTGCTTTTTTCTCTGGGCAGCTTCCTGGTGTTTTCGTACATACCTAGGTCTGTGGTTTCGCACATGCTGGTCTTCTCTCTCTCTCTCTCTCTCTCTCTCTCTCTCTCTCTCTCTCTCTCTCTCTCTCTCTCTCTCTCTCTCTCTCTCTCTCTCTCTCTCTCTCTCTCTCTCTCTCTCTCTCTCTCTCTCTCTCTCTCTATCTCTCTCTCTCTCTCTCTCTCTCTCTCTCTCTCTCTCTCTCTCTCTCTCTCTCTCTCTCTCTCTCTCTCTCTCTCTCTCTCTCTCTCTCTCTCTCTCTCTCTCTCTCTCTCTCTCTCTCTCTCGCTCGTTGACATCTGTACCCCGATTGTACACATTCGCCTTCTTATTTTGGTGCACATTCTTCGATTCACTTTCCTATGTTCTCTTTCATACTTGGCCTGTGTTTATCAGATCCTTTTACCTGCCCTTTCATTATGTTATACAAAAGGGATGTATATTGGTAATGCTACAGTTCTTCTTGTTAATCTTTAATTGTAAACAGGTTGTATATTGGCAATCACTGCATAACAGCTTGCTTTTCTGCACTTCCGCATTCTTCCTTCACTTGTAAACAGATTATATATTGGCAGTTCAGTGCATAAAATAGTTGTATTTCTGCACTTCTGCGTTCTCTTTACTTTGATTTCACCTTTTCTTTCTACTTTGATTTCCCCTGTTATGACCTTTATTTTGTTGACAATTTATGGCATTTATCACGTTAATATGGTGTCATAGTTTTTACTGTCAGGATTTTGACTTATGACTTCCGACGGGACTTTGACCTCTGACGAGTCTGCTAAAACGTTTCTGATGTTCACTGATATGACTTTTCTTTTTACATAAAGTTAGGGGAAAAACACAATACTCATTAAAACATTTTATAATACAATGATTCATCCATAACATATGATTTATCTATAAAATGATAAAAAACTAAGAAAGAGTAACTTTCATCAGCCGCAAAACCATGAATTATACTAATGATATATGATATATCATATGGTAAAATCACCAATCATCATGAGGCTCAATCTCCTCAACTACATCATCATCATCTCTATCATCAACAACAACGTCATCATCATTATCATCATCATCATCATCATCTATATCGTCAATAACATCATCATCATCATGAAGAGGAGCAAGGATCCTCATCCTCATTCATATCTATAAATCTCTTTGTGATAACATAGTAAATGTGAGGTCTAATTCCAAACCTCCTGTGTTTTCTTACAACAAAAGAAGTCTTTCATCATTCTTTTCCTTCTCAATCATGTCCAATATGACTTCCATTTTCTGAAACCCTCACTCTTTGATTTTAATTGCAAGGCGTCTGTATGAATGAACACTAATTTTTCAGTGTTCTTTGGCAACAACCTATTTGTTGTTTTTTTTTGTATTTATCATTAAAAATGTGCTCCAATTTCTTTTCCCCAGGAGAGATTCCTGGTTAACACATGCTAAGTACTACCTATTGTAAATTGTTGACTATGCGCGCCAAAGATCGCCCACCATTTGATTGCATAATGCATTATCTTCTCATCTTTTGTAAGTGGATGAGCAAATGCACCAGTGACATATTTGTATACATCTAATTCATCACATAAAATGCCATGCTTTTCGATGTCACCATTGGTACGACACTCTATGACATCCATCCACCCATCATTAACTTTGTCATCTTTTTTTAGACATTTTTCTCTTCATATGGGATGAACCATTATAGCTGCCTTTGCCAAGTGTCTACTTTAGGGATGGGTTCTCCTCGGAGAAATACACTCCGTAACACACCCTGTGCGTTCTTCAAGGGATGTCACAAATTAGTTCAATACAGAAAATGTTGGAACTGAATTAGTAGCATACAACTTACAAGATCATGAGTTTGAGACAAAAAATATTGACATCCCACATTTGCGAACAATACATAGCTTGTGAACCCAAACAAAGAAGTAGGCCAGACTAAACACTACAAGCCCATTCCTTAGATCAGACAAGCATTACAAATCATTTCTGAGACATTAATTCAATACAGAGAATGTTGGAAGTGAACTAATAGCATACAATTTACAAGATCATCGGTTTGAGACAGGAAAAATTGATATCCCGCATTTGCACACAGTACATAGCTTGTGAACCCAAACAAAGAAATAAGCCGGACTAAACACTATAAGCCTATTCCATAGAGCAGTACGAGCATTTGTCACTTCTGAGACTAGTTCAAAGACTTATAAGGATAGCGCTACGTCTTCCAAGACTCTACTAGAATTCTAAGAACAGTACTCAGATGGCAGACCATAAGATTGCTAAGAACAATTCACAGCTGGAATCAGTAAGTGGACAATAAGGGGAGGATGAATTACCAGACAATAGGTTGAAGATGGAATCAACAGCAAGACGATAGGTGAACAATACACCAACAACACCTCCCTTGAGATGAGTGTAGAAAACGCACCAACCTGAGCTTCACTAGTCAGCCTCGAGAGAGTGGCTCCTCTGAGTCACCACACCTGGACTCTTACAGTAGCAGGAGGGAGCATCTCTCCACACAAGAAGGCTACACAAGCAGGCATCAAAGCAGCTCCTCTAGTGCTCTCAAATCACACTCTTCTCTTCTACAAACTCTCCTTGAAGTACCTTGACATGCTCAAAATGGTATTGAACTCCTCTTATATAGGCCATGGGAGACCTCTCCATTGCTGGAAACATACACTCACTTTGTATGGATATGAGAGGAACTGCCTTCTGCTGACTGCATGCAGTGTGCACACCACAAGGAGAAAAGACAGTGTTCAGGGGCTCCCAAGGCAGCTCCCTAGAACTGGAAGGCACCTGTAGAGCCAGCCCAATGGTGTCAGGTAACTGCCAAGGTGGGGTTATCTGCAACTTTCCTTTTACCATCATTTGTCCTTTACCTCTCCTTTCATCACATTTGAGATTTCTGTCTGGCTTCGTACGCAGACATGGTTGTTGCATATGATCTTGCATGACACAAACTAGGTGACCAACTACTCTCGTGTTATTACACAAATGACCACCCTGCCTGTCTGGACAGTTGTGGGAGACCACGCCTTTTGATGGCACATAGGGGGGCAACCACCCCTTCTTGACCTGATGCACACAGGGTGAGCAATCGATTCCATGATCATGGGCAACCAATCCTTTGCATGTCTCAAACATGGGAGACCAACAGATTTCTCCATCCCACATTGGGGCGACCAGCACACTTCTTGATCCATCTTGCATAGGTGACCAACGTATCTATCCATCCAATTTTGGACGACCAATTCATTCCCTTGACTCATTGTAATGGGCGACCACAAATGGTATGTGATACATCTGATTTGGGAGACCACTCATCTGGGGCACACACAAGTTGGGTGACCAACACAACCTAATCTACTGATTTGGGAGCCCAACAATCTCTTACTCACATTCTAGGTGACCACCCCTTTTCACATGATCCAAAGCTGGGCACACATTCGTATTTAGGCAACCAACTCCTTGGTTCCATCTTTCCATGCACGTACTCTTCACTTCTTCAAGTCTAGAAGAGGCAATGTCATCCATATTCCCAACCTTCTCAACTATTTTATGTGTCAATTCATAAATTAAGCCGGTAGTGCTCCCTCCTCTATTAGTAAACTGTCAAACATAAGATCTTTAATATTGGGACACATACTTGCGCAAGTTTCTTGTAACTTCTCCAAAAAAATGGGCTTAAAATGATAGTAGGAAAATCCTCTGCATTTTCTAGTTCTAGATGTCTCTTTTCTAGTGTAATTAGAAGATACAATCATAGCCCACAATCCATTATTTATTCTATCATCAATCAAATTTGCAAGGATAAGAAACATGTAGCCAAACCTTGTTTGGGTAGGTTTGGTTAATTCTTTGTTGCTATTTGGCCATTGCTCTTTTATTAGGTATCCAATTGTCATGCAATCGGTTGCATTATCCATACAACGTGAATCACATTTTCCAGTCCAACATCCATGATAGCATCCGTTAGTTCTCAAATTATGTATTCATGTGTTTTGATTATCCCTTAGTTACGAATTGGTTTATGAGGCATGCATGCATGTGAGCTGCACATGTTTGTTTAAGTCCTCAAGTAGCTTATACATTCTAGGGTGTTTAGGGTATCTTGTATCAGGTAATATACAAATTGCCTGTTGTCAGTGGGGTCATGGTTACAGATAAACTTGGCACATATTGCTTCATTTGCCTTCCTGTACCTTAGGTAGGTACATCAAGGAGCATTGATCACGCTCACCAGATGCCGCTTACTAGATAAAGATATCATGGAGGTAATGTTTTAGGCATGCAATCACTATTCATTTGGAAAAATTAGGATTCTCGGTGACACTATGAAAACAAGTATATTTCCAGGTTCATGTAGGGGAATATGGTGTGCATTGGAATTTTTTCTTCACTTTGGCAGCCGTGACTCTTTTGACAAGTATAGTTGAGATTCCGGCACACTTGAGCGGAATTGCTGGAGGATCCATACTAATAGGTGGAATTTTCAAATACATGATTATTATTATTTATTTCATAACGATGAATTTAACATTATGAATGATGCTATATTATTGCAGCATACCAGTTTTGTTTGCTTGGTCATCTGAACAACTTCCTGAATTCAGCAGAAAGAGGATCTAACTTAATAACTCAGAATAAGGAGGGAATTTTCAGCTTATTTGGTTAGTCGACCATATATTAATTTTCATACTATGCTGAATTTTATATGAAATAACCTAAGAAATATTTTTTATTTGCTTACTGTTGCTGATTCAGGGTACTGGGGCCTTTACTTACTGGGCATACAGCTAGGCCATTTTTTGTTCAAATCCAGGAAAAGAGTGGGTGAAGGTGGCCTTGCTCGGTTAAAGTACATGATCAGTATCTGGTCTTTGACAGTTCTTTTTTGGTATTCACTGAACCATTAGCAATATGGTTAACCTCATATTTATTACCTTTTATAAATCTGGTTTGTGTTACATGGCTTGTCGTTAAATTTACCAGGTTCCTGGCATGGATTTTTGATCGCTTTGTTGAGAAAACTTCTAGACGCTCGGTAACTAAGCTCCACTTTACCTTTAGTCAGAAACTATGATTTGACAAGAACTATGACTGGTCGCTTGTTTAATGGGTTTGTAAGCCTTCAGAGTAAACACATCCGTGTTTAATGACTTATTCTATGGCAAAACAACTGCTGTTCATAGTTCACCAAAGAATACAATCCAGACTCCTATCCTCAAGGAACCTGCTGCATATGTTTTGGGGTCTGCGAATAGATTGTTTTGAGCAACATCATTTTTCTCTCAAATAATATAGAAGTCATGGTATTTGACTATCTTTTTCTAAAGCGTATGCCATATACAACATGTGGCTAGAAGGAAGAAATGCCATAATTTGCAAATTAGACATGCTCATATATGTTGTCGTCTAAACAGCATCAGAGTGCGTAGGCATAAAATTGATTTAGGGTATTTTGGTCCAAGTTAATATGTATTAAAGCAATGGCAATATTAAAAGATGTGAGATCCCAAAGCTTCACGATTGGTGGATTCTAAGAAGCAAAAAGGTCTGAAAGAAGCATTTAGTTAGTTCAAGCAAGGGAGACTAAGCCTCAGCTAAACTTCCTCTTAAAAAAAAAGTTTAA
>CM035406.1:198724416-198799416 GCA_020310875.1 Ceratopteris richardii | reverse complement strand
AATCTTATCCTTATCTGACACATTAATATCCAATGGGTACCTTAAATGTCTAAAAACAGTGCCCTTCTCAATTTTAGTTCCTTCCCATTGAATACTCTGAAAATCCTATGCAAAAATATTAACAAGTGCTGATTTTTTCATATTTATATACAGAGCCGATGCTCCAGAGAAAGGTGTTAAGGTATCTATAATGTTGTCAACATTTTTTTTATCAGCCTTTGCAAAAATAAAGGTATCATCAGCAAAACCGCCGACTGCAATTTGTTGAACCCCATGAAGAGAGATACCATGAATATATCGCAAATTCATTTTGGCCTCCAATGAAAAGAACATTGGTGAAGAAGCTAATGCATATAGAAGAGGACTTAAAGGGCACCCCTGACGCACCGATTGTTCAATAGGAAATGCAAGATTTAAAGTCTTGCATTTATTTCCACATGAGATGCACTATCTTGAGCCAAGATATAAATCAAGCGACAAAATTTGGTTCCAAATCCAAGTTTTTTAAGCACTATGGCAATAAAGTCCCAACGTATATGATCAAAGGCTTTCTCAAAATCAATTTGCATACCAACCACTTGTTGATTGGAAACAGTAGCATGTTCCATCAATAGCTGAGTAAGGAGAATATTATCAAAGATAGATCTTCGATGCACAAAACCAGTTTGCAAAGGGTGGACTATCTTATGAATAATAGGTTTAAGTCTGAACGCTAAAATTTTTGCAAAAATTTTATAAATTATACTCATCATCGTGATAGGTCTCCAATCCCCTATCCATTTAGGGACATCCAATTTAGGAATAAGCTTAACCTTGTCAAGTTTGAATGAGTAAGGCATCTTTTCTTCCGCCCATATTTCATTACAAACCTTCCCAAGCAAAACTTTAAGAGAAGGCTAAAAAACCATCACAAATTCCTTTGTAATGCCATCCATTCTTGGTGCCTTTCTGTTTTTGAGGAGTTTAAGAGCCATGAAGACTTCTTCCTCAAATATACTTTTTTCACAAGTAGCAGCCATATGCGAATCAAGTGTTTGCCGAGTAAAAGCAAGTAATTCCTCCAAAGACGTGAACCAGGCCTCATTTGATTTAAACGACACACCAAAAAAGTTACTTAAATGGTCCGTAGAGTATGTAGCTATAGAGTTTTTATCCCGAAGAATTCCTCTATCTGTTTCCAACGTGGATATTTGAAGTTTAAGATGCTTAGCACGTAAATAATCAAAAAATCACGGAGAATTAGCATGAAGATCAGTCACTTCAGCACATCTCGCTCTGATTTTAGCCGATTGAATGGCATTATTTTCAATTATCTGCAAGCATGTATAGGCATCGCATAGTCGATTATATTCTTTATCAGAGAGTAATTTTCCACAAGCATACCAATCACAAAGGCCTCCCATTTCATACAAGCAGATATTTTCAGCGAAAGTACATGTTGAATTAAGTTGCAAAATTCAATTTTAAACATTGATGTTTGTAACTAGGAATGATTAAGTCTCAATAGGATTTTATAAAATTTATCAGGTATACAAGAGCTCCATTGGGGTTCCCGAAGATCAATCAACAAAGGATTATGATCCAAAAGAAGCATCGTAGCATCTATCCACATTGTAGATATTGCATCTAAATTCTGCACATGAGAGTAATAACATCTGTCTAGCCTACTCATAGCTTTTTTATGTGCCCTCGAATGGAAAGTATATCTAATTGTATGCCCTCCAATGGAATTCCATAAGTCCATGCAATGAAGCTTATCCAAAATTTCTCTCCAAACCACACTTTCTTGCGAGGAAATAAGAGAAGAAAAAGTTGTGCGATCTGCATCAGAATCAACCATATTAAAATCCCCACACAACAAGATACGAGCATCTCTCCACGATTGAAGGCTTACAAAATTTTGAATTGCCTACAAAAGGCTTTTCCAAGCCCGAACCCTTCCCCGGACGAGTTAGGTGCATATATATTTATACATATATAAGACACCTTGTGCAACAACAGATGCAAAACAAAAAATCTGCCTAAGGGGTCATCAAACAGAACTGTGAAGTGAATACTTTTCCTAACAATGAAAAGACAGATTGAGTACTTGTTTTTAATGCCATTATATCGCAATTGAAAGTCTTTCGTGGAAAAAGACAATCCAGCATGATCATGTTTTTTGTGTTCTTGTATTGCCACAACATCCAATTGGTGCCTTATAATCCATCTCCAAAACCTTGTCCATTTACCATATTGACCCAAACCTTGTATGTTCCATGTAGCTAGTTTCATGAAATCAAAGGAGTAGGCTGAGCGGAATCCTCATGAGCCAAAGCTGGAGCTAAGTCTTGCAACACAATATCCATATTATCAAAGTAATCAGTCATATACTTCTCAGAGTGAGTTGCAGATATTGGCCTCATTTGAAGGAAAAGCCGAGTAGCCAGACTGGAATTTGCTTCTTTTACCTCGAAAAAGAGCCTTCTTATAACTAACTTGAGTAAATCCATCATTGTCTACCACCCTTTTTCCTGTATCAGTTTCCCTGCGACCCATAGCTTCTTTACTCTCTCCTTCACCTTCTCTACGCTTATATATATTAATTTCGTCTAGAGTGACAGGAGCTAACGAGTGCACTTGCATATCATTCATTTTTTCTTTCCCCTTAGAGCCAAAACCCTGATCTGTTTGTGATCTAGAAACCAACATATTTCCAACGGACCCATTAGTAAGAGGTATTATCCTTTCTTTGCGAAATATATGTTCCTCGGGCACCAATATTTTGCTACCAGGACAAATGGGAATAAGGTTAACACCCTTAGTTTTCAAAAAAGGACAATTCTTGGAATAGTGCCCTAGGTTTCCACAATGAAAGCAAGAATCAGCCATGTTACCCCACTTCAGGTAAATGACAATTCTCCCAACAGAAGGCACATTTATACCGAGAGTCTTGGGAAAGGGTCTTGAAGTGTCCCAAAGCACACAAATCCTATTTTTATTTGGAGCAGAAATGGCCGGGATATATAATACTTTTCCCAAGACTTTAGCCAAATCCACAAGCTCCACCCACACCGGGCATTTATAAAGAAGTTCTTCCTTCATTGCCTTAACCGGCTTCCAAGGAAATACATGTGCAATTAAACCACATAAGAAAACCGTTTGCTGCTCTAAAAACTATAGCTTAATGTCATTATCATTGAAAATGACCTCAAATAGTCCATGCCCCGAGTAAAAGACCTTGTCAATCACATCCTTACCCACATTAGCATTAATAGCAAAGGCTACATCTCCTTCCAACGGAATACGCGAGGTTAAAAAGAGAAGTAGGCCTTTCTCATGAAACATTAATGCTGATTCCCAAATCTAAGCTGGGTCCACCTTACCTTTTAAATCTCCCTGCACATTCTCATCACGAGTGAGTGCATCCTCCATCATGCTCCTCAATTTGTCCACATCCACCACATTCAACGAAGGGGTTTGAGGGACAACATCGACTTGAGAAGGTTGATGAGAAGGACAATTCATGATTGGCTGAGTACTTTGCATATCCGAGGAAGACGCCATGTCTGTTGAAGTTGAAATTGCTTATCGAAGTGAGTTCTAATCTGTAACTTGTTGACGAAATGGGAACAAAACCTTGCGAACCCTACTTGAAGGAGGCAGCGACCTCTGCGAAAACCTAAGCTGACCAAAAAAGTCTGCGCAGAACCCTAATTTGACCTCCGAAAACCCTAAATCTGCCTATTTACAGCAGCGAATCCTGAGCATGACGAGCAACGCCAGAAGCATCTCCATCCCATCATATATATATATATATATATATATATATATATATATATATATATATATATATATATATATATATATATATATATATATATATATATATATATATATATATATAAATATATAGATATATGTATGTATGTATGTATGTATGTATGTATGTATGTATGTATGTATGTATCATGGTTGGATTGGAACGCGTTCCAAACGCGTATGGAACGTACGGAACGTCACGTACGGAACGTACGTTCCAAAAAGCATTCAGAACGCGTTCAAAAAAGAAAATTCCAGAAAAAAAAATTGATGTGAAATATATACTTGAGGTGAAAAAAATATGTGTGTGTGTGTGTGTATAATATATATATATATATATATATATATATTAAGGTAACGTTCCTAAACGTTCCATATGCCGGCCTTTGCTACTGACCACGTTCTTTACGCATACCGTACGTGTTGTACCAAACATTCCGTACCACCTTGGTATGTATGTATGTATGTATGTATGTATGTATGTATGTATGTATGTATGCATGCATGCATGCATGCATGCATGTATGTATGTATGTATGTGTGTGTGTGTGTATGTGTGTGTGTCTATATACACATATAGACACATTCACACACACACACACATATATATATATATATATATATATAGCAGCGAATCCTGAGCATGACGAGCAGCGCCAGAAGCATCTCCATCCCATCATACATATATATATACACACACACACACATACATACCATAGTTGCATTAGAACAGGTTGCGAATGTTCCACAACTTCGCAAGGTTGCTATATTTGCAACGTGTTGCTTTGCATTCATTTTTTTTTTTCTATCCAAAAAATACCAAAAAATATATTTCACTTAGGAGAGATTGAAAATTATCTATAACCTTATTCAAAATCTTCAATACTTTCAATACAAAGACTGTGGAGAGTGAGAAAGACATAAAAAGCTTTAGAAGAGTAGAGATTCATTTTAATATGCTTTTTGCCCTTATCATCTTGAAATAGATTGATATTTTGGAAATGATAGTACGAGTAAAGATGCTTCTGCAAGAGATGGAGAAGGAATAACAAAGAGAGTTGTTGATAATGAAGGGTTTACCCCAGTTAGTTATAAAAAGGCTTTGCTTCGAGGTAAGCATAGCAAGCTTCAATATGGCTATTCTGCTTCTCCCACGGATGATGCTAACTTTGCTCCCCACTCGGACGATTATATGACAGAATGTTATGATAATATGGATATCGTACTGCAAGATTTGGCTCCAGCTCTGACTCACATAGATTCTTCTCACACTACTCCACCGAGTTCATGAGAATTGCGTCATGGAATATTCAAGGTTTAAGGAAGTACGGAAAATGGACGAGGCTATGGCGATGGATTATTAGGAATCAGTTGGACTTGGTAGTGATTCAAGAACATAAAAAACATGATCATGTCGGAATGCTCTTAGATACAAAAGATTTTTGCTTGCGATATAATGGCGTCAAAGACAAACATTCAAGTCGCCTGTTCATCATCAAGAAAGATATTACCTTCAAGGTGTTGTGTGATGATCCTCAAGGCAGATTTCTTATTCTTCATGTCTCAGTTCGAGAGATATCTTATGTCTGTATTAATGTGTACGCTCCTAATTCTCCGATGGAGAGAGTTAAGACTTGGAGCAATTCGCTGCATGCTATTCATCTATGTGCAAGGCTTCAAGTTTGGAGAAATGCTCGTATTCTAATGTGCGGTGATTTCAATATGGTAGATGCAAATATTGACTGTACAACTGCTTCATCCTTGATATCCTCACAAGAAATCTCTATTTGGACTCAAATTTTGGAGGCCTTGAATTGTAAGGACTTATGAGAGTATATTGGAGGACACACACTTCGATTTACGTTTCATTCCAGATCACATAAAAAAGCAATGAGTAGGTTAGATAGATGTTATTATTCTCACGTTTCGACTTTAGATGCTACTTCCACTATGTGGGTTGATGCCACGATGCTTCTTTCGGAACATAACCCTATTCTAATCTCTCTTTGCGAATCAAATTGGAAATCGAGCATTCCAGATAAGCTTTGCAGAAGCCCCTTGAGATTGAATCACTCTTGGCTTCAAACGTCTCTTTTGAGAGTTAAGGTTGAGAAACTGATTCAGCAAGTACTTGCATCAAAATCCTCGGCATGTATGAAATGGGAATTTTTGGTAACACGTATGCAGGATGTAATTAGAGAGTGTGGAAAATACTTTGCCAATATATTGAGGACGGCTAGAGTTGGAGTTGAGTATCTTATTGTCTTAATGACTGAAAAGGTGGATTCTGGGGAGTTACTTTCTGAATATGATTATGCTCGGCTTTGTGATGCTTATAGATGCTTACGTTTAATTGAAAGTAATGCTATCCAGTCGTCCAAAGTTAAAGCCAGATGTACAGAAGTGAATGATCTTCATGCTAATTCTCAATGTTTTTTTGACTTCGTGCGCACTAAGCATACAAAAAGTGCCATTTCTTTGCTTCAGTTTGATGGCCAATCTCTTCGCGATGGAAACGCTATAGCTGATGCATGTACTCAGCACTTCGGTAAACTCTTTGCGGCATCACATACAATGGATGATGCATGGTTTTCTTCTCTTCAAGAATCCCTAGTTCATACTCCACATGTTCTTGATTCCAAGGCAGTTGATATATGTGAAAAATATATAACTGAAGAGGAAGTTTTTCTTGCTCTTCGATCCCTTAAAAATGGTAAAGCACCTAGTATGGATGGCCTCACCAAGGAATTTGTCTTATCATTTTGGTCTTCTCTTAAAACGCTGATTCTAGATGTATGTAAATATGGAGGGATCAAAAGATGCCTTATTCATTTAAGCTCGAGAAAATCAAACTTATTCCGAAAGTGGAGTCCCTAAGCAGATGGGAGATTGGAGACCTATTACGATGATGAGTATTATTTATAAAATATTTGCCAAAATCTTTGCCATGAGACTGAAATCATTTGTTAACAGTGTGGTTCATCCCTCCCAGATCGGGTTTATTCATAAAAGATCAATTTATGATAACATTCTCCTTACCCAAATGATGATGGAGCACGCTGTTGCTTCTGATCAAGAAATGGTTGGTATGCAAATTGATTTTGAAAAAGCGTTTGATCGCATAAGATGGGACTTTATTCCGGTAGTCCTTAAAAAACTTGGATTTGGGTTAAAATTCTCTTGTCTGATTTATATCTTGGTTGAGGACAGTGCTTCTCATGTAGAGATCAATGGAAGGCTATCTGCTCCCTTCTTAATTGAACGCTCTGTGCGTCAAGGATGTCCATTGAGTCCTCTCTTTTATGCTTTAGCATCCACACCAATGTTTTATTTGTTAGAAGCTAAAATGAATTCCAATATTATTCGTGGTATTTCATTGTATGGGATTCAGCAGATTGCAATTGGATTCGCTGATGATACATTTATTTTTGCAAAAGCAGATGAGTCTAATATTCGAAACATTCTTGCTTTCTTGACTTCCTTTTCGGACGCGTCCTCTTTGCATGTTAATATACAAAAATCGGCGCTGATTAATATTTCCGTGCAACATTTTGAATCTCTACCTTGGAAGGAGCCTAAAATTGACAAAGATATGGTTTTCAGACATTTGGGGTACCCGTTGGGAGTGAATGTCTCGGCTAATCAAAAAATACAGTGGGTATTTCGTAGAATCAAATGTAAAATGGAGTTGTGGCATTCCTCACAGTGGCCGCTTCATGCCAAGATAAGGATAGTGCAAGCTTTTTTGCAACCGTATGTTATGTATTACCTTTTGCTTCTGGATTGGAAGAGATGTCATCTTCATGCCATTGATTGTTTGGTAAAGAGCTTCTTGTGGGATAAAAAACATAACCGTGCATTGGTGTTGTCAGCTTGGGACTTTGTATGTCAACCCAAAGGCAAAGGTGGTCTTGGTATTTTGGATTTTGGCTCTCATATAATGGCTAGGCGGACAGCTTTTCTTATGCGTGTTACCTCCTCTTATAAACCCCTCTGGAAGATGCATTTGGAGGTTTATAGAGAATGCAGTGGTGTATTATAAGGGAAGATGGAACCTAGATGCTTGGAACAAGTTCTTTTCTCACGCTCCACTGCAAACTACTTCATCTACCTTACATGTATTGCTTCAAATTGCTGCACGCTTGAAATGGAACGGGAGACAACGTTACGTGGGGAACTCTTTTGCGTCATTATCTCCGTACTGGTCATTCTTAACAAATGCTCCATTGGCCTATTCTTTAGGTGCGCCAGCTAGGTACTTTAATAATAAGGGAATTGATTCCATTGCAAAATGTTATGATACTAAATGGGAGCCTATGTCTTTTCGTACCATCCGGAGAACCTATGCAGTAGGTCCGGCATATAGTTCTAAATGGATTCAAATGGTTCTTTTTCTGCATCGTTATCAAGTTCCACTTTCTATTGATGCATCGGATCCCTGGCGTGATTGGCTCCTAGCGAAGCACACGAAATGGTGGAATGGAAAAGATTGCACATTCTATGGTTTGATTGTCCGTTCGGATGGTATTGCTCTGCAATGTAACAAGCGTTGGCAGCTAAATAAATCCCCTCTTTGGTGGCATGCCAGGTTTTCTGCTATTTGAGAATCATCTTTTACCTTCAAGATGAAGATTTTCATGTGGAGAATTCTAGTCGGCCATTTCACTTTAGGGGCTTTCCTCTCTAAGCATGGGGTAAAAGGAGTACGATGTCCACATTGTGCTTCTTATGTAGAGACTATGCGTCATGCATTTTGGGGTTGCTCATTCATTCAAAGATGGTGGAATAATCTCCTTCTATTTCTTATATGGGATGCTCAGCCCTCCAAGTTCAGTATCACTTTTCTCTTGTTTCGTTCGGATGATAGAGGTGAGAAAGAGATGTATCTTCTTATTGCTTTGGAATATATGGTTATCTAGAAACAAGAAATTATTCTGCAATAAAGGCTCTGTTCCAAATTTCTCTTGGAGTTTATGCAAAATCAGAATGCGCCTTGACATAGATGTTTTGCCTGTTGAGGATAGAATAGCACTTGCGTCACTCTTAGATGCGCTTTGACTTCTACATGGCTTTAGCATTGGTGTTAATAGTCTAGGATTTCTTTTGGGGAACAGGAAGAGTACTATCTCCCCTCACACTCTTGTATATCATTTTTCTTTAATGCATGTGTGTGTGTATGTGGAGGTTCGAAATTGTATCCATTCCCCTGTTTGAAGCTACTTGCAGGTTGCTGCCATAGTCCTTTGCCTACCCTCGACTATCGAGGCCTGACTCACAAAGAGAGAGAGAGAGAGAGAGAGAGAGAGAGAGAGAGAGTCCAACTCAGCTCATGAGACAAATCGATGTACATGGGTGTATCTTCTGTCAATCGGAAAAGATGAAAGTGCTGAAGGAACTGGTAAAGCTGATATAGATCTATGTAGAATGCATGTGGAGATACCCATGAAAGTGGGGGGTGTATGGAGTGCGATATCTATGATAGTATATATGCAAAAGGGTAGTACAACAAGCATGAGAATCCATTGGAAACGACTAACTAGTTGCATCCTATACTAGTGGGCAGGTGTAAGACGTGATACATAGATGGAGGTGGAGTCAAGGCCATTCTTATTGCTGCAGCAGGATGAGCCATCATCTGGGATCATCTCTCCTCCATGGTGCGATGGTCACGAGTCTGGATCTCCGCAGTCTGGTGTCGGTGAAGTCTCAGGGTCCGATATCCTATAGCACGGGATCATCTCCTAGCTCCAGAGGTCTGAGCCTGCTGGAGAGTCACCCCTCTCAATGTGTGAGCTGAGAGGCTGCTGCACGTCGTGGAACAAAGAAGTTAGTGAGCTGATTCTGTCTCCCTCCTGTCTGGGCTGCTACAGTAGGCTGGAGTAGGGAATCTCTGTGACTCTGTATCTCTAGTAAAAATCGCCCGAGCTCTCACTGAGAGAGAGAGAGAGCTCAAAGGAGGGACTCGATAGCTGGACTCAAGTCTCAAGCTTCAAGGTAAGTTATGTGTTGTATGATGTATCATGTATGTAATAATATATATACATTATGTGTGTATAATATGTGTGTATATAGTAATATGTGTAGTATGTAGTATGTGCAGTGTACACAATGCACATACATATATATTTTGTAGTACATACACACACATATACATGCATTCATACATGTGTACATGTATGAATGCTGAAAGAGATTCTCTTGAATCCAATTGCTCTACTTATACATAACTGAGAACATGTATATAAGTTCATGTTTTTTCTTTAAAAAAAAGTGGAGAACCAAACTCCCAAATGAAGGAAAGTTATATTGAAAGGTAGAGTAAATGAATTCTTTTTAAAATACAGACTAAGAGATGTTTTCTAAACACCTCTTTTCTCTAAAGGAAAACATACTCTATTCTTCTCCAATGAAGAAATGCGAGTCACAATTGGCACCCACGGTTGATGGTGGTTGAAATATTTATGGATGAATCATGAGAGTGCAATGCCTACCCTCGATATGTTTTAGTAGATCCAAAGTGCCAAGTCCCCCTATCTCCTGGCTCGAGTAATGACCTGCCCAAGAAACATGAATTGCAGATTTCATTGCCCTTTTTGCGAAAGTGAAGCTTTGAGAGCCATATTGAATGGTATGAGGCTGTGATTAATCAATTTAAAAGGGGCATGATAAACATATTGTAGAGTTGCACAAATGACTGAGCAATCCTAATCCTCACCTTGAAATGGAGAAACTAATCTCTTGCTTTCCATTTAGAAATCTTCTACATTACATTATGAAGAACCCATCCCGTAAGAGTATGCTCAAATGACAGCATAAGAGATTAATTTGGTAATGATTGAGGTTAAGTATTGGTGTAGATGTTTTAATGTAAGGTCAAATTAGTTTGGCCAGTAATGTTCAGTATATTCAAAGCAAAGCATATTGATTTTATGCGTTGTTTATCAAGAAAATTATGAGAGTGAAATCCATGTACTTACAAAAATGTTACGAGAGACAAGGAGTGCAAATAATTCTCACGAAAACTTGAGTGATTAATACTCCTTAGGTATCTATAAGCAAATGAACATCTGGGCTTGTAGTGTTCACTTTGTGCACATATATGCCTAATCTGATGGGCAGCTGGGCCTTCAATTTGTTATAAAAGGAGGTTTGTTCTATTTCGAACCTTCCATCTCCATGTTTTTGGTTTCCCCCCCCTTTTTTTTACTTCATCCCCTTCCGAACAACGTTTCATTCTTACTTCACTATGTACAGGAGTCTGGAGAACATAGTTTCTGCTACTCAGGATACAATTACCTTTATCATAGCCGTCACATAATCAAGTTAGTTGAGGGAGACAGCTGTTTTTTGTGCTTAGGGCAGGAATAAAATTGATGATATAAGTCTATAAAAGCGACTGTGGTAGAGATTCTCAAAACATCCTCCTCTTCGAAACACTAATTCATTCCTTAAATGAGATATAAATTAGCAGGATGATGCCGCTATAAACGTGAGCTCTTGAAAAGAGACTCAAAGCAAGAATTTCTGTATGTATTATACTTCTATCCATGTTGGAGTAGCTAAATACAAGCATTGTGAGTCATATAATGCAATTTGATTAGCTTCACATCATATCCATTCATACATCTTAAGAAATAAAAATTTCTTCGAGGCTGAGAAATTACCGATATGCAGTATGACAATGAGCAGGATGATTTGAAACCTATGAAACACAAGTTGGGAAGAGTTGTGTGCATACAGTGCATGAGAACACTTAAAGAGTATCTACCCTGCAGGCTGCATTCATTTGTAGTTTTTGCGCATTACAAAGCATAATTTATTGTGGGCCAAGTATGTTTTTTTTGGGGGGGAGGGGATCAATAAAAATTAGATAACTAAGAAAATTGCAGCTCTGCTGGTGGAAGAGACAAAAATTCATATTTTTATATGTTCGGAATCTAAATATCAATCTCATGGCTTTCATTCATATTTTTGGCAGTGCAACTTGACTTATGCACTCTTTATTCTTGCAGTTAACCTTCAGGTGCGTACTAAGCTGAATATTTTGTTATAGCTATGAAATTTCATTTGAAATTTACACATGTACAGGAGACCGTATTTATGTCAATGAAAATTGGACATCGTATAGCGTGCATACATGTATATTCAGAATGTATCATTTATTTTTGTAGCTCCTTCAAATTCGAATACATCTCTCACGTGACAGAGGTGATATATATCTTATGGAAGTCATGGATTGTTCAACTTGACCATAACTGTAAATTTCAGGATATGATACCATATTTTACATTGTTCTGTAAAACGGCTGTATGTGTCAAGTTATACCCAGTACTAGTATGAATAAAATTAGTTCTACACAGTCCTCTAAATTGGTGAAGGTTCTCTATTCTCATTTGTACATGTTCTTAAAACATGTAAAGGGTGGAATATTAATATCAGAATTTTCTAAATGTGAACTATAGAACTGTAAATCAGAAGGCTGTGGTACATAAGCGAAAGAGCCAAATATAAATTTGATGAGTGTTCATGCATGCTAATCAAAGAAAGCTTTTCAGAGATGAATGCTTTATGGTTTGATTGGTATGACTATATGTATGTGCTGTTTGTGTCTTAAAAGTCCTTCAACTTTTCTGCATAGCTTTTCAGAGATGAATGCTTTATGGTTTGATTGGTATGACTATATGTATGTGCTGTTTGTGTCTTAAAAGTCCTTCAACTTTTCTGCATACTTAACACTGTGTATCACTCAAGTTGATGATTATGTTGCTTTTGCTGAGTCGTATACGGTAACATCCATGAATTTCAACTTGGACTATGATCGGTTGCTCTCATGTAGGGACCAGTGGCCCCTTCTCTCTCTTGTAATCGATATGCTTATGTCTGGTTACTAGGAGAATTCAATATGGTCAATCATATTGAGGACTCGACGACAGAGCATCTCACAATCTTTTTGCAGAAATTCCTGTTTGGCAATTATTCCTACAAAATGGGGCTTCCATGAATTTTAGTCGACCGACATACCCTACTACTCATGGTTACACTTTCCACTCACATTCCCATCATCGAGGTTGGGTGCATCTTGATCATATGTATTACAGTGCTGACCTTTTTGCATTGTCCTCAATGGGTTATATCCATTGTTATGAACTTTCATGCCTCAGATCATGCTCCCCTTGTGCCTCACTTACGAGGTAGAGACACTTCTGCATTTCCAACCTTCTCTTTTTGTATGCTGGTGAGAATTAATAATACAATAATAGGTATGGCTTTCTTTCAAGACAAGTTTTGGGTTCTGTATCCAAAAACTTTTTCAGTTGCAAACTTTGATGACAAAAAATCTAACCTTGTCAAACTTTTTGACTATGAGAAATGGACATATGACACTCCTAGATTGCTCAAGTTACCCGATTAACATTGTTCCCATGTATTGGGAACATGTTAATCTTTTACAAATGTCAACAGATAGCTAGAAACTTTTCCCTTGCTTACGTAAGAGCATCTTCACAATTGTAACTTGATCTAGAAAGATCATTTGATGACACACATTCGCTCTGCTATGATTTCATAGTAATGAATCACCTGGATGTGATGGTTTGTCTAAAGAGTTCATGTTGCATTATTGGTAGGACTTCAAAGATCTTTTTATTTTTATGATCAATGAAATGTGATCTGACTTACTTTCTAGTATCAAGGGTGGGTTTGCTGCACTCGTTTCAAAGGTTCATTCGCTTTTCACACTCTCTTATTTGTGTCCGATCACCTTGCTTGGTATTCTCTATAAAATTGTCACCAAAGCTTTGTTATTTTCTCACAGGCCTCAGTAGCAATCGTTCATCCTGCTCAATATAGCTTTTTGCATGGTCATTCTATTCATGACAATGTTCTCTTGTGATCCTATATCTCAATATGATCGTCTGCAGATTAATTTTGCAAAAGCTTTGGACCCTGTTGTTGGATGTATTTTTACTCCATGCGTCGAATCGGATTTCGAGGCAAATTAATAAGCCTTATTTTTCGACTCTGTGAACAAGCCAAAACATCTCTGGAGGTTCATGGATGTCTCACCCCTCTGATTGAAGTGCATCATGGGATATGCAAATGATGTCCTCTAACCCCTTTACTGTTTGTTCTAGCTGCTCATCCCCTCGACACATTTGAGGAGACTGAAAAAGATGGTTCCCTCATTGTCTATGCATTGATAATCATATTATTGCTGGTATCAGGTTCATTGATTATACTATGCTCCTTTATGGCATTGACTCCTTCATGCTATTATGCATGTATATTCTCAACTCTTTTTCAGAGGCTTCTGGTTTGAGGGTCAATAGCAATAACTAACCTCATAGACATTGACTACGGCGATTCTGAAACATTAGCTTGGGATGACTTAATGATTTGCAAAGGCGAGATTTATTATCATCTAGGATACCTATAGGGCATGGATGTCACAGCACAGAAGCAAGCCCAATAGATTCTTGTATGAACACTTCCAAAACTTATTTGTTGGAGAGCCTCTCCATTTTCAGGTGTTGATTTTGTTGACAATACTTCAGCCATATATCATGTATTGAATGTCCTTGCTAGATTGGACTGAATTCTCCCCCAAACATTTTACTTCAGATTTGAAAGTTTTCCTTTGGCAAAAGCAGTCTAAATGTTTGCCTGTTAGTTGTTTGTGGCATATAGTCACCTGACCGCACAGTAAGGGTGGTCTGGGTATCATTGAGCTAATCTTGCACATGCATGTGCAATAATGCACTGTTATATGGAAGCTTTTCAATCATTATTTCCCTTGGACCCTTATTATGTAAAAAATAATTGAAGCAGGCATTGTACATTTCCAAGGGTGCATGGAATTTAGATGTATAGTCAAAGCTCTTCTTGCATGCCACTTTGAAACTTCACTCTGCACTGCCTCAATGTTAGTTGAATACTGAAAACATGTACTTCCACAAGTCCGTGGAAAGGCTATGTAAAAAATAATTGAAGCAGGCATCGTACACTTCAAGGGTGCATGTAATTTAGATGTATGGTCAAAGCTCTTCTCACATGCCCCTTTGAAATTTTACTCATGCACTGCCTCGATGTTAGTTGAATACTGAAAACAAGTACTTCCACAAGTCCATGGTACAGCAGGAATGGGTCTGTTGGAATCAAATTGCATCTAGAATCATCGTATTGGTCACTTCTACATACAATGCCCCTCGTGCATTTGATGGGATCCTTTCTGTAATACTTCCATAGGAACAGAATCACTTGTCACAGATGCTGCCATTGAAGATAATGGGCAGTGGATTTCATTCCCTTCCACATGAAGTCAGTGGTCTGGGGTCCACATACAGAGCAATGTGGATTTATTATTTAGTAGAATCAATGATATAGCTTTACCACCTCTTTGTAAGGGCCTTCATCTGGAGACAGATTGGAAATTGCCATACTTAGAAAAGCAGTTCAATGCTTCAGCATCATCTTACTACTTGGCACTCGACTCAAACCCTCACTTTGCTTTTACATGTAATCTCCGATGGGGCTGGAGTAAGTCAAATGCTTGGTGGCAAACAAGATGTACTCATGTGTGGCATAAGTGCTACCTCTTCACTACCACATTCCTCCTATGGGGAGTAATGGTTGCAGGGGCTTGTACTGGAAGTTTTATTCTCTCTGTTTTCCATGCCCTAGAAGTGGTGATTAAAGAGGAATCTTTATGACACTTTTCCTGGAATTATCCACACAAAACTTCGGTGGATATAATTTCCGACTCGCTGCTTCTCCATCCCCCACCACACTGTACCACATAATATGTGCTTTGTATAGACCACAAAACAGACATTGGTTTTGGCTACTCAAGCACAGTTTTGGATCTTGTGGTTCGTCTCTCAGTTGAGAAAGGCTCTTATTTTTGCTTAGCGATGAATGTTTCAAGATAACATTCCAGCACCACTGCTTAGTTGGACGCCTGCATTCCCACACATGCATGCTCTTTCAAATCAGATGATAGTTTTTGTGCAAATACTCGTACATACTTTTCTAGACTTCTCGAGCCCTTTGTATTACTGTCTCTCTTTTGTATTTACTAGACTGCTGGGCAGTCCTTTATATCGCCAGCCCTCCTTGCACATGTTCTACTGTTTTTGTGCATGTTAATTCAAGTTCAATGTTTTCACCCAAAAAAACTTGCAATGTAGATACTCGTACATACTTTTCTAGACTTCTCGAGCCCTTTGTATTACTGTCTCTCTTTTGTATTTTCTAGACTGCTGGGCAGTCCTTTATATCGCCAGCCCTCCTTGCACATGTTCTACTGTTTTGTGCATGTTATCTCAAGCTCAATGTTTTCACCCAAAAAAACTTGCAATGTAGATATTGTGAATAATAATATGAGAACAACAGTTTTTTAAGAAACTGCTAGCTTGCATACAGTGAATTCATCAATCTTTTACGTATGCCTGATCTATGAATGCTTGTTTATTATTTTAAACAAATCAACTTCTCTATATGGACTCTGTTCCTGGTATATCTTGCCTGTAATCTGCACTTCAAGCAAGCTAAAATCGGACTTTTGTAAACTATGGAAGCACAATACACCAAACTTACATACTTTCTTTTGCGAACATTTTTTTCGTGAGCTTATATTTCATTAGCAGATATGCCTAGATCAGATCCCATATCCCTTTTTTTTTCTTTGTATGATGTTTCTCTCAGACTGCCTAAAAACTCGTACATGCATGCATTCGTGGATTCTTGTTCGTCTATTTTTGCACGGATGTGTGTGTGTGTGTGTGTGTGTGTGTGTGTGTGTGTGTGTGTGTGTGTGTGTGTCCATGTGTGCTTTATGTGGATAGACAGTATTGAATATCTTCTATTGCAGGGAATAGGAGTGCTGGTAGTTTCAGACGCTTTTCCGAATATGAATCTGCTAACCGTGGAGAGGATCTTTACTGAAAACATGCTTGCAACATTCCTGATAGTAAGTTGCCTTTGGACTCGCATATTTGTTTTCGACTTTTTCTATGCGTTTAGCTTTTTCCAAGTTTTGGTTTATATATACTCTGTTTTGAAGGTGGTTTATTTTCAATAACCTTTAAGGGTTGACCTGCTGCTCCTTTATGTGTGCTAAATGTATAAGGAAGAGCACTGAGGAGAGCTAAAATGAGTAGGCCAGAATGTAGGCCGACGACTATAATAATTTAATATAAAAGGACTGACTTCCCGCTGTTTCGCTTTTCACGCCCCCTCGCCCCCCCTTTTCCCGTCTCTTTTTTCGTCCTTCTATTGTTTTTCCATTCCGTTCTTTTGACCTAGACAAACTTCCTATTGACGAATATAAGCTTGACTTCATTTGCAGGCAAATGTTTTGACAGGATTAGTGAATCTAAGCATAAACACTATTTTTGCTCCTGCAAGTATGGCTTTTGGAGTATTGCTACTCTATGCTTTAGTATTACTACTTGGAATGGGCATTATAAACTCTCTCAAGATAAAGATCAAGGTATGATGACATTCAAGAGACAGTTAGAGTGTAGCGTCACAGTATTGTCTTCTGTGATCTTTCGCACTTTCCATGCAACGCAAGCAATCATGACATTCAAGAGCTGGCTAGACTGTATCCTCATAGTATTGGGTCTTCTGCGATCTTTCCCACTCTAAAGAAGCGACGCGAGCAATTATGCATTTTTGACACAGCCTGTGGCCCTGCATTACGTTGATTGTGGTGATCTGAGGTCAAGTTCGAACGGCATTCACTTCAAAAGAAAGACATACATTTTGATTATTTATTGTGTGGTTTTGCCCAGTGTTTTGCACGAATGAAAGACCTATATGATCGAAAACATGCTTTGCCATATTATATTCATTTATGATTTCCGTGGTTTAGGTTGAGCCCCATTTCAGCTAATGGAAATAGAAGCCGAGTACTGATAAAAAATCAGGGCTGAACATTGAGTCGACTCGGTTTACAACTTAAGTGTAGTGACATACATCAATTCTATTATTTCATTTGGTCTAGTCTCATAGTGCTATTTAATTTTCTTTTTCTTTTCTGTTGTTTTAGTTGACTGAAGCGATTGTCGCCAATCTGTGTATGTTCACCTATATATGTTCTTCCGCTGCCCCTACTTCTGAACTCTGCTGTAAAAATTCAATGATAGATTCAACCCTATGAGGCTCGGGACTCGGGAGACTCATCCTTATTTCAGAGCATATGATTTCTATAAGGAGTTTTTAAGTTCTGAATTTCGTTCCACGCGCGCGTGTGTGTGTGTGGACATGTATACTTTAATGAAGATATAATAATGAGGGATCTAAAATGTCACCTAACAAGAGTTCATTTCGAAGAGCGCTGGACCCCCCAAAGTCTTGAGACATCTAATGACTAGCCACTCTTGATGCGTGTACATATCCAAAAATAGCTTATCTACATGTATGATCATATGTTTGAATTGGATATCACACAGACATAGTTCAATGGGTTTATATGCTAATTACACCATTATAGGGCCAAAGAAAATAGCAAACCATGATCATCTAGAGTTCAAATTCCTCTACATTTCACAAATGTGGACTTGAATAACAATTCTATAATTAGTTTACAAATGTACTCTTGTTTTTTTCTTGACGGAAGTCCGACTAGAGGCCTAATCTCTCAAATCATGTTTGAATAAATTGAACTTATAAGTGAAGACAAGCTTAGTACCCATGAGACCCTTTGTATCCCACAACGCAAGGGTTAAATGCTTGACATGGTCAAGATTATAGAGTCTGAAGGCTTGCTAGGGTACAACTTAAAAGGGACAACCCTAAGGCCCAAGACATTGACTAGTTTGACTGATCCGAAGTTGGAGAAACGGTTACAAAGTCTGAAAGCTGTGAAATCAACTAGTCATAAGGCCCATTTTATCCAATCATGGCTGGTAGGGGGTGTATGCAGCACATAGGGATCAAACCCCTACCCCCCACCCCAAAGGCAACAAGCTAGAACACAATGCCTTGTGTGCTTGAACCAAATGGACTCTTTATTTTTTAGAGGAAGTTCAACGAGCCTACTCTCCCTTGCTCAAATTAATTGAAAGAACAACTATATAGGTGATAGGGCATAGTGCCCATGAGAACTCCTGTATCCCACAAAGCAAGGGTTAAAACTTAATATTTGAAACTGATTTAGGGCCCATTACATACCAATCACAACAGGCAAGTGTTGTGTTGAGCCCCCACCCCTGCCTCAAGAGGCAAATGTTCCACCCAATTGAACCAGAAGTTTGGGAGCAATCTACACTCACGAAAATTGATGTGTTTTTTCCAAAGACGACCTACTTATGATAATGTGATTATAATATTGTTAACATCAAATTATGTTAGATATTATGATTTGAATATGATAATGTTTCATATAGAGTTTTCAAAAAACTTCTAACATAATGGATTGAATATTTATTTCTAATAGTATGCATCATAATGGCCTTGGAGAAAAAATTGATCTCAATAGTTTGCCCATTTTTCCAAGATGCAATGATTGCTATCACTATAAATGGTTTTTTATGAATCCTATATAGAACATTATTGGCTTGAATTTATGCTAGGCATTATAATCGAAGCGTAGCCATGCTTCGTATAAACTTTGTTGAACCAATGTTTATTTTGAATACTATGTAGTATATTAGCTTTAGAGAGAAATGGCATTGATCGTTTTCCTATTTGTCCAAGTTGCATTTGTAATTATATCTACAAATGATTCCTTACTTACTCGTTTTTATAAATATCTTGAAGCATATTCTAAGACTATTCTCAATCTGTCTCTCTTTACACTTGCCACTCGTTCTTTATACTACATTAGAATGGTTAATGTACACGATTGTACATTGCATTCCTTGATTATGGAGAACCAAATCATTGTTGGCGTTGAGAAACATAGCCCAAGCTACTCATGAACTACGAAGAAGCTATGGAGGTTCAAAATACATGAGAATTATCACAATGATGAAATGTAAAAAAAGAAACAAGAAATAATATATGAAATGTTAGTTTACATGAGAGTGCATGAGAGCTTTTGGGAGGATCTCTTGCATGCACGTTTGAGTTGATGCTTGTGGATACACCCCCCTCGCGATGATCATTTTCTTGTAATATGTGAAACTAGTGATATATGGCATCACTTAGTCCATTAGATTTTCATATCTAAGGACATATGGGATCCTTAGACATAGACTTGAAGTCCAAATCTTGGGACATATTGCATCCCTTGGTATAACAATGTTTGGGTGTATGACATCCCTGAGGATCTAAGGACATATGGAATCCTTAAACATATACTTGGATATATGGCATCTAAGTGGTTTTGTTGTTGGGACGTATGAAATCCTTAGACATGCTTATACATAAGGGCTTACAACACAAGATTTGTGGTGTATATTTGTTTGCCTCTTTTGATCTTTATTTGTTGGATGTACGCTTCCTTGGATCCATTGGTGAGATTCTTTGAATATAGTCTTTGTGTGTTGTGGTCTACTCCTTGGTCTCATCCTCTTGGTATTGGTATTGTAGCTCTAAGAGTATATTTTCTTCTTAGCATTGGCCCTTAGTTATGTAGAGAGAACATACAAACATAATATCTTTTGAAATTGTTGATAGTATTAGGAACGTCCTACCTTCTTGTTGATATATTTTGGTAGTGATGTGTGTGAATACACTTAGGAAGTTTGGGGTACTTTTTTCCCTCTTTAGGAGGTTATTTTTCCCTTGGCTTATATATGCACCTATAATCCTAGCATGTTACTTATCTTCATACATTCACTTGGTAATATATTTAGTATTGTGTTGTGCTCCAAGCTTCTTCTTCTTCTTCTCCCTTGTGTTGTATACGTGCTTCCATAGACTTCAAACTCCAATAATTGACATTAGAGCAGGTCGTCGCTTCATCTAGCATGTCATCGACATCCCTCCACTCATAGTCTCAGAATCGCACAAAATTGGTGAGCATACTCTTTTTAGCCTCCAAACGCACTATCGCAATGCCTTTGCATGCGATTTTGTCCTTTTATGCCAAGCATATATATATAGGTTTCAGTTCGCAAGTATAAAGGCTTCAAAGTATGCTACAGGTTTAGCAAAGCTTGATAGGTTGGTTTTGTTCAACTTTTTGAGGTATCGTTAATTTTCTGCATTAGGGTATTTAGCCAATGGCCATCGCTGAAAGCAATGATGTATTTCATATGTTGGCTATTGAGGACAAGTTCGATGGTATTAATTACCTGTTATGGGCATACATGATGCATCATATATTGATAGGAAAAGGGATATGGAATATTGTGAAGGGTATTGAAAAATGTCTTACTATACTTGCAAATATAGTTATTGAGGGTGATGTAGATGGTGTTGAAGATGATCTTCAGATTCTTATTCGTGTTGTTGCACCTACTGTAGATAAACTTCGATAGGGATGGCAGAGATGCTCAGGCACATGCATCGATAGCTTTGTCTGTCAAACGTGCCTTTATCCCTCACATTTGCTCATGCAAAGCAACAAAGGATGGGATACACTTACCGCTTTCTGCCAAGCAAGAAATGAGGCTCGTGTTGCTTACCTCTGAAAAGAGTTAGAGAGTGAGCATATGAATGAAGGAGATTCTATGGACATTTTTTTGACAAAGATAAAATATTTGAAGATGCAATTGATTTCTACTAATAAAGTCTTGCTAGATAGTTCTCACTTATGCAAAATGTTCTTGATGATCTTCCACATTCATATCAGAGTTTTGCTTCTACTCTTTGATTCATGATGATAGGCAATCCAAATGCCTTAACATTTAAGGAGTTAGTCTCTGTTTTGTTGCAAAAAGATAAGTCCAAGCACAACAAGTCCACTATGTGTGTTGCCGATTAAGCTTCTTAGCTAGTTAGAAGGGCAAAGGTAAATGAAGCTCATCTACTAGTAGGTAGAAATCTGCTAATGCAGCACAATCAAAGAAGGCAAATATAAGATGAAAACAGAAAAACAAAAAAAACTTTGCAAATATTATAAAGGAAATGATCATGTCATAAATAGTTCTCCAAAACTTGTTGTAAAAGAGCCAAAGAAGAAAGAGGCAAGAATGGTTGTTGTAGAGGCACCTATACAAAAAACAGAGCCTACTTATCTTCTACAGAATGAAGAATGGATGTTTACTACTGTTTGTAACTATGAGCCATCTTCTCATGAGCAATGTATGTTTTTAGTAGACTCATATGTTTGGTACTTTGATAGTGGGACAACTAAACATATTACCTTCTATTGTAGTTTTTTTAGTTCACTTGAGCCTTCCCCTACAGGGAAAATTATCACATGCACAAATAACTCCTCACATCTTGTAATGGGAGTGGGTAAGATCATTTTGACTATTGCCGATGGTAGTTCTTTTACATTGTGAGATGCTTTGTATATGCCAAGGATCAAGAAAAATATGTTATCAATTTCAGCATTAGCCAAGATTGGTTTGGTTGTCAATTTTGTTGATGACATGTGTATAGTTCATAATCTCTCAAATGGCGATGTCACTATTGCTTGTGGCATTTTATATCTTGGGTTGTATAAGCTCATAGACTATGCAAAATTCATCAATGATTCGGCATGTACATTCAACATTCTCAAGTTATCTCAAATGCAAAGCATTGGCATGTACACTTTGATCATATGCATTTTGCTAGTTTGCTATGCTTGCAAATTTTGTAATGTTATCCTCTCTACCCAAACTCGAGGCACCTTGGAAACATGTCTGTGAAGGTTGTATTTTAGGTGAAATGCAGTGTTCCTCCTTCCCAAAAGATGGTTTAGTCCATGCTACTGATAAGTTGCAACTTGTTCATAGTGATGTGTGTGGTCCTATGCAAACACCTTGTTTTGGGAACTACCTTTACTTCATGACTTTTATTGATGATTTTTTCAAGCATGCATGGGTGTAAATTGGAAACCCTTCTTTCTAATTGAGGGGGGAATACATGTCTTCTAGTTTTAATGCATTTCTGGCTGAACGTGGGATAAAACATCAATGTATAGTGTCGTATACACCTCGACAAAATGGAGTTAGTGAAAGAAAGAACAGGTCTCTCATGGAGATGGCGAGGTGTATGGTCAAAAGTCAATCTTTACTACATAGTTTTTGGCTTGAGGCTCTTATGTGTGCAACATATGTACTTAACAGATATCCCACCAAAGTAGTGTAATTCATCACTCCATATGAGGTTTCGCATGGTCGCAAGCCATCTATTGCTCATCCGCGTGTCTTTGGTTGTCTAGCATATCCATAAGTGTTTGAACAACGCAGGAAATTGGATGATAAATCAGTGAAATGTATTTTTTGTTGGATGTAATTATGAAAGCAAAGGCTATCTTCTGTATCATCCATTGACTAAATGTGTTTTGGTTAGCCATGATGTTGTTTTTGTGGAAGATGCAATTCAACCATTACTTTCATGTACTAAGGAGATATCAATTAGCTCCAAAGATGTATATGACACTTTGTTGCCTTCTTTTACAGGTGGACAGTCAGGTATTGATCCAAATGAAGCAATTTCTTAGTCTTTACAGTTTTCACATGATGATACAAATCATTCCATTTTTTATGCACATTTACATGATGCTTGTTGATGAGAGGGCTGATATAAAGAAGGCAAAAGCTATGCCTAAATGGTTGTGCACGCTTTGAGAGATGGTAAAATTAGATGCACCTCTCATATCATACTCATTTAGGCTCTCATGGTGCTTCCTTTGCATCAGATGCTATGCAATGGGTACCTCTACCCTTTGTGATGAGAATGAGTATGTTTCTTTTGATGAAGCACAAAATTCAAAAAATTGGATGGCTGCTACGCAATCAGATTATGATGTTATGAAGAATGGTACCTGGTCTTTATATGATTTGCCTCCAGGAAAAAATGCCATTCGCACTAAGTGGGTATCCAAAATGAAGTGTAAGCCTGATGGAATAGTTGAGAGGTATAAGGCTAGAATTATTGCAAAAGGTTATGTTCAAGAGAGATGCATTGATTTTGATGAGACTTTTCTCCCACATGCCAACCGATCACCATTCCTAGCAAATGTGCACTTGCAACCTATCATGGTTGGAATGTACATTAGTTGGACATTAAAAATGCATCTTTTAATGGTGACTTACATGAAGAAGTGTATGTTTTTTAGCCCCGTGGTTTTGTGCAAAAAGGGCATGAAAACGAAGTTTTCAGGTTGAAAAAGGCATTATATGGTTTGAAGCAAGTACCATGTGCTTAATATGAAAACATACATGGCTACTTGGTTGCACATGGTTTTGAGAACAGTCCAACTCAGAGCACCTTATATGTTAAGCATGCAAATGATGTGCTTTTGATCATTGTGTGTATGTTGATGGCATGCTAGTCAATGGTCCTAATAAGAAGAATACTGTTGAATTTAAGGCTGATTCGCATGCCTCTTATGCAATGTCAGATTTGGGGAATTTCCATCATTATTTGGCCATTCAGTCTATGGAAGTTGATGGGGAAATAGCTTTGTGTGAAACAAATTATATTGACACATTATATAGACACATTATTGCTTTGTGTGAAACCTATTGCCACTCGTATGGAAACATGTTTACATTTGAGTCTTCATGGTGTTGGAGATGCATTTGATGTTGTTGTCTATTAGTAGGTTGTTAAATGCTTGATTTATTTATGCATAACTCAGCCTGATATTCAATTTGTTGTCTCTAAGATGAGCAGGTTTATGCATTGCCTAGGTGTCAAGCATTGGCAGGCAGTTAAGTACATCTTTCGCTACTTGAGTGGTACTCAGATACTTGGATTGTTTTATCCCAAGGGGGGATCACTACGGCTAGATTTACATGCTTTTTTTACTATGATTGGGTTGGTTGCTATGACATTCGTGTGTCCACTAGTGGTTTTGGCTTCATGCTTGGTAGTTCATACATATCTTGGTTGAGTAAGAAGTAGCCTATTGTGGCCACTTCTAGTTATGAGGCTAAATATAAGGCAACTTTCACAACTATTATTGAGTGTGTGTGGCCCAGATTCATTTTGGTTGATTAAGGTGTTTGTCGCTCGTCTTCTTCTTCCACCACCATATTTGTTGACAGTCAGAGTGCATTGGTGGTTGCAAGGAACCCAGTGTTCCATGCTTGCACAAGGCACGTTGAGGCGCATTATCATTATGTCAAGGACAGGTCCTCTGTTGGAGAGATGAGTTTCGAATAATGCCCACACTCTATAACATTGGAGCCCTTTCATAAAAGCTTTGCCTCAAGAGAAGTTTGAAGTTTTCCTCAAAGCTTTGATCTTACTTCCTTTTGTGGATTCATCTCTTTCCACATAGCTTGGCATTTCCTTATACATGAGTGCCAGCTCCTTGTTCACCACATCAATCCTAGGGGGATTTCTTGAGATATTTTGGTAGTGATGTGTTTGAACATAGTTCGGATCCCCAGGGCACTTTCTTCCCTCTTTAAGAGGTTTTTCCACCTAGCTTGTATGTAGACCTATAGCTATAATAGGTTCCTTATCTTCGTGTTCATTGGTTCACCCAATCCAACAATCTCTATGATCTTCTCTTTGTCTTCATATGTTTCTTCTATACTTGAATCATTTGGAAAAACTCCATAGCAAGAGAATGATTTTCCCACTTGCAACTAAGCGAAAATGTCTTCTTCCTCATATGACTCCAAGTCTGGATTCTCCACCATATCTTTTTCCATATAGATGCCAACTGAGTGCATCATGCTAGTATGTCCTTGGTGGTCTAGTCCTTCTTCTGAGTATATATGTTTAAGTTCTTTTCCTCCATGTACCCACATAGTATCCTTGCCCCAATCATGTACAACACTCGCATGCCTTGGGCAAGATTTCCCAATCAACAGAGGAAATCCTCCATCTACTTGTGGTAACCTCAATACAATAAAGTCCAAATTAAAAATGTTACCTTGAACCTCAACAGCAACTCTAGGGACCACTCCCATTAGTCTTACTCTACTTTGGTTGGCCAATATAATAGTGAAGTTGGCTTGTCTTGAAGGCTCGAGTCCAAGCTTTTCCACATTGTGTTCAAGCATCAAGCTAATGCCTGAGCCACCATCCACTATAACTCCTTGCAATTGATAATTGTGATTCATGGGCTCTTATAATCTGTAAGGGGGGCTTCTGTTGAGATGTCAAGCTCAACATGTGATGATCCAGGATGACACGTATCACTTTTTCATTTCTCTAACATGTATATTGTTCATGCCAGTATATGTCAGGGACACTTCATTGAGATTTATTAGATTTATCTACCGAGAGTGATAGCACATTTGGTTCTTGCCAGCTCACTCATTCGCGGACATTAAGTTTTTACTTATGTACCGGTCTTTGTATATTGCACTAGTTGTATTCTTGTTTTTAGATCATTCTTGTACATTCCTTTTTATGTAATAGAAGAAGAAGAAGAAGATCATTCTTTCTTGCCTCAATCTGAGTGTGTCCTTCTCTTTGATTGTGAGAGTGTGTGTGTGAGCTCTCTTCCTTATCTCCTTCCTTGTAACATGGTATCAGAGCCCGTGTGGCTGTAGAGAGCTCATGGAGAAGGTCGACGGTGAAGAGTACGCGAGAACTCATGGAGAAGGCCGACAGTGAAGAGTACGTAAGAACTTGTGGAGAAATCGTGATTCACAAACAACCTCAGACTGTTACAAAAATTGGCGTGAAGGTAGAAGACCTCAAAATATTTTTGTGAGTTATCCCTTTAGGGTCACTCGTTTTTGTCAGATTGAAGTTTCGAAGCCATCTCATCTCCGTTTCAAGCTTGCAAGGTGGGGCCCACAAAAAAACTAGGTCAGTTTCAAAAACTGTAACTTGCGTCGTGTTTTCCAACGCTCATATATTCCAGATCCATAATTTCAAGCGATTCCATGTATTATTGATACACGAAAACTATGTTTTTCTCAGATCGAACTATCATATCATAGTGCGTCAGTGTTCAAGCAGAAGTGCTACTTGTAGTGTTTTGCAGTGTTGTGAATCGCTGCAGAAATGGCAAACCTAGATGGAATGAGTCAGCTTATGAGTGATAAGCTAGACAAGAACAACTTCCATGCTTGGAGATTCAGAATGATGAATTTTCTGATGGGAAAAGGCAACTGGAAGTACATCGAAGGAGAGAACAAAAATGCTCTACAGTTACCAGAGAGGAATTAGACTATAGACCAATTAAGAGTGTATGAAGAATGGAATCAAGGAGCACGAAAGGTAATGTATTGGCTATCTGTTAGCATATAGGATAGCATGATTGGACACATACAGGATGCCAAGACTCCGAAAGAGGCTTGGAGCAGTTTGATCATATTGTATGAGACCAATACAAAGGCATAAAAATTGCAACTTAAGAACGAGTTGCATGCATTGGAGAATAAGGGCATGTCAGTAAGTGACTACACCCTAAAAATCAAAAGCATATGTGAGTCACTTGCATCTAATGGTATGAATGTTGATGATGATGATAAGGTGGAAGTGTGCCTTCGTGGTTTAGGAGCTGCATATAAGCAGTTCAAAACTTCTATACAGACTAGGGAAAATATTCCAAATTTTACTGATCTGGTATCTATGCTGATTATTGAAGAAAAAAATCTTGGTGAGGATTCAAACTCCCAAGGAAAACCTAGGTCTGAGCAGGTAATCTACTCTAGCAGAGGAAGAGCCAGAGGTAGAGATTTCGAAAGTGGAAGAGGAAATAGTAACAAAAACCAAGTCAACAACAGAATCATGCAGGAGGAGAATGAAGCTTGATCCAACAGAATGACACTTGTGGGCTTCATGGCCAGCTTTCCTACATAACTGGCAAGTTACACTTAAGAGAGGGCATTAACTTACCACATGGCTTTTTTTGCTACACATGGTACACCATGGTCCACTTTTAATGCCACTTCCATGAAATTTTTATAGCTCCTCTTGAAGTTGTGTCAATTCTTCTACTTGGGCCTACTCTTCCTTTTGTAGATTAATGCTTGAATCTCATGCCTTAGTTGAGCTACTTCACTTTCTTCTTCTAGTTTGTGGGGCTTATTTCTTTTTAAGCTCTTAAGCTCTTTCCTCAATTGTGTTACTAGGTCTTCAAGTTCCACAAGGTATGGTAGACAAGAAGAGCCAATTCCTTATTGATGTCTAATTTGCTCTAACCTTGTGGCAGTAGAAATGAATTCTTTAATTGTTGTTATGGATAGCATTGAATCCTTAATCTTGCCTTGTTCTCTCTCTCTCTCTCTCTCTCTCTCTCTCTCTCTCTCTCTCTCTCTCTCTCTCTCTCTCTCTCTCTCTCTCTCTCTCTCTCTCTCTCTCTCTCTCTCTCTCTCTCTCTCTCTCTCTCTCTCTCTCTCTCTCTCTCTCTCTCTCTCTCTCTCTCTCTCTCTCTCTCTCTCTCTCTCTCTCTCTCTCTCTCTCTCTCTCTCTCTCTCTCTCTCTCTCTCTCTCTCTCCTTAGTCTAACTCCTTCTCCTAGAACTAGCATGCCTTTGGTTGTGTGTCGATTCCCTTTTTGTATGTCACTTCAACTACTAGTGTGTTTTGGTGCTTACTTTGATGTCCCAAATACCACTTCATAGATAGGGCCAATGAATCCCTATTTTGACGTGTAATGAATTTATGAGAACAAAATTTTAAATGGGGGTGCACTCATAAACTCTTCCGTACCACTTTCACTTCATATCTCATCCACTTTTGACCTTTATTTCTCCAAATTGTGTGCATAATGGAGGCTTCATTTGGACCTTCCATAACACTTAAATAACCTTGAAATCCCTCCAGAAAGACCATTTCCTAACTTGCATTTTACTTTTCTTGCAAAGCCATTGTGAACAACCCTTTTGTGCACTACCTATGCATCCATGTACTTGGCCACTTGTGCACCACTTTGACCTTTGATCAGCTCAACTTTGACCAGGTCAACAAAGGGGATGTCTAATCCCATATCTTGTGCCTATATGTGGGTAGACTATAGGAGGGAGAAATGTTCAAGAGATGCTTTCAGCAAAACAACACATAAGCAATGAAATTTTTATACAAAAAATCACTCAACCCTTTAGACTTTCGTAAAATACCTAACAAAAGTCAATATGTATGACATAAGGGATGAACTAACATCAAGTTCAATAAATTTATCTTTCATTATGGTTATATCTTTGCCATTTTTGATGAGGTTACTTGAATTTAGGGTACTCTCTCTTTGTTTCTCCTCCATTTTTATCACAAATATGTCAATTTTTTATCTTCCTCGACCAATTGGGTAGATCAAGAAGATAGTGGTCATAGTTGCAACTAGGGATGAGTAAGCAACAACAATCAAAGGACACATAGCTAAATGGAAGCTTAATTCCCACTTATGACCCTTGATAATCTTTTTTTTTTTTTCATTTCTAGTGCAGGAATCATTAGTGGAACTACATGCAAGTATGCATGTGTGAGAGTGGTTGTTTTATTCTCTCTCATTCTCAATGTGAGACTAGCTAGTATATGTGCTAATGAATTCTTCTTTTGAATAGGTGGTGATGGTCACTACAACTCTTGTTGCTTTGTTCCTTGTCGAGGGTGCTTGCTTTTTGGAATTTTTTCATACAATCCCTTACTTCCAACCTTGCACTTTAATATCTAGTTCTATAGTCACATGATGCCAAGACATAGTCGTGCATGGGCCTACCTTGTTCGTCATTCAAAAGCTCCATCCAATAGTCTAGCTATGGGAACCCCATGTCAGAAGTAGTTAGGCGTTTTTATTCCTTCAGTGATAGCTTTGATGAACATTTGGGTTGTTGTTGCTTGCAGCGACTTCAATGCCATCACAAATACCATTGAATCATCATGCACATAGCCTCTTATCTTGTCCATGGAGAGGCTATCCATAGAGTTGTACAGTTTTTTTTTCATTCCTTGTGCAATTTGTCAAAGAGATATGCATGTTTTGTGCATAATTGTGGGTAGGTTAGTTGAAATCTCCTCTTTGACTCCTTTCTTTTTTGATTGGCGGAGATTCACAATCTCTCTTTCTTCCTCTCTCTTATGAGATGAAACAAGCAGCCTACATCTCAGTCTTCTCTCTCATTGTCAAGTTATAGATCCTTTCACAAGCTAAAGACTATAAGACCTCGCCACAATCCCATTTACATCTTCCCTTCAAAATCTTAAAATAATGTTTTCTATCTTTTCTAGAGTGGAATATGAGTGTGTTCCACATGCATCTTTATTTCAAGTTGGATTTGCCTCTACATCCCAAGTGCCCATTTGATGTTGTGCATGATGATAGCACTTCACTTTCCATATCCATTTCACATGAATCAACAACCAAATCCATTTCATTTAGGATCTCTCTCTGGCTTTTATTGATTTGGATTCTTGTATATAAGTGTACAGAGGGCATAGAGAGGTCCTTCTTGCTTGTGCATGGAGCTGAAGATCATTATCAAACTATAAATCCACTAAGGTGACCATTTTCCTTTTCTCTTCCCTTCTCTTGTTACTTTCTTCTTTGTTGATAGACTATTCATGCTCTATTTCATCTTCTGTTGGCATGCACTTCTTAGTTGTTCATGATGAGCTTCCTAGAAACACTTAGTTGTAGAAACATGGGGCTCTTAAGAAAACGTTCTTGTACCTCACATATAACATCGATTTTGGCTCTTCTTATAAGTGCTTGAAAGCATATATACTACAAAGATGATAGTGATGAGGTGCTCTTTTTTTTTGCTTAAAGAGAAGAATAGAATTCACAATATATGAATTAATGATGAAATAAAACAAATACAATTAGACTCAATATATGAATTCATAGCACTTGTGTAGCCAATTTTGTCTTGTTGTGCCAAACATATACAAGTTTTGGTTTGCCAGTATAAGCACCTCGAAGTCTTTTGCAGGCTTAGTAGAGGTCGAGAAGGTAGTTCTATTCAACCTTTTGAGATACAGTCATTTTTTTGCATCATGGTATTTTAGGTAGTGGCCATGGCTGAAATCAATGATGTATTCTGTATGTTGTCTATTGAGGTCAAGTTGGATGGCACTAATTACCCATTATGGGCATATATGATGCATCATGTATTGGTGGCAAAGAAGTGTGGAATATTGTGTAGGGTATTGAAAAACGACCTACTACACCTACAAATACAGTTATTGAGGGTGATGTAGATGGGATTGAAGATGATGATCTTCAAATTCTTATTCATGCTTTAGTTCCTATTGCATCTACTGCACAACAACTTTGATGCGATATCAAAGATGCTCAGGCACATGCATTGATAGCTTTGTCTGTCAAACATGCCATTATCCCTCATATTAACAGTTGGAGAGTGAGAAAATGGATGAAGGAGATTCTATGGACAATTTTTGACAAAGATCAAATATTTGAAAGAGCAAATGAAGTCTTGCTAGATAGTTCACATGCAAACCATTCTTAATGGTCTTCCTGATTCATATTAGAGTTTTTCTTCTACTCTTTGATTGATGATGAAAGGCTATCCAAATGCCTTAACATTTTAGGATTTAGTCTCTATTTTATTGCAAGAAGATCAATCTAGGCAAAAGAGGTCCATTATGTGTATTGTAGATCAAGCTTTCTTAGCTAGTCAGAAGGGCAAAGGTAAATGGATCTCATCTACTAGTAAGCAATAATCTACTAATTTGACACAGTAAAACTGAAAAGCATAAATGGTTGTGCAAATATTATAAAGGAAATGATAATGTCATAAAGAGTTTTCCAAAACTAGGTGCAAAAGAGGCAAAGAATAAAGAGGCTAGAATGTTTGTTGTAGAGGCCTCTACACCTAAAACAGACTCTGCTAATCTTGTGTAGAATGAAGAATGCACGTTCACTGCTGATTGAAGCTATTACCCATCTTCTTATGAATAGTGTATGTTTGCAATAGACTCAAATGTTTCGTAATTTTAGAGTGAGGCAATCAAACATATTATCTCGTAGCGTAGCTTCTTCAGTTCACTTGAATATCCCCCTATAGGGAGTTGGTAGGATCATTTTGACTACGGATAATGGTAGTTATTTCACATTGTCAGATGTTTTGTTTGTGCTTGGGATCAAGAAAAATCCATTGTCAATTTCAGCATTAGACAAGATCAGCTTGGTGGTCAAATTTGTTGGTGGCAGATGTACAGTTTTTCATCTATCAAATCGTGATGTTATTATTGCTTCTAGCATTATATTTCATGGGTTGTATAAGCTCATAGATTATGCGAAATCTATCCATGATTAAGCATGTGAAGTTCAAGTTTCTCAAGCTATCTCAAACGCAAAGCTTTGGCATGCATGCTCTGGTCGTTTGAATTTCACTAGTTTGCTACACCTACAAAAATTTGAAATGGTGTCCTCTCTGCCCAAAATTGAGGCACCAAGTAAATGTCTATGATGGTTGTATTTTGGCCAAAATGCAACGTTCCTCCTTCCCAAAAGATGGCTCAATTAGAGCTACTCAAAAATTGCAACTTGTTCACAATGATGATTGTGCTTCTATGTGAACACCTTCTTTTGGGACCTACCTATACTTCGTGACTTTTATTGATGATTTTTCCAAGCATTCATGGGTGTATCCATTGAAAGAAAAGTCCAAAGTGTTTACATGTTTCAAATAGTTTCTACTTTTGGCTGAAAATATGATAGCATGTAAACTGGGTACCCTCTATTCTGATTGAGGAGGAGAATATATGTCTTCTAATTTTAATGCATTTCTAGTTGAACGTTGGACAAAACACCAATGCACAATATCATATATACCTTAACAAAATGGAGTTATTGAAAGAAACAACAGGTCTCTCATGGAGATGGCAAGGTATATGGTCAAAAGTCAGGCTTTACCACATAGCTTTCGGCTTAAGGTTGTTATGTGTGCACCATATGTACTTAATAGATGTCCCACCAAAGCACTATAGTCTATCACTTCATATGAGGTTTGGCATGGTGGCAAGCCATGTGTTGCTCATTTGTGTGTCTTTGGTTGTCTCACATATGCATTAGTATATAAACAACAATGCAAGAAATTGAATGACAAAGTAGTGAAATGTATTTTTTGTTGGATACAGTTCTGAAAGCAAAGGAGACCATCTGTATCATCCATAAACTAAACACATCTTCGTTAGTCATGATGTTGTTTTTGTGGAAGATGCAATTTAGCCATACTTTCATGTACTAAGGAGACATCAGTTAAGCTCCAAGGATTTGTATGACACTTTGCTGCATCTTTTTACATGTGGACAATCAAGTGTTGATCCAAACAAGGCAATTTCTCAGCCTTTACAGGTTTCACATGATGATGTAGATCATTCCATTTCTTATGTAGATTTACATGATGCACTTGTTGATGAGAGGACTGATATAGAGGAAGCAAAAACTATGCCTAAATGAATGGTGAAAAGTTTGCAAGATAGCAAATTAATGCACCTATGTCATATAGAACTGGTTCAAGCTCTCAGAGTGCTTCTTTTGCATCAGATTGCTATGCAATGGTTGCCTCTATTTGTTATGAGGAGAATGAGCTTGTTTCTTTTGATGAAGCACAAAATTCAGAAAATTGGATGGTCGCTATGCAATCAAAATATGATGTTGTTATGGAGAATGATATTTGGTCTTTATGTGACTTGTCTCCATGCAAATAGGCCATTGACACTAAATGGGTATACAAGTTGAAGCATAATCCTGATGGAACAATTGACAGGCATAAGGCTAGGCTTATTGCAAAAGGTTATACTCAAGAGAAAGGCATTGATTTTGATGAGATCTTTGCTCCCACATGCCGAATGACCATAGTTCATAGCGTTTGTGCACTTGCAGCTCATCATGGTTGGAATGTACATCAGTTGTACATTAAAACTGCATTTTTGAATGGTGACTTACATGAAGAAGTGTATGTATTTCAACCTAGTGGTCTTGTGTAGAAAGGGCATGGAAAAAAGTGTGCATGTTGAAAAAGTCATTATATGATTTGAAGCAAGCACTTGCACATGGTTTTGAGAACAGTCCAACTAAGAGCGCCTTATATGTTAAGCGTGCAAATGATGTGCTTCTAATCACTATTTTCTATGTTGATGACATGCTACTCATTGGTCCTAATGAGAAGCATATTGCTGATTTTAAGGTTGATTTGCATGCATCCTTTGAGATGTCAAATTTTGGGCATTTCATCATTATTTGGGCATTCATGTTATGCAAGTTAATGGTGGAATAGTTCTTTGTGAAATAGAATATAGTGACATATTATTGTAGCATTTTGGCCTTGAAGATTGCAAACCTATTGCCACTCCTATGGAAACAGTTTTAGGGTTGAGTCTTCATGATGTCCGAGATGCATTTGATGTTGTTCTCTACCAGTAGGGTTTTGGATGTTTGATTTACTTATGCATAACTCATGCCAATAATTTGTTTGTTGTCTCTCGGATGATCAAGTTTATGCATTGCGCAAGTGTCAAGCATTTGTAGGAAATTAAGCACATCTTTTGCTACTTGAGTGGTACTCGGCTACTTGGATTGTTTTATCTCAAGAGGGGATCAGTACTACTGCCAAATTTACATGCTTTTGCTCACTCTAACTGGGCTGGTTGTTGTGACACTCGTGCGTCCACTAGTGGTTTTTACTTCATGATTGGTAGCTCATGCATATATTGGCTGAGCAAGAAGAAGCCTACTATGAAAACATCTAGTTGTGAGGATGAGTAGGAAGCTTTCAGAACGACTGTTGAGTGTGTGTGGCTCAAACGCCTTTTGGCTGATTTGGGTGTTGTTCAATCTTCTGCCACCACCATCTTCAATGACAGTCAAAGTGCATTGGCAGTTGTGAGGAAGCTTGTGTTCCATGCTTGCACAAAGCACATTGAGGTGCATTATTATTATCTCAGGGAGAGGTTCTCTACTAGACAGATAAATTTGGCATATGTGCCCGTAGAGGATAACATTGTAGATCTTTTCACAAAGGCTCTACCTCGGAGAAGTTTGAAGCTTTTCACAAATCACCACATGAATCCTAGGGGGGATTTCTTGATATATTTTGGTAGTGATGTGTGTGAACACACTTAGCACTGTTGGGGAACTTTCTTCCCTCTTTAAGAGGTTTTTTTCCCTCGGCTTGTATATATTCCTATAACCCTAACGGGTAAATTAACTTTGTACATTCACTTGATAAAACATTCAGTATTGTGTGTTCTGCTTCAAGCTTCTTCTTCTTCCTTGTGTTGTTCGCCTCATTCCACAGACCTCAAACTCCAACAGGATTTCCAATGAGTATAGAGTATCCATGGGTACTCAAGAAGGATTCAAGTAGAAGAATTAAAGTATCCATAATGGATATATGTTGCATAAAGGTAAGGTGTGTGTCCCTAGAGATTTTACGATGAGACAACATATAGTGCATGAGTGTGACACACCTAGTGGGGGACACCCCGAAGTTAACAAGACTTATGATCTTGTCAAGAAAAATGTTTACTAGCCTAGACTTCATAAGAACATCATAGAGTATGTGCTTAAATGCACTAAATGACAGGCTAATAAAGATGAAAGATTAAGGATATGTCTACTCCATTGATTGGACATTCCTAATGGGAAGTGGGAGAGTATCTCCATGGATTCTACAATAGGATTACTTAAGACATTGTGAGGGCATGACTCTATATGGGTAATTATCAATAAGTTAGTCAAAATGGATACATTTATTTTGACACATAGTATAGTGAAGGCACCTGGTTTGGATAGATTATTTGTTGAGAACCTATATTGGTTATATGGTCTTCCTTTAGATATTGTTTCATATCAAAATATGAAAGTTTACTAATCACTTTTGGAGAGCAGTCTTCAAAAGATTGGATATGAAATTTAGCATGAGTACGGTTGAGCATCCACAAAAATATGGGTGAACGGAGAGGGTTAACCGAATCCTCAAAGATATGCTTTGAGTAAAGGCAAACTAATTGGGAAGAGTACCTACCTATAGTAGAGTTTGCATATAATAGTGCCAAGCACTCTTCACTAGGCATAGTCCATTTATGCTTATGTACAGGTTTTAGAAGGTTTTAGCCAAGGTCTCCTTATGCAATAGGATTGCAATATGAAAAAGCCCAAGTTGTGAAGGAATTCTTGGAAGAGATGAACAATTTTCTTAGGCTTGCTAAGGCCCCAACATTAGGAAACATCAAGAAGGCCTAGAGCCTATGTTGATCCACAAAGGAGAGAAATCAACTTTGAGGTAGGAGATTAAGTATATCTTGGAGTCCCCTCTAGGTCTTAAGCCATGAAGATGGGAATGTGTCCAAAACTATATCCTAGGTAATGTGGATAATTCCCAATACTAAAGAGAAAAGGAATGATGGCATACTAGCTCCAACTTCCAGAGAGTAGCTAGATCCATCCAAAATTTCATGTTAGATTGTTGAAGAAGAGGCTAGCTGAATATGAAAACTTTATTCCATATAGGAAGGTAGTAGAGCCTATTTGTGTTCAATCTATTCCACATGAGCCTGAGAGCATACTACACACTTGAGAGAAATAGATGAGAAGTCACCTATATAAAGAGTGCCTAGTAAAGTCGAAAGATAGTTCAGAAGATAGTGTTACATGGGAGCAAGTTAGCACCCTTCAAAGACAGTTTCCCACCTTTATGAAGACTTCCTAAGAGTCTTCTTAAAGGGAAAGATACGAGGAAACATTATGAAGAGATGACCATGTACACCACATGCATGGGGCTCACTGAAAGAGACTACTACATTCTTTCTCTTTCTCATTTAGTCATCCAAAAAATCATGTTTTAGGACAAACCTGACTTAAAGGGAAGGAAATGTTATGTGATATGTGAGGTGGGAATCACCTCTTATCCTAATTCAAAATATAAGGCGAGATGCCACATATGCCATTGGGTGGTTGCATGGAGAGAGAGAGAGAGAGAAAGAGATTTGAAGATACTTGCATGTCTAGGATTTAAGTGAATTGTTCATCTCTCGCTTTTGGAAACTATGCTTCATCATCTTCGAGCATCATGTAGGAAACTTTGAGGGGCAAAACATGTAGAAGCCCTCGGAAGGGGTGTTTCTCCACATATGTATGTATGTATGTATACATGCATGTATGTATGTATGTATGTATGTATGTATGTATGTATGTATGTATGTATGTATGTATGTATGTATGTATGTATGTATGTATGTATGTATGTATGTATGTATCTATGTATGTATGTATGTATGTATGTATGTATGTATGTATGTATGTATCTATGTATGTATGTATGTATGTATGTATGTATGTATGTATGTATGTATGTATGTATGTATGTGTGTAAGCATTACATATGTATGTTTGTATGAATGTACGTATGCATGTATATATGTATGTATTTATTTATGTATGTATGTATGTATGTATGTATGTATGTATGTATGTATGTATTTATGTATGTATGTATGTATGTATGTATGTATGTATGTATGTATGTATGTATGTATGTATGTATGTATGTATGTATTTATGTATGAATGTATGTATTTATTTATGTATGTATGTGTTGATAGGTAGATGGATGGACAAAAGAACATATAAACATTTTTGTGTACGTATGTGTGTGTGCATGTGGGCAACCATTAATGTGGATTTCGATTATGTAATTAGTTCATAATGCTACCAAAACTTTATAATCAAACGATTCTCTGAGTGCAATGTGTTCATAACTTGAATGATAATATCTCATTGCTTTAAGTTTTGATTCTAAAATAGATGATATATTGATGGAAATGTTGAATGCGAGTAGTATAGAAATTAAAGAAAGGAACATCGATGTAGCATGTAAAGTTGATATTTGTAATATCTATAACATACACGATAAGTACTTCGGAGTTGGAGTTCACTACATTCGATTTCTTGAAATCATTTTGTGCGTTCCTAGGTGGTTTTTATTTTATTCGAGCATGTATAGAATGATACATATAGTATGATACTAAATATTCATTAAAAATATATATAAACTCTAATGCATGCAATTGTTTCATGAGATTAGCTTTCCAATTACACACTTTACACACATTGCTAGCATGTCATCAACTCGATTGTCCTCTAAATTCTTACACACACACATACTCACACACACACACACACACACACACACATACATATATATATATATATATATATATATATATATATATATATATATATATATATATATATATATATATATATATATATATATATATATATATATATATATATATATATATATATATATATATATATATATATATATATATCCTTAGTGTGTTCACGCACATCATGACTGAAATATATCAAAAAATCCCCTTTGAAAGTGATGCAATGAACAAAGAACTTGCACTCATGTGTATGCAAGTACCAAGCTATGTGGAATGAAAATAATCCAAAAAAGGAACCAAGTTCAAAGCTTTGTGAAAAGCTTCAAACATCTCCCTGGTTAGATTCTTTATGAAAAGGTTTGCAACATTATTGTATGTGGGCACATAAGACGTGAAGTATCTCCTTGACATAATGATAGTGCATCTCCATATGTTTTGTGTGATCATGGAACATAGGGGTTATTACAATTGTCAATGCACTATTCCTATCGATAAAGATGTTGGTGGAAGAAGATTGACCAATATCAAAATCACCCAAAGGGTATTTGAGCCACATATGCTCAATAGCGGTTGTGAAAGTTGCCTTATACTCACACTCACAATTAGAACTAGCCAAAATAGGCTGCTTCTTGCTTAATCAAAATATGCATGAGCTATCAAGCATGATGTAAGAACCATTGGTGGATACACATGTCATAACAACTAGCCTAATATGTGCCAAAGAAAAACCAAGTAAATCTAGCGATAATTATTCCCCTTGGGAGAAAAAAATCCAAGTAGTTGGGTGCTAGTCAAGTAGCAAAAGATGGAATTAATCATCTCCAAATGCTTGAGACTTGAGAAATGCATAAATCTATTCATCTAAGAGGCAAAAATTCAAATCCGAAGGTAGGCTATGCATAAGTAATGCTCATGCGTTGTAGTTTGTTCATAGTGATGTTTTTTATCCTTTATTGATGCCTTCATTTGGGAACTACCTTTAGTTCATCACTTTTATTGATGACTTCTCCAGGCATGCATGGGTGTATCCATTGAAAGCAAAGTTGGAAGTGTCTATGTGCTTCAAATTGTTCCTGGTTACGGTTGAAAATTTGTGAACATGTAAATTGGGCACCCTCACTTTTGATTAAGGGGAGAAATACATGTCTTTTGATTTTAGTCCATTTATGGCTGAGTGTGGGATTGAACATCAGTGTACAATGCCATATATACTTCAAGAAAATAGAGTTGATGAAAGAAAGAATGGGTCTCTCATGGAAATGGTGAGGTATATGATCAAGAATTTAGGCTTTACCACATAGCTTATGGCTTGAGGCTATTATATGTGCAACATATGACCTTAACAAGTATCCCACCAAAGCACTACAATTGATCAATCCATATGAGACTTAGCATGGTTTGTAAGCCATATGTTGCTCATCTGCATGTCTTTGATTGTCTGGCAAATGCATTGGTGCATGAACAAAAACACAAAAATCTATATGATAGAACAATGAACTATATTTTTGTTGGCTACAATTATGAAAGCAAAGGCTATTATCTGTATCATTCACATATTTTGATTATTCATTATGTTTTTTTTTTGGAAGATGCAATTGAGCCATTACTTTCATGTACTAAGGAGACATGAATTAGCTCTAAAAATATGTATGAAACTCTGCTACCTCTTTTTATAATTGGATAGTCAAGTGCTGATCCAAATGAGGTAATTTGTTAGCCTCTACAGGTTTCAAGTAATGATGAGATCATTCCATTTTTTATGCAAATTTACATGATGTACTTGTCGATGAAAGAGCTGACATAGAGGATGCAAAAACCATGCCTAAATGATTGGTGCAGTCCTTGAGAGATAGCTAATTAGATGCACCATTGACATATTGTATGTGTTTAGGCTCTCATAGTGCTTCCTTCACATCAGATTGCTATGCAATGGCTATCCTTAGTCTTTGTGATGAGAATGAGCTTGTTTTTTTTAATGAAGCACAAAATTCAAAAATTTGGATTGCTATTATGCAATCAAAATATGATTCTATTATGAAGAACGATACTTGGTCTTTATCTGATTTTCCTCTAAGTGAAAATTCCATTGGTGCTAAATGGTTATACAAGTTAACACGCAAGCCTGATGCAATGCTTGATAGGCATAAGTCAAGGATTGTTGCCAAATGTTATGCTCAAGAGAGAGGAATTTATTTTAATGAAACCTTTGCTCCTACATGTTCAATGACCACTGTTCGTAGAATTTGTGCACTTGCATCTCATCATGGTTGGAATGTACATCAGTGGGACATTCAAACTACATTTTTGAATGATGACTTACATGAGAAGTGTATGTATTTCATCCATGTGGTTTTGTGTAGAAAAGGCATGAAAACAACATATGCAAGTTTAAAAAGGAATTATATGGTTTGAATCAAGCACCATGTGCTTAGTATGAAAAGATACATGCCTACTTGATTGCACATGGTTTCAAGAACAGTCCAACTAAGAGCACTTTATATGTTAAGTTCTTAGATGATGTTCTTATCATCATTGTTGTATATGTTGATGACATGCTACTCACTGGTCCTAATGAGAGGCATATTGCTGAATGTGAGGCTGATTTGCATGCCTCTTTTGCATTTTAAGATTTGCTACTCACTGGTCCTAATGAGAGGCATATTGCTGAATGTGAGGCTAATTTGTCTGTCTCTTTTGAGTTTTAAGATTTGGGGTATTTAAAACATTATTTGAGCATTCAATCTATGCAAGTTGATGGAGGAATAGCTTTGTGTCAAACAAAAAAATGAATGTTCAAATATTGATGTTGTCAGACATTGATCCACAGGGATCATGACGTTGTTCCATAGGGATGAGTCCATGTGTGTGAGGGACAAGGGCCAGCTAGCCAAGGTCCCAAGCTCAGGGGATACCCTAAGGTACTTAGTAGTAATGGGGATAAGTGTTGCATGATGGCCACATGTTCACACTAGATTATTCCAAAACTTTGCTATTTTTAGAGTACAAGAGGGTATATATGGATGGGAGGAGAGTCACACACACATCATTCAAGTCTCTTTCTGACAGATGCAAGAGCCTAAATTTGACATCTCAAAGGGGCATGCAAATCAGCCTTAGGTTTAGCGATATGATTCTCATTAGGACCAATAAATAACATATCATCAACATACACAATAATGATTAGAAGTACATCATCTACATGCTTAATCTGTTGGATTGTTCTCAAATCCATGTGCTAGCAAGTACGCATGTGTCTTTTCATACCATGCACATGATACTTGCTTCAATCCATAGAATGTCTTTTTCAACTTGCATACTTTGTTTTCATGCCTTTTTTCCACAAGCCATGAGGCAAAAATACATACACTTCTTCATGTAAATCACCATTCAAAAATGTATTTTTAATGTCCAATTGATGTATAATTAATGCACAATTGTCATTTGGCATGAGAGAGAAAATTTCTCATCAAAATCAATGTCCTTTTCTTGAGTGTAACCTCTTCCAACAAGCCTAGCTTTGTATCTATCAACTGTTCCATCAGGCTTATGTTTCAACTTGTATACCAACTTAGTGCCAATTGCATTTTTTCTAGGAGGCAAATCATATAAAGGCCAAGTACCATTCTTCATAGTAGCATCTAATTTTGATCGCATATTACCCATTCATTCTTTTTATTTTTGTGCTTCATCAAAAGAAATACGCTCATTCTTATCACAAAGACTAGAGGCAATGATTGCATAAAATTTTGATGCAAAACAAGCACTATAATATCTTGAATGAGTAGGATGTGGAAAACGTGCATTTTACTTGCTATATCTCAAGGTCTATACCAACCATTTAGGCATAGTTTTTTCCTCTTCAATGTCATCTCTCTCATTAATAAGTGCATCCAGTAAATCAACATCATCATTCAAAACCTCCAAAGGCTCAAAACTTGTTTCACTAAGAGTAACATTTGATTGTCCACATGTAAAAGAAGTAGCAAAGTCTCATACAAATTGCACAAGAAAAACATCATGACTAACTAGAATGCATTTAATATGTGGTTGATATAAATGATATCCTTCGCTTTTAGATCTGTACCCAACAAAAATATCTTTCACAACCTCATCATCCAATTTTTTGCATTGTAATTTCGACACTAATGCATATGTTAGAAAATTGAAACATGCCAATGAGCAAGAGATGGTATGTGATCATGCCAAGCCTCATATGGAGTGATAGAATACAATGCTTTGGTGGGATACCTATTAAGTACACATGTTGCACACATAACATCCTCAAGCTAGAAGTTATATGATAAAGCTTGACTTTTGACCATACATTGTGCATTTCCATGAGAGACATGTTCTTCCTCTCACAACTCCATTTTGTTGCATTGATGTTTTATCCCATGCTTATTCATAGATGCATAAATCTTAGAAGACATATACTCCCCCACTTTATCAGAATGGAGGATGCCAATTCTACATGTTGATTGCTTTTGAGCCATAACCAAGAACTTATCAAATTATAGATATTACTATGAACAAGTTTCACTTTATGTGAAACTCTAATATAATCATCTCTACATATCTTTTGTTTTTTTTGCTACAAATTTGGTTCTCACCATGTTTCTCTTTCTCAAGTGGTTCTTATGCCTCCCGAATCATTCTTCTAGCAAAAGGACAACATATTTGCATCAAGCTATATTGTTTTGGTAATCAAGGCTCAAAAATTTGGGTTCTTGAACTTGAGGGAGGATGTTCGTCTGACATGCTATAGTCGTGCGTTGTATAATTCTCACCTATTGATCCTCATCTATACTTGCCATGTGTAACAGACACAAGAAAAAGGGAAACCAAAAATCTTCATACATTTTGGCAATGAGTACTCAAACTCGAATCCTCCAAAGTGAAGTTCAGGATATTATGCAGTGAGATTCATTTCTATTTAGTATTATTCTTGGTGTCCTTGTGCAACATGAGCAAGGAAAAACTACGAGAGCGAAGATATCCGAATTTTGAACTCGGATTCTACCATTACAGAGGAAGATGTCTTATCCATGAGGTTTTGAGCACTCTTCACATAGTTTTAAATTGTAAGGAATATTCATCTAGCACACAACTCCAAAGGAGCAAAAGACAAGATCAAGGTTTTTTCATGAGGAAGGAGATAAGGAAGAGATCACTCACACACTCTCACACTCAAAGAGGAGCACACACAGATATTGAGGCAAGGAAGAATGATCTTCTTCTATTACATAAAAGGAATATACAAAAATGATCTAATACAATAATACAACTAGTGCAATATATAAAGAACAATACATAAGGAAAAACCCAATGTCTACAAATGAGTGAGCTTGCAAGAAAAAAGTGTTCCATAACTATTAGTAGATGAATCTAGTAAATCTCAATGAAGTATCCCTGACATATATCGGCATGACCACTATACATGTTAGAGAAATGAAAAAGTGATATGTATCATCCTCGATCATCACATGTTGAGCTTGATATCTCAACACTCCCCCTCAAGCTCAACATCATGTCCTGTAATCCAATTGAAGCACCTCTATACTTAGCCTCTATACTCGACAAAGCAATAGTGGGTTGTTTCTTACTGCTCCATGTAATAAGTGCACTTGAAAACTTTAGAACTCAAGATACTCCTAAAGATAAGCCATTAAATGAAATAGTCTAGTCTTCTATTTCATGAATCTCACGTTGTTCTTATCATATTCAAGGTGAACTTTTCTTTTGGGAATACAAGAAATTCCAAGAAATGGATCTTCATTGATCCATGAACTTTTTACCAAAGAGACTCAAGAACAAGAATACATATCACATAAATGAGAGTTAAATTGAAACTTTTATAATGGAATAGGAAACCATATCCTAAAGGTGATATTTATCTTTTCGTTTGATACTAAGGAAATGAACACAACTGAAGCCCTAAAACTTATGAATATTTTTTGAAAATCTAGAATTCCTTTCAAATATCCTTCCAGTAGTGCAAAAGCTTCCAAAATTAATCAATTGCTCATGTTGTTGCTTCCTTAGACGGAACCTCAAGTATTGAAAGAATGTTCCTTAGTTGTGTGAATGCAATTCTTCAAGCAAGTTAGACAGCAAGTAGTTCCCAAGAAGTCCCAAACCACCCATAGTGGTACTTAAAGTCCACTGGTTGATATCACCTAGAGGTGTAAAAATATTTATAAGATTCTTAGCTTTGGAATCTGACACGACGTAGCACATGCTTTGACTTGAGTTGAGGGAAAGGTCTCTAAAATCCCATGGGTAAGCGAAGAAGCTTTCGATAGTTTAAGAGATCTTAGCGATAAAGGCTAATTCTTTATTCTTGTTTCAATGTCAACAAGACTTGATCAAGCTTGGCAATGTTTTTTCAAGAAATTGCGATTGGAACTACTCCAAAGTTTGCCCAAGTATTGGCAATCAAACTCCTTTTGGGAATTTTTCACTCAAGTTCCATTCATCCAATGGAAAGTGTGAAAAGACTAAGTTGTTCCAAGTCTAAATAGAGTAAAAATGTTTGGAGTAGGTAGTCTCCAACCATGCTAATGTTAATTTAGTCTCTAGTTGGTAAAACATAAAGTTTAACCATCATTAAAGGGATTTTGGTGAAATCCAAAAAGTACGAGTGGATGCTTAGACTTAAGCAATAGAGAGATTCCTATAAAATCCTAGCCAGGGTAGCTACTCAAAGCTGTAGTAAAAGGAATCTAAAGACATGAAGTGAAAATCTCGTGTCACTACAAATTGGTGAGGATTTCTATTGAAAGCCCTAGCAAAGAAGGATGGATGTTCCATCCAAAGCTTTTCAAGTTTCCAAGGAAAAAGCACAAGATCGTGAAACGATCGTGTGAAGGAATCAAAACTTAAAATATCAAGTTAGAGGTAATGCCTGAGACTTCAAACTTCTTTTAAAGAATTGAAGTGAAAAGATACTATATAAAGATATTTAGACTTTAAGATACATAAAACTCACATGACAATGTGAATATAAAATAGGGTGGTATGAAACACTAGATTTTATACTCATATTAATGTAGGAAAGATGGTATGGGACATGGGACACTAGGATGGTAGTTATTTTTTAGTACTAGAATGAACCTTGAAGTTAGATTTGATCCTCAAGGGAATTAAAACTTCAAAGGAGAAGTTTAAATTCAAGGAGGATAAAAGCATGATCTCAAGATACTTTAAGATCAAGTAAGTAAGAAGATGCAAAGTAAGTAAGTTCCATCTTCTTTTTCAAATAGGACAAAGACTTGTTCTTATTTGAATTATGGAACACTTCAAGATAAGGTGTTGTGGATTTAGAAATATTTTTTTGAAGAAGTAGGACTTTGATATTGAAATGATCCTTTAAACTAAGGAATAGATTGACTAAGTCAAGCACCAAGTTCCTAGTGTAACTCGATAAATGCAATCCTTTGACTCAAAGAAATGCACAAGAATTGCACTTCAAGTAAACATTCATAAAGAGATTGCATAAAAGAAAGATTAAATTAGTCTCAAGTGAAGCATTATTTTGAGTAAAATATGATCCTTTGAATCTCAATGGATCATCACACTGATGTTGGATACCACACTATTATCTTGTGGTTAGATGATGTTACTCCATGAAAATTTTTGTGAATCTAGTTTATTTCTCTTAAAGATAGATAAATTGCTTCAATACCTTGTTTAAACAGACCTTTTAAAACTTCAGGTCTTGGGTCATCTAGAATCTTACTCATAGCAAGTTTACGTATCTTCAAATTTTGAATTGGTTATACAAAGTTTTAGTTCTTTCTTCCACTTTCCAAAACTTTTTTATTTGACTCAAATAGAGTACATATTTATTTTCATGAAAGCCCATGATTAATCAAATGGAATCAGGTAACTAAATTAAGCATCACAGATAGATGTTGTGTACGAAAACCCTTTCAATCTTCAAAAAATGCTAATTCTAAGTTGACTTATTCATTTGAGTTTGCTTCAAGTTAGCTAGCACAACTCTAACTACTTTCTAGAGTTCAATACGCCCTAGAATAGGGAAGTTAGGAATTGCTCACCAGATTGACACTTCCCAAGAACTTTTAGCTACAGTCTTTTGAGAAAAGTGTCCTACATTGGACTATTTTCATTTTGGATTTTACTTGGCCAAGCTAAAGTAAGTTTGAACAAAAGTAAATGGAAAACTTTCCCCTACATTTTACATAGGATTTTCAAGCCCATTTGGACAAAATAACCATGTGCTAATCACACAACACAATGGCACGTAAATTTCAATGTTAGGAAGAGAATGAAGTTTCTACATGAAAAACGAAGGCATCTTTCATTCATGAAAAATAAGAAATCTTTAAAATAAACTATGTTTTGAAATCAAAAGCAACACAAGCAGATTCAACCCCTCATTACACAAGGAACAATCTAAGAGGGGAAGGAGCTAAAATTTTCTCTCTTGCCACGAGCATCTCCGTTTTGAAGGGAAACACGAATCGGCATGATTATACAAGGAACTTCTTCCATGCAACGTTGCATCTACAACTTTGAAACAAGAAAGGGTGCGAAGAAAGGTCAATCAAAAAGAAGCAAGCCACAAAGGAAGAAAAAACCAAAATCCACATGCACCTTATAGAAAGAACGGATGACCCTCGAGGATGATCAAAGCTCAAAAACAAACCAATGACAGATTCCAAATTTGTTCTCCTCGCAGTCTCTTTCTCTCTCTCTCTCTCTCTCTCTCTCTCTCTCTCTCTCTCTCTCTCTCTCTCTCTCCATGAAACTACCCTAAGGCATGTGTGCCATCTGGCCACACATCTTAATCTAGGAGAAGAGGTGGTTCCCACCTCATCTCACATAGCAGTGGTGGTAGAAGACTGACCAACACCCAAATCAGCCAAAAGGCATCTGAGCCACACACACTCAATGGCCACTACTAAATCTGCCCTATACAATACCTCACAACTAGAAGTGGCCACAATAGGTTGCTTCTTGCTCAAAAAAGATATGCATGAGCTACCAAGCATGAAGCAAAAACTATTGATAGACACATGAGTGTCATACCAACCAACCCAATTTGAGTCAGAAAAAGCATCTAAATCTAGCAGTAATGATCCATCTTGTGATAAAATAATCCAAGTAGTCGGGTACCACTCAAGTAGTGAAAGATGTGCTTAATTGCTTGCCAATGCTTGAGATATGGGCAATGCATAAACCTACTCATTTGAGAGACAACAAACTAAACATCATGTTGAGTTATGCATGAGTAAATGAGCATCCAACAACCTGCTGATAGAGAACAACATCAAACGCATCTCTAACATCATGAAGACTCAATCATAAACCTACTTCCATGGGAGTGGCAATAGGTTTGCAATCTTCAAATCCAAAATGCTACAATAATGTGTCAATATATTTTGTTTGACACAAAGCTATTCCTCAATCAACTAGCATAAATTGAATGGCCTAATAATGGTGCAAATGGTCCAAACCTCATATCTCAAAAGAGGCATGCAAATCAGCCTCAAATTAAAGCAATATGCTTCTCATTAGGACTAGTGAGTAGCATGTCATCAACAATACAACAGTGATGAGAAGTACATCGTTTGCATGCTTAACATGTAAGGTACTCTCAGTTGGAATGTTCTCAAAACCATGTGTAGTCAAGTAGGCATCTTTTCACACCAAGTACATAGTGCTTGCGTCAAACCATATAATGCCTTTTCCAATTAGCACACTTTATTTTCATGTCCATTCTGCACAAAACCATGTGGCTGAAATACGTACACTCCTTCATGTGGTTGAAATACATACACTTGTTCCACCTAGCTTATGTTTCAACATGTATACCCATTGAGTTCTAATGGCCTTTTTGCCTAGGGGCAATTCACATAAAGAACAAGTACCATTCTTCATAATAACATCATATTTTGATTGCATAATAGCCATCCAATTTTTTTAATTTTGTGCTTCATCAAAAGAAATAGGCTCATTCTCATCATAAAAAAGGAAGAACTATGAGAGCCTAAACAAATATGATATTTCAATGGTGCATCTAATTTGCTATATATCAAGGTTTGCACCAACCATTTAGGCATAGTTTTTGCCTCCTCTACGTCACCCCTCTCATCAACAAGTGCATCATGTAAATATGCATAAAAATGGAATGATTTGCATCATTATTTGAAAGTTGTAAAGGACAAGAAATCACCTCATTTGGACCATCGTTTGACTATCCACCTGTAAAAAGATGAAGAAAATTTTCATACACCTCTTTAGAGCTAGTTGATGTCTCCTTAGTACATAAAAGTAATGATTGAATTGCATCTTCCACAAAAACAACATCACGGCTAACCAAAATGCCTTTAGTGTATGGATGATATAGATGATATTCTTTGCTTCCAGAACTATACCCAACAAAAATAAATTTTAATGCTTTATCATCCAACTTTCTGTGTTGTTGTTCAAGCACTAATGCATATGTCAAATAACCAAAGACATGCAGATGAGAAACAGATGTCTTCCAACCATGCCAAGCCGCATATGGAGTGATCATTTGAAGTGATGTGGTAGGACACTTGTTAAGTACATATGGTGCACACATAACAGGATCAAGCTAGAAGCTATGTGCGAAAGCCTAACTTTTGACCACACACCTCACTGTTTCCATCAGAGACTTGTTCTTTCTTTCAGCACCTCCATTGTGTTGAGATTTATATGGCATTGTAAATTGATGTTTTATCCCATGCTCAGCAAGAAATGCATTAAAATTAGAAGACATGTATTCCCCCCTTGATCAAAATGGAGGGTGCCCAATTTACATGTTAAAAGATTTTGAGCCATAACCAAGAACTCTTTGAAGCACATAAAAATTTTGGACTTTGATTTCAATGGATACACCCATGCATGCCTAGAGAATTCATCAATAAAAGTCAAGAAGTAAAGTTAGTTTCCAAATGAAGGTGTTTTCATAGGACCACATACATCACTATGAACAAGCTACAATTTATGAGGAACTCAAACAAGGCCATTTTTTTGGAACGAGGAACATTTCATTTTTCCCAAAATACAACCTTCACAAATTTAGATGACCAAAGCATGCATGTCATAGCTTTACATTGAGATAGCTTGAGAATCTTGAACTACACATGATGAACCATTCACAAATTTTGCATAGTGTATGAGCTTATATAGCCCATGACATAAAATTCTAAAAGCAATAACAACATCACCATTTCAGAGATCGTGAAGTGTACATCTATCATCAACAAATTTGACAACAAGACAATCTTGGCTAATGCTAAAGCTAACAACATCTTGATCCCTGGCACATACAAAACATCTAACAATGTGAAAGAAGTACCATCACTAGTAGTCAGAATGATCTTACCAACTCCCATTACATGATAAGAGGAGTTGTTAACACATGTGAAAGTATCCCATGTGAGGGTAAGCTCACGTGAACCGAAGAAACTATGCTACAATTTAATATGTTTGGTTGCTCCACTATCAAAGTAAAAAACATTTGAGTCTATTGTAGAACATACATTGCTCATGAGAAGACGTGACATAGCTGCAAACAGTAGTAAATGCCCATTCTTCATTCTCAACAAGATTAGCCGACTTTGTTTTAGGTGTAGAGGCCTATGCAACAACCATTCCATCCTCTTTCTTCTTTGCCTCTTTTGCAACCAGTTTAGGACAACTCTTTATTACATGATCATTTGCCTTAAAATATTTACAAAACAATTTCTAATTTTATGTTTTCTTCTCATCTTTGTCTTCCTTCTTTGATTGTGTAGCATTATCAAATTTTTTCTTACTAGTAAATGAGCTCAATTTACCTTTGCCCTTTTGACTAGCTAAGAAAGCTTGATCTGCAACACGCATAACTGACGTACTCTGCTTGTTCTGAACTTCCTGCAACAAAATAAAGACTAATTAAGGCATCTGGATTGCCTTTCATCATCAATCAAAGAGTAGAAGCAAAAATTTGATATGAATATGGAATATAATTAAGATCAGTTTGCACAAGTGAACTATCTGGCAAAACTTCATCTGATAAAATCAAGTGCTCCTTCAAATCTTTAATCTTTGTCAATAAATTGTCCATAGAATCTCCCTTATTCATATGCTCACTCTCCATTTGTTTTTGGAGGCAAGCAACATGAGCCTCATTTCTTGCTGGGTATAAATTTGTAAGTGTATCCCAAGCATCCTTTCTTGTCTTGTAAGAGAGAATGTGAGGGATAATGGTACATTTGACAAACAAAGCTATCAATAAATGCACATGATCATCTCTTCCATTCCAACAAAGTTGCTCTCAAGTAGGTGAAGCAAAAACTGCAACATGACTATGATATTAAAGATCATCATCTTCAATGCCATATGCATCACTTTCAATAACTTTATTTGCAGGTTTAGTAGGATGTTTTTCAACACCTTGCACAATACTCCACGACCCTTTTGCTACCAATACATGATGCATCATATATGCCCACAGTTACTCCCATCCAACTTATCCTCAACATCCAACATATGGAATACATCATTGCTTTCATCCATGGCCAATGACTAAATACTCTAATGCCAAAAATTGATTGTATCTCAAAAAGTTGAATAAAAGCACCCTATCGATCTCTTATAAAACTATATCAGATTTTGAGAGGCTTGTATTAGCGAACCAAAACATGTATATAGAAACATGCCCAATTTAATTTAGAAAAGCATGCAAATATGGTGGTAATCATCCACTCGTAGGATAAAACAATCCAAGTAGTTGGGTATCACTCAAGTAATGAAAGATGCACTTAATCATCTGCCAATGCTTGATATATGGAAAATGCATCAACCTACTCATATCAAAGACAAAAAACTAAATATCATGTCGGGTTATGCATATATAAATCAAGCATCCAATAGTGTGCTGATAGAGAACAACTCCAAATGCATCTCAAGCCTCATCAAGACTCATTCGTAAATGTGTTTCCATGGGAGTGGCAAAAGTTTTGCAATCTTCAAGGTCAAAACATTGCAATACTATGTCAATTTTGTTTAACACAAAGTTATTCCCCCATCAACTTGCATAAATTGAATACCCAAATAATAATGCAAATGACCCAAATCCGACATCTCAAAAGAGACATGCAAATTAGCTTTAGATTCAGTAGTATGATTATGTTATGACCATTGAGTGGTATATCATCAACACATACAACAATGGGAATTTTCTAAAATATATGTGCTAGCAAGTAGGCATGCATTGCTTCAATACATACAATGCATTTTTCAACATGGACATGCACAAAACCATGAGATTGAAGTGCATGTACTTCTTCATGTAAATCACCATCAGAAATGCAATTTTAATGTCCAATGGATGTACATTCCAACCATCATGAGCTACAAGTGCAAAGATGCTATTAGTGGTGGTCATTCGGCATGTGTGAGCAAACCTCTCATCAAAATCAATGCCTTTCTCTTGAGCATAACCTTTGGACCCAATCCTAGCCTTATACCTATCAATTGTTCCATCAGGATTATGTATTAGCTTGTATACCCATTTAGTGTCAATGGCCTTTGGAGGCCAAGTACCATTCTTCATACTAGCATAATTTGTGATTGCATAATAGCCATCCAATTTTTTAAATTTTGTGCTTCTTAAAGAGAAATAGGCTCATTCTCATCACAAAGACTAGAGACATCCATTGCATAAACATGTAATGCAAAAGAAGCATTATGAGAGCCTAGATGAGTAGGATATGACAAAGATGCATCTAACTTGCTATCTCTCAAAGTCTTCACCAACCATTTAGGCATTCTTTTTGCCTCTTCTATGTCAACTCTCTCATCTATAAGTTCATCATGTATTTGAAACCTGTAAAGTTTGACAAATTTCCTCACTAGGAGAAGCGTTTGACTCTCCACCTATAAACAGATGCAACAAAGTATCCTTTGAGTTGAATGATGTCTCCTTAGTACATGAACGTAAGGGCTAAATTGTATATTCCATAAAAACAACATCAAAATAACTAGAATGTGTTTAGCCTATGGATGATATAGATGATAGCCTTTGCTTTCAAAATTCTACATAACAAAAATACAAGTCACTACCTTATCATCTAGTTTCTTATGTTGTTGTTCATGCATATGCTAGAAAACCAAAAACATGTAGTAATAGATGGCTTGCAACCATGGCAAGCCTCATACGGAGTGATAGACTACAAAGATTTGGTGGGACACCTGTTAAGTACATATGGTGCACACATAACAATCTCAAGCTAGAAGCTATGGTAAATCCTCACTTTTGACCATATACCTCTCCACTTCCATGAGAGATGCATTATTCCTCTCAACAACTCCATTTTTTAAGGTGTATATCACACAATACATTGATGTTTTATCCCATGATCAACCAAAAATGCATTAAAATAAAAAGATATATACTCCCCCCTAGATCATAATGGAGGATGCCCATTTTACATGCTCACATATTTTTACCCATAACTAGGAACTATTTAAAGCACATAAACACTTGAGACTCCACTTTTAGTGGATAGACCCATGCATGCCTAGAAAAGCCAGCAATGAAATTCATGAAGTATAGGTAAGTCCCAAATGAAGGTGATTGCATAGCACCACAAACATCACTATGAAAAAGCTACAATTTGTGCAGCTCTAATTGAACCATCTTTTGTTCAAGCTGGAGGAAAAAAACCTCCTAAAGATTGAAAAAAGTTCCCTGGCAGTCCTAAGTGTGTTCACACATATCACAACTAAAATATATCAATAAATCCCCTGCAATTGATGTGGTGAACAAGGAGTTGGCACTCATGTATAAGGAAGTGCCAAGCTATGTGGAATCACTCCATAAGAAGTAAGCCCAAAGCTTTGCGAAAAGCTTCAAACTTCTCCCTAGGTAGATCCTTTATGAAAAGGTTTGCAATGTTCTCCTGTGTGGGCACATAGGCCAAACTGATCTCTCCAACAAAAAACCTCTCCCTATCATAATGATAGTTCACCTAAATGCACTTACTACAAGCATGGAACATAGGGTTCCTTGCAACTGCTAATGCACTTTGACTATCACTGAAGATGGTGGTGGTAGACAACTGACCAACACCCAAATTAGCCAAAAGGTGTCTGAGCCACACACACCTGTCAAGGTTGTCCTATACCCAACCTCACAAACTAGAAGTGGCTACTATAGGCTCCTTCTTGCCCAACCAAGATATGCATGAGCTACCAAGCATGAAGCAAAAACCACTACTAGACACACAAGTGTCATAGCAACCAGTCCAGTCAAAGGTAGAAAATGTTGGAAAACAATGTCCATTGGTCCATTTTGTCCAGACTTTACAACATGAGTAGCTACTTTTTTTTTTGAGGGTACAATGAAATTGGAAAGCATACTGAAATGGAAATACACACTCACACACCCAACCTCGTAAGGTAGAGGCACCCATCATGAGAGACTCATGGGCATGTCCAGCCAGGACTTGAACTCAAGACATCTTCCTCAAGCTTCAAGGCATCAGCCCACTAGGCTACGCGGCTACGGACATCAATAGCTACTTTTTAGTAGTCCCTCTACATCAAAAGCGTGTTGGCGCATTGGGTGGAGTAAATCACTCTAAAAACAGTCGCCAGGGTTCGATACCCACGAACGACAGCACGACGAAGGAGTGAAGGATATTTTTGGCATGTTTTTTTTATGTAAAAAAACACCTATGGGCGACAGATTCAGCTACATAAGCTTTTTGCGATCACGTTTTCATGTAGAGCTTTATTTATGTGCTTTTGAAGGAGCTTTTGGAGAGATATACAAAGCTATATAAGAAGAGTTTGTCTCATTATCTATTCATCCTTCACCTAGTTCAACACAAGCTTTGGAGCTTGGTCCCTCATTAGAGGTGGTGCTTCTAGCACATGGGGCAGCCATGGTGCTATCTTGGAGCATGTTGAGGAGCAGCTATGGGGTTCTTCTTGAAGAAGAAAATTGTGCTCACACTCTTGCTTATGGAGAGGCTATTAGCAGCTTGATGGTGTGGATCAGCCATTTACATGATGTATTTGAAGATTGTCTTCTACATGAAGATTTCGGGTTACTTCAACGACATTGGATGGTGGTTAACATAAGATTTACATCTTATGTTAAGAATTCAGGTACATATTCTCTTTATGCACACAGGTACTACTTGGAGTTTATGGAGGCAGTAACGTCCATATCAAGAGGAGTCCTATCTCGCATAGGTACAAGAGAATCAGTACGTATATGCTTTGTGCATATTTGGATGAGGTGTTAGAGAAGATATGTTCATATGAGTTTGAGGATTTCCGACAGCAAACTTGTTAGCATTCTTTGCTACTTTTGTAAGTATGTGATCTTTCACACACGTGTCTGACTTAGGGTCTTCCATAGCCTAAGGTTAGATGAGGGTTTGTTGATTATCAGTTTTAGACTGATCCTTCCTCTTTCTATCACTCATATTCACTCTTCTACAACCTATTAGTCACACATCTCATATATATTCAGATTTCTGTCCATACATCTGAATATATTTTTGTTACATTTGTACATGCATTCTTCCATCTATTTTTGTTCGCATAGAGTGGTTGAGAGTTTTGCTCCCACATTGTACATTGACATTTGTATATATGATAGTGTGAGTAAGCAGTGGCTTATGTAACACTTTACACATGTTGTCTAATCTTTCTCTATCTTTGTCTCATCATTTGTATGATTAAGTGTGGTATGTTCATGTTTTGTCAATATTGGAAGATTGCTGGATTTTATGTTGTAGATCCTGGACCTATGGAAACTTGGACCTATGGTATTAGTAATGGGCCTATTTAATTTTCCACATTTGGTATCAGAGCTTTAGGAATTTTGCATCAGAACATTTAGGCTCTCAGATTCTGAGGTTTCTTAGACTTCCAGGTTAACAACATATGATTTAAGAGCATCTTCTAAACATTTGACATTTAACATACACACTTAATCTAGATGAGTAGAGATTTGAGAATTAGACAATTCAGTCACATGGTTATCAATGATCTATTAGCAGTCAAATACTTCTGTAAAGTATGTACGAAAGTATTGTTTGAAGACCAAGACTTGATGAAGAAAAGGCCACTTCAAATTCAAGGAAAAACAATGGTTTGGAGAAGACGAAGGAATCAGATCAACATCAAATCATAGGTATCAGTTTCTACTCTCAGATTATCATTTGCAGGTCATGTCTTAGAAGCGTAGTTATGAAGAGATTTGAAGGATTCAAGGAATGCTTTTATATACTTTCATTATTTGAAAGTTAAAGGCTACATCAAAACAGGTATCTAGAGGTTTTTTCTAGAGAGTTTTGATAATCTCTTTCATGGCAAGAAAGCTAATCTAAGAAGACAAATGTGGAGAGCATCAGTTTTGTTTTCAATCTTGTGTTGTAAGTTGGTTGGAAATTTTTGCTCACATTTGGTATCTAGAGAGGTAACTCTAGAAAGGTAATTCAGCATTCAACCAACTCAAGGTAAAAGGTTGGTGAATTCAGTCATATCAGACATTTGAAGCAGAGTTTTGATTCAAAGATATGAGGAGATGGTAAAACATGATTCTATATTCACTTCCATTATACACCATGTTTATTTTGTCTCTTACTCTTAGCACTAGAGGAAGAGAAAAAGTTCATTTGAAGAAAACAAAAGTGCTTGCTACTTCAAGATGAAGAAAACAAAAGGTATGAAAGAGAAGTTTGAAGATGTTGACATCATCATCAGGTGGAAGAAAGATGCAGAAGAAGAAGGTCCAACAATTCCAATGGGAAAGTAAGACTTCCTTTTCTCTCCTATATTTTCCATATAATTTTCCTACTTTTATCCTCTACATCCAAAGACAAGTCTACAAGAACATCTTGTGTGAAGATAGTCTAAAGAAGAAGCAGTTTCTTGTTTTGCATTACACTTGGTCATGATTTAGTAGATTTGACAAAGAATTGCATTGAGAGAAAGAAAAGAAGCAGATTTTGAAGACAACTTGTATATTTTGACTCATATGTATGAGTTATATATAAGTTGAAGATTTTTGAGCAAGTAGCTATATATTCCCTCAAAGAATTCTCGAAGTGTCAATACAAAGCTACTTGGTATATGACAAGTTGCAGAGAAGCATATTTCTTCTTTATCTAACTCTTGAGGTAAAAGATTATTTGTAGCAGATGTTGAAGACTTGGGTTGAGGTTTTGTGTTTGGAAAGGTTACCTCATATTCAGTATTTTCAGAAAACTTTAGAAAAGTCAAATTTTTTCATGTACTAGTCAGTTGAAGAATCTACTTTCTATGATTGTCTTGATTTTTGGATACATGCTTGTATTCAAAAAGGAATTCCATCAGATCCTATCACTTGATTGAGAAGTGGAGTTAGCCAAAAGAAAATCAAGCAGGTAATATCACATTTCACCCGGGTAGAATATGAAGAGATGAAGTATCAACTTGCAGCTTTTGGAGTTCTCAAGGTGAGAAGTTTGTCCACTTATGTTTCAAGTAGGAATTGCAAATTCCTGAAAGGATTTGGTTAAAGAAAAGTTTTACAACTTTATGTGAGAAGCATGGACACTTGGAGACATTCAGGTAACAAATCAAACATTCAATCATGAAGGTTTGATGAGAGCAGATTCTACACAGGTATTTTGTTGGAGAGATCTTGATAGATCTAGACAGATCTTGTATGATCTTGTATATTTATGAGTCAGTTGTCTATCCTTTGTTTGTAAGGTTCTTAGCATTGGAAGAAGTAAGTCAAAGATTCAAGTTCTATCAGATTTGTGTTGCAGAGGAATAGAAGAAGATACTTGTTATGTTGCAGAAGGTTATGAATCCTAAAATGCTTTCAGTAAGGTTTTTATGATAGATAAGCTAACCTTATTCTATAATTTGGGAAGCTGAGGAATGACAGGGAAAGCTATTGGCATGTGCACAATGCTAATAAAAAGGGTTCAGAAACTTTTGTTTCAGATACAGGTATTGATCACTAAAGATCAGATTTATTGAAAGAAGGAAGACGTTCCAAATTTCATAAAGTCTGATATAATTTGAAGAATTCTGGATACTAGTGTTAAATCATCCAGGGGGGTGATGAAACATGAAGACTTATTTTCAGCCATATGTGAAAGAATGCAAAGTCATACCTACAGGTATTCCTATATTTCCTTTGTCAGTTTCTCTTGATGTTCCAACTTTGAAAGAAGAAGGAAGAAGGAGAATGTCTGGAGAAAGTTCATGTTAGGATGTTCCTATTCAGGAGAAGGTTCGAGAGTTTTATTGAAGAGAAACTTGATATTTGAGAGAGGTATATTTCAAAGGTGCGCACATATATGTTTATACCAGGTTTTGAAGGACAGAGGTGTGAAGGATTTACAGATTGAACAAGGATGAAGACATGATAACATCATAGATAGATTTTTTGATGAGACTCATGAGTTGATTTCAGTTGATTTCAGTTGATTTCAGTTGAGTTGACTTGACTTGACTTGAAGTATAGTCAGACATGAACCAGCAGTGTTCATAATACACTAAGTTGTGAGTTGTCAGTCATAGGTTCGACAATTTAGTTCTTGATTATGTTTAGTGTAGATTACATGACACAGCAAAAGTACATTGAGAAAACTTTCATAAGGTAAATGCAAATATGTGGATCCTAGTGTATGTTTTCAGGTTTAAGAAGACAGGAGATAGCAGGTTCAGAGTCAGTACATGCTACATTTGTTGTCAAGCAAATGATTGCTTGATGAACTACACTATTGGATATCTAGATTGCATATTTTCTCAAGTATTATGGTTCATATTCAGCAAGTTCAAGTGTTTGAAGTTTGAAGGAAAGTCAAATTCAGTTTTTAAAGAAGACTTTTGAAGAAAAGGTTTGAAGATTAGTTTGGGAGTACAAGCTTGAAGGTTGTGGAAGTTTGCAGATCTAGTCGAGATTGTACCAATATGATATTGCAAGGGGGATTGTTGGAAAACAATGTCCATTGGTCCATTTTGTCCAGAATTTACCACATGACTAGCTCTTTTTAGTAGTCCCTCTACATCAAAATCCCGTTGGCGCATTGGCTGGAGTAAATCACTCTTAAAACAGTCGCCAGGGTTCGATACCCACAGACAACAGCGCGACGAAGGATCGAAGGATATTTTTGGCATGTTTTTTCTGTAAAAAAACACCGACGGGCGACAGATTCAGCTACGTAAGATTTTCGCGATTACATTTTCACATAGAGCTTTATTTATGTGCTTTTGAAGGAGCTTTTGGAGAGATATACAAAGCTATATAAAAGAGTTTTTCTCATTATCTATTCATCCTTCACCTAGTTCAACACAAGATTTGGAGCTTGGTCCCTCATTAGAGGTGGTGCTTCTAGCACATGGGGTAGCCATGGTGCTATCTTGGAGCATGTTGAGGAGCAGCTACAGAGTTCTTCTTGAAGAAGAAGAGTGTGCTCACACTCTTGCTTATGGAGAGGCTATTAGCAGCTTGATGGTACGGATCGGCCATTCACATGATGTATTTGAAGATTCCTAAGATTTTCATCTACATGAAGATTTCGGGTTACTTCAAAGACATTGGATGGTGGTTAACATAAGATTTACATCTTATGTTAAGAATTCAGGTACATATTCTCTTTATGCTCATAGGTACTACTTGGAGTTTATGGAGGTAGTAACGTCCATATCAAGAGGATTCCTATTCGGCATAGGTACAAGAGAATCAGTACGTATATGCTTTATGCATATTTGGATGAGGTCTTAGAGAAGATATGTTCATATGAGTTTGAGGATTTTTGATAGCAAACTTGTTAGCATTCTTTGCTACTTTTGTAAGTATGTGATCTTTTCACACACATGTCTGACTTAGGGTCTTCCATAGCCTAAGGTTAAATGAGGGTTTGTTGATTATCAGTTTTAAACTGATCCTTCCTCTTTCTATCACTCATATTCACTCTTCTACAACCTATTAGGTCACACATCTCATATATATTCAGATTTCTGTCCATACATCTGAATATATTTGTTACATTTGTACATTCACTCTTCCATCTATTTTTGTTCACATAGAGTGTTGAGAGTTTTGCTCCCACATTGTACATTGACATTTGTATATATGATAGTGTGAGTAAGCAGTGGCTTACGTAACACTTTACACATGTTGTCTAATCTTTCTCTATTTTTGTCTCATCATTTGTATGATTAAGTGTGGTATGTTCATGTTTTGTCAATATTGGAAGATTGTTGGATTTTATGTTGTAGATCCGGGACCTATGAAAACTTGGACCTGTAGTATTAGTAACGGGCCTATTAAATTTCCAACAGAAAAAGCATGTAAATCTGGCAATAGTGATCCTCCCTTGGGATAAAACAATCCAAGTAGGCAGATACGACACAGAGCTATTCCACGATCAACTTGCATACACTGAACACCCAAATAATGATGCAAATGCCCCAAATCTGACATCTCAAATGAGGCATCCAAATCAATCTCAAAATCAGCAATATGCTTCTCATTTGGACCAGTTAGCAACATTCATCAACATACACAACAATGATCAAAGTCACATCATTTTCACACAATATATAAGGTGCTCTCAATTGGACTATTCCCAAAACCATGTGCAATCAAGTAGTCTTGTATCTTTTCATACTAAGCACCTCGTGCTTGCTTCAAAACATATAATTCCTTCTTCAATGTAAAACCATGGGGCTGAAGAACATACACTTCTTCATGTAAGTCATCATTCAAAAATGCAGTTTTAATGTCCAACTAATGTACATTCCAACCATGATGGGCTACAAGTGCATAGATGCTACGAAGAGTAGTCATTCGACATGTGGGTGCAAAGATTTCATCAAAATCAATACCTGTTTCTAGAGCATAACCTATTGCAACAAGCCTAACTTTGTACCTGTGAATGGTTCCATCAGGTTTACATTTTAGCTTGTATATCCATTGATTTCCAATGGCCTTTTTGCTAGGAGGGAAATCACATAAAGAACAAGTATCATTCTTCATAATAGAATCAAATTCTAATTGCATAGTAGCCATCCAATTTTCATAATTTTGTGCTTCATCAAAAGAAATAGGCTCATTGTCATCATAGAGACTAGAGGCAGTCATAGCATAGAAATCTAATGCAAAGGAAGCATTATGAGAGCCTGAACGAGTACGATATGGTAGAGATGCATCTAATTTGCTATCTCGCAAAGTCTGCACCAACCACCTCCTCTATATCAGCCCATGTAAATCTGCATAAAAAATGGAATGACCTACATCATCATGTGAAACTTGTAAACGCTAAGAAATAGCCTCATTTGGACTAGCACTCGATTTTCCACATGTAAAATGAGGCAGCAAAGTGCCATATATGTCTTTGGAGCTAATGGATGTCTCCTTAGTACATGAAAGTAATGGTTGAATTGTGTCTTCCACAAAAACATCACGGCTAACCAAAATATGTTTATTCTGTGGATGATACAAATGATAGCCTTTGCTTTCAAAATTGTACCCAACAAAAATACATTTTACTACTTTATCATCCAATTTTTAGCATTGTTGTTCAAACACTAATGCATGTGCTAGAAAACTAAAGATGCATAGATGAGAAAGAGATGGATTTTGACCATGTCAAGCCTCATACAAAGTGATAAACTGCAATGCTTTGGTAGGATGCATGTTAAGTACATATTCTGCACACATAACAACCTCAAGCTAGAAGCTATATGGTAAAGCATGACTTTTGACCATACACATTGCCATCTCCATGAGTGACTTGTTCTTCCTTTCAGCAAATCCATGTTGTTGAGGTGTATATGGGACTATTCATTGATGTTTATCCCACGTTCAACTAGAAATGCATTAAAAGTAGAAGACATGTATTCCCCCCTCGATTAGAATGGAGGGTGGCCATTTTAGATGTCGACAGATTTTCAGACAAAACCAGAAACTGTTTGAAGCATATAAACACTTCAGACTTTGCTTTCAGTGGATAAACCCATGCATGCCTGGAGAAATCATCAATAAATTTACAAAGAAAAGGTAGTTCCCAAAAGAGGGTGTATGCATAGGACCACACACATCAGTGTGAACAAGCTGCAATTTTTGACTAGCTCAAAATGTTAGATATGCACAATACTCCACCCTCAAGTGACCACAAACCATCCATGGTGCTCTAAGTTGTAAGGCCCCCATTATGAGAAGCCATTGTGAGAGTTTGGACATTTGTTGAACCCTAACTTCTAAGTTAGATGAGGTCTATGTGTGACCGTTGATGGTTATAGATGATCTTTGTGAGCCTAACCATTAGGTTAGGTAGGGCATAGACTTTCGGGCCATTGGGTTGCCATTCAAGGCAAAAATAAAGGCCCTGTGGTGTCGTGTGATTTCCCCATAGAACCTTAATGGGGGGAGTGTAGAGGGGAGCTTGCCCCCTTTTGCGGGGTCCGAGGGGCCTATCCCCTTAGCCCATAGGCTCGAGATGGTAGGACTTCTAATCATGGAGATATTTTTAGATTGTATATTTTGCTGACTACTTTGTATCTCCCAACTACATTTATCTATATTGAATCCCCTTATAAAAGCTATATAAGATGGCCTAGGTTGAACTTTACGTAGCATTGCATACTACTAAGCCCTTCATCTAGAGTCTATCTATATCACCATCTAAGCCCCACATCGGCAGCGCATAGGTGGATAGCACCATTGTTGTAGCTGCATTACGCTTGGCAATTTGAGAATTTGAATTCTCTATCTTTGAGCTTGTGTCTATCTTTTTTTTTGCGTTTTTCTCTCAACTCTCTCTACTACTCTATTCCGTTGTGCTTTTATTTTCTTACAGAAACCAAACCATCTTTTGGGAAGAAGGAATGCTGCATTTTCCCCAAAATACGGCCTTCCCAAACATGTTTACAAGGTGCCTCAAGCTTGAGCACAGAAGACACCATTTCAGATTTTTGCAAGTGTAGCAAACTAGCATAATTTAGATGACCAAAGTGTGCATGCCAAAGCTTTGCATCTGACATAGCCTGAGAATCTTGAACTTCACATGCTTAATCATTCAAAAATTTTGCATAATTTATGAGGTTATAAAAATTTCACAACCAAGCCGATCTTGGCTAATGCTGAAATTGATAATAGTTTTTTCTTGATCACTGACATAATTAAAGTATCTAACAATGTGAAAGGACTACCATCAGTAGTAGTCAGAATGATCCTACAGACTCCCATTATAGGATAAGAGGAGTTGTTAGCACATGTGACAATATTCCTTGTAAGGGCACGCTCAAGTGAAGTAAAGAAACTACATTGTGAGGTAATATGTTTGGTTGCCCCACTATCAAAGTACCAAACATCTAAGTCTACTGCAGACATACACTGTTCATGAGAATATGGTTCATAACAAACAGTAGTAAATGCCCATTCTTCATTATGCACCAGACTTTGTTTTGTGTGTAGAGGCCTCTAGAATAACCATTCTAGCCTCCTTTTTCTTTCTCTCTTTTGCAGCTAGATTTGGACAACTGTTTAAGATATGATCATTTCCTTTACAATATTTGCAAAACAATTTTTGCTTTTCTGATTTCTTCTCATCTTTTTCTTTCTTTTTTTACTCTACAAAATTAGCAAATTTCTGCTTACTAGTAGATGAGCTCCATTTACCTTTGCTCTTCTGACTAGCTAAGAAAGCTTGATCTGCAACACGTGTAATGGACCTGTTCTACCTGGAATGGTCTTCTTGCAACAAAACAGAGACTAAATCCTCAAATGTTAAGACATTTGGATTGCTTTCATCATCAATCAAAGAGTAGAAGCAAAACTCTGATATGAATATGGAAGACCATTAAGAACAGCTTATACAAGTGAACTATCTTCATCTACAGAAATCAACTACTCCCTTAAATCTTTGATATTTGTCAAAAAACTATCCATAGAATCTCCTTCATTCATATGCTCACTCTCGAACTATTTTTAGATGTAAGAAACATGAGCCTTGTTTCTTGCCTAGTACAAACTGGTAAGTGTATCCCAAGCATCCTTTGATATTTTGCAAGAGAGAATATGAGGGAGAATGGCACATTTGATAGACAAAGCTATCAATGCATCTGCTTGAGCATCTCTACCATCCCAGCAATGTTGCTCTGGATTAGGTGCAATAAGAACCATAATATGAAGAGGAATTTGAAGATCATCATCTTCAATGCCATCTGTATCACCTTCAATAATTATATTTGTAGGTGTAGTAAGTCATTTTTCAACCCTACACAATATTCTATAGTCTTTTTGCGATCAATACATGATGCATCTATATGGCCATAATTGGTAATTGGTACCATCCAACTTGTCCTCAACAACCAACAGACAAAATACATCATTGCTTTTAGCCATGGAGTTTTTCTGTTTATTTTACATCCTCAAAATTACAAATTTTAAATAGTAAAGATATTCCTAGGAAAATAATGAAAAAACATGAAAAATATTTTAAAGATAAAGGTTATATGTCTACAAATGAAAATATTGAAAATGTAATTGAAACATCTTTTTCTTCTTCTTTACTTGATGAAATTAATGAAACTTAACATGATGAAAAATTAATGTAAGTTATACTTTTGGACTCATTCAATGAATATGAATTAATTTTAAAATTTGTTTCTGATTCTTATAATGAGGCTAAAATTAATACAAAGTATAAAACAATGTTAAACCTGTAGCCCAGGCTTTACCTGAAGGAAGTGACCTGAAAATAAAACAAGTAGTTAATGATCCCATTTCACGTGATATTTCAAAGATAGGACATAAGTTTACTGATGAAACTATTAAATTAATAAAAATAGGAAATGAAGATTCTTTTTTACTGCCTACTGAACGTGAATTGTTTCGTGAAATGATAAGAAAACATGGAAAAGATTTTTCTCTTTATCCTCATGAAATAGGATGTGTTGACCCTAGAATAGTATCTCCTATGATAATATTTACCGTAGCCCATATACCTTGGAATCTTCGCCCTATACCAGTTCCAAAGGCTCATTTACCTGAGCTAATGAAACTGCTTAAGGAGAAGATGCATATGAAAATTTTAGAGCCTTCCTCCGCACCTTATTCTAATAGATGGTTTATTGTTCCTAAAAAGAATGGTAAGCTTAGATTTATCCAAGACTTATAACCCGTAAATAAAGTTACAATATGATAAACCTATAGTAGACTTTGAGGCGCTTGTACTTGCGAACTGAAACTTGTATTTATGTTTGGCACAAAAGGATGAAATTGCCTACACTAGCACTGTGATAGTGCGTTTGGAGACAAAAACAAGCTCAGATTCAAATTTCAACCCCAGAAAACGAATTCATTTTGAACTCCTAATTGTCTTCAGTATGTTCACCAATTTTCGTGCGATTCTGAGACTGTGACCTCAGGGGTGTCGCTGAGGCCCTAGATGAAGCAATGACCTTCTTTGATACCAATTGTTGGAGTCTAAGGTCAATGGAAGCATGAAAAATAGCACAAGGAAGAAGAAGAATCTTGGATCACAACACATAATATTGAATGTATTCCCAAATGAATGTACAAAGATAAGTGATCCGTTAGGGTTATGGTCATATATACAAGCCGAGGAAAAAACGTCCTAAAGAGGGGAAAAAGTGCCCCAACGGTCCTAAGTGTGTTCACATACATCACTACCAAGATATATCAATAACATTTTGGTATAAAGTAGTCCCAAATATTGACAAAAGGATCAAATTAAGATATTTGAAGCATTCTCACTTTGAGTGAAGGAGAAACATCATCAATAGATGGAAAGATTGAGAGGCTCTACACATTCATGTTGGATATCATACAGACATTTGGTGGCTTGTTGATGGTTTAACTTAACTCAAAGAAACATTATGAGAATTTAGTTTATCTCCAATAAAGATTGATATAACACTTCTAAAACCTTGACTTGAAACGATCCTTAAAAATTTTGAGTCTAATCATGTTTTACTCAAATCAGCTTAATATCTTAGAAGTTAAAGCCTATTAGATTATCATTGGTGTGGATATCCAAGTTGTAATCACATAACTCTTAGACTTCATAGGAACTTAACTATTTATGCCATATAATTGTCGTATAGAAGATCATTTGGTGATTGTTGCCTATTGTACTCTTATTTTGGATAAGGATGAATGAATTACACAGACTCTTCCTCTACAACTCTTATTGTCCTGAGTAATTTTCTATTAATTCTTTCTCTATCTATTTGTCCAAGTTAGTCTTGATTCTTTGTAAGATTTCATTATAATCTACGATTAGGGTAGCAAACATTTTGGCAACCACGATGGGATTGGGTGTCACTAAATAGCTTGGCGATAATAGAACATATCACCATAAGAACGTTAGAATGATGGAGATAGACCATGTCAACTTGATTTGGAATTGAGTTTTCGCATGCTTATGAGGAGCCAAAACAATTAACGACTACGGAGGAATCGAATTGGAATTCTATAGAAGAGACTACCATAGGTGTAGTCGGGAACGTTCGTATACCAGAACAAATCCTCTCTCTTTTGGAGGGTGGATTTGGAATTGAGTTTTTGCATGCTTATGAGGATCCAAAACAATTAACGACTGCGGAGGAATCGAATTGGAATTCTATAGAGGAGACTACCATAGGTGTAGCCGGGAACGTTTGTATACCAGAACAAATCCTCTCTCTTTTGGAGGATGGTATAATTTCAAATCCCTTAATCACCCAATTGTTAGAGGTCAAGGCTGCATTTGAAGCCACAAGGTTACAGGCGAAAGGTGCTGGAAGTCGTCGCTCTACAGACAAATCAGTGCAAGAACCAAAAAGGTTGTGGAGGATTCTAGTGTGATGTTTGAACTTTTAGAGTTTGCGTAGGTAAAGCAACTGCACAGATTGCAAATTAACAACGAAGTGAAAGTGGAAATAGAAGTCACTCTGATAACCATCGATAGTATAGGAGTGCAAGCACAGTTAGTGCATCAAATGGAACTTTCGATGGAGTGCATTAGTGGCATGCACTTTAATAGATTTAATGAAAAAATGGATGAAGATCCATACATAAATGTTCAATTGTTTGAGACCTAGTATGATCTCTTGGAAGGTGGGCAAGCTGATGCACAAAAATTCCAAGTATTCCAAGTGAGGTTGGGAGGAGAAGCAGATGATGCACAAAAATTCCAAGTATTCCAAGTGAGGTTGGGAGGAGAAGCAGTAAGATGGCTAATGGAGTTTGCGACAAACCTTTTTAAAATGTGTGACACGTTACACACAACAATCCTATGAAGATTTCAAAAAACAAACACTATGGGACAACTATTTTTCACACTGCAATACATGGTTCAACTTGGCTAGACTATTGTGGATTATGCATCCCTTTTTGAGAGTACTCTATTGTTGGAGTTAGACGTCTGCGGAAGCACGCGAACAGCACAAGGAAGAAGAAGAAGCTTGGAGCACAACACACAAGACTGAATGTATTACTAGAGAATGTACAAAGATAAGTAGCCCATTAGGGCAATAGGCGTATATACAAGCCGGGGGAAAAAAACCTCCTAAAGAGGGAAAAAAGTGCCCCGGTGGTCCTAGAGTGTTCACACACATCACTACCTAAATATATCAACAAATCCCCCCTGGGAGTGATGCGGTGAACAAGGAGCTGGCACTCATGTATAAGGAAGTGCCGAGCTATGTGGAAATCACTCCACAAAAGGAAGTAAGCCCAAAGCTTTGCGGAAAGCTTCAAACTTCTCCCTAGGCAGAGCCTTCGTGAAAAGGTATGCAATGTTCTCTTGCGTGGGCACATATGCCAAGCTGATCTCCCCAGCAGAGAACCTCTCCCTGACATAGTGATAATGCACCTCAATGTGCTTAGTGCGAGCATGGAACACAGGGTTCCTCGCAACTGCCAATGCGCTCTGACTGTCAGTGAAGATGGTGGTGGCAGAAGACTGGCCAACACCTAAATCAGCCATAAGGCGTCTGAGCCACACACACTCAACAGTCGCTGTGAAAGCTGCCCTATACTCAGCCTCACAACTGGAAGTGGCCACAGTAGGCTGCTTCTTGCTCAACCAAGATATACATGAGCTACCAAGCATGAAGCAAAAACCACTGGTGGACACACGAGTGTCATAGCAACCAGCCCAATCTGAGTCAGAAAAAGCATGCAAATCTGGCGGTGGTGATCCCCCCTTGGGATAAAACAACCCAAGTAGCCGAGTACCACTCAAGTAGCGAAAGATGCGCTTAACCGCTTTCCAATGCGTGACTCCTGGGCAATGCATAAACCTGCTCATCTGTGAGACAGCAAACTGAATATCTGGCCGAGTAATGCATAAGTAAATCAAGCATCCAACAGCCTGCTGATAGAGAACAGCATCAAATGCATCTCCAGCATCATGAAGACTCAATCGTAAACCTGTCTCCATAGGAGTGGCAATAGGCTTACAGTCTTCAAGGCCAAAACGCTGCAATAATGTGTCAATATATTTCGTTTGACACAAAGCCATTCCACCATCAACTTGCATAAATTGAATGCCCAAATAGTGATGCAAATGCCCCAAATCAGACATCTCAAATGAGGCATGCAAATCAGCCTTGAAATCAGCAATATGCTTCTCAAGAGGACCAGTGAGCAGCATGTCGTCTACATAGACAACAATGATCAGAAGCACATCATTAGCACGCTTAACATATAAGGTGCTTTCAGTTGGACTGTTCTCAAAACCATGTGCAATCAGATAGGCATGTATCTTCTCATACCAAGCACGTGGTGCTTGCTTTAAACCATATAACGCCTTCTTTAACCTGCACACCTGGTTTTCATGCCCTTTCTGCACAAAGCCACGGGGCTGAAAAACATACACTTCTTCATGCAAGTCACCATTCAGAAATGCTGTTTTAATGTCCAACTGATGTACATTCCAACCATGATGGGCTGCAAGTGCACAAATGCTCCGAACAGTAGTCATACGGCATGTAGGTGCAAAGGTCTCATCAAAATCAATGCCTCTTTCCTGCGCATAACCCTTTGCAACAAGCCTAGCCTTATACCTGTCAACTGTACCATCAGGTTTACGCTTCAGCTTGTATACCCACTTAGTGCCAATGGCCTTCTTGCCAGGAGGCAAGTCACATAAAGACCATGTACCATTCTTCATTATAGCATCATATTCAGATTGCATAGCAGCCATCCAATTTTCTGAATTTTGTGCTTCATCAAAAGAAACAGGCTCATTCTCATCACAGAGACTAGATGCAGCCATAGCATAGCAATCTGATGCAAAGGAGGTACTATGAGAGCCTGAACGAGTACGATATGACAAAGGTGCATCTAATTTGCTGTCACGCAAAGTCTGCACCAGCCATTTTGGCATAGTTTTTGCCTGTTCAATATCAGCTCTCTCATCAACAAGTGCATCATGTAAATCTGCATCAGAAATGGAATGATCTGCATCATCATATGAAACCTGCAAAGGCTGAGAAGTTGCCTCATTAGGACCAGCACTAGCCTGTCCACCTGTAAAAAGAGGCATCAAAGTATCATACATGTCTTTGGAGCTAACAGATGTCTCCTTAGTACATGAAAGCAATGGCTGAATAGCATCTTCCACAAAGACAACATCACGGCTAACCAGAATGCGTTTAGTCTGTGGATGATACAGACGATAGCCTTTACTTTCAGAACTGTACCCAACAAAAATACATTTTACTGCCTTATCATCCAATTTTCTGCGATGTTGTTCAGGCACTAATGCATATGCCAAACAACCAAAAACACGCAGATGAGCAACAGATGGCTTGCGGTCATGCCAAGCCTCATATGGAGTGATAGACTGCAACGCTTTGGTGGGACACCTGTTCAGTACATATGCTGCACACATGACAGCCTCAAGCCAGAAACGATGTGGTAAAGCCTGACTTTTGACCATGCACCTCGCCATCTCCATGAGTGACCTGTTCTTTCGTTCAGCAACTCCATTCTGTTGAGGTGTATACGGCACTGTACACTGGTGTTTTATCCCACGTTCAGCCAGAAATGCATTAAAATCTGAAGACATATATTCCCCCCCTCGATCAAAACGGAGGGTGCCCATTTTACATGCTGACAGATTTTCAGCCAAAACCAAAAACTGTTTGAAGCACATGAACACTTCGGACTTTGCTTTGAGTGGGTATACCCATGCATGCCTGGAAAAATCATCAATGAAAGTCACGAAGTAAAGGTAATTTCCAAAAGAGGGTGTCTGCATAGGACCACAGACATCACTATGTACAAGCTGCAATTTCTGCATAGCCCGAACTGAACCATCTTTTGGAAAGGAAGAACGCTGCATTTTGCCCAAAATACAGCCTTCACAAACATGTTTTCCAGGTGCCTCAAGTTTGGGCAAAGAAGACACCATTTCAGATTTCTGCAGGCGTAACAAACTAGCAAAATTCAGATGACCAAAGCGTGCATGCCAAAGCTTTGCATCTGACATAGCCTGAGAATCATGAACTGCACATGCCGAATCATTCACAGATCTTTCATAGTCTATGAGCTTATACAGCCCACGACATAAAATGCCAGAAGCAATAATCACATCGCCATTTGAGAGATCATGGACTGTACACCTGTCATCAACGAATTTCACAACCAAGCCAATCTTGGCTAATGCAGAAACTGATAACAGGTTCTTTTTGATCCCTGGCACAAATAAAGCATCTGACAAAGTGAAAGAACTACCATCAGCAGTAGTCAAAATGATCTTACCAACTCCCATAACAGGATAAGAGGAGTTATTGGCGCATGTGACAGTATTCCCTGTAGGGGCAGGCTCGAGTGAAGAGAAGAAACTGCGCTGCGAGGTAATATGTTTGGTCGCCCCACTGTCAAAGTACCAAACATCTGAGTCTACTGCAGACATGCACTGATCATGAGAAGATGGGTCAAAACTGCAGACAGTAGTAAACGCCCATTCTTCTTCCTGCACAAGATTTGCAGACTCTGTTTTTGGTGTAGAGGCCTCTGCAACAACCATTCCAGCCTCTTTCTTCTTTGCCTCTTTAGCAGCCAGTTTTGGACAGTTCTTTATAATATGATCATTTCCTTTACAGTACTTGCAGAACAATTTCTGCTTTTCTGATTTCTTCTCATCTTTATCCTGGTTCTTCGATTGTGCAGCATTTGCAGATTTCTGCTTACTAGTAGAAGAGCTCCATTTTCCTTTGCCCTTCTGACTAGCGAGGAAAGCTTGATCTGCAACACGCATAATGGACCTGTTCTGCCTGGACTGATCTTCCTGCAACAGAACAGAGACTAATTCCTCAAATGACAAGGCATTCGGATTGCCTTTCATCATCAATCGAAGAGTAGAGGCAAAACTCTGATATGAATCAGGAAGGCCATTCAGAACGGTCTGCACAAGTGAGCTATCTGGTATAACCTCATCAGCAGAAATCAATTGTTCCTTCAGGTCTTTGATCTTTGTAAGAAAACTGTCCATAGAATCACCTTCATTCATGTGCTCACTCTCCAACTGTTTTCGGAGGTAAGCAACACGAGCCTCATTCCTAGCCTGGTACAAAGTGGTAAGTGTATCCCAAGCATCCTTTGCTGTTCTGCAAGAGCGAATGTGAGGGATAATGGCACGTTTGACAGACAAAGCTATCAATGCATGTGCCTGGGCATCTCTGCCATCCCAACGAATCTGCTCTGCAGTAGGTGCAACAGAAACAGCAGCACGAACAGGAATCTGCGGAATATCATCTTCGACACCATCTTCATCAGCTCCAACACCTGTATTTGCAGTACCTGTCGTTACAGGTGTAACAGGACGTCTTTCAACACCCTGCACAATGTTCCACAATCCTTTTGCAACCAGTACATGTCGCATCATATAAGCCCATAATGGGTAGTTGGTACCATCCAACTTATCCTCAACAGCCAACATACGGAATACATCACTGCTTTCAGCCATGGCCGGTGACTAAAATACCTTGATGCAGAAAATTGACTGTATCTCAAAAAGTTGAACGGAACTGCCCAGACGAGTTCTGCTAGACCTGTAGCAGACTTCGAGACGCTTAAACTGGCGAACAGAAACTGGTATATACCTTTGGCACAAAAGGACGAAATAGCCTGCACAAGCGCTGCGATAGTGCGTTCGGAGGCCGAAACGAGCTCACCAAATTTCATGCGAATCTGAGACTTCAAATGGAGGAGTGTCGACGGCGCCCTAGAAGAAGCAACGACCTGCTCTGATACCAATTGTTGGAGTTAGACGTCTGCGGAAGCACGCGAACAGCACAAGGAAGAAGAAGAAGCTTGGAGCACAACACACAAGACTGAATGTATTACTAGAGAATGTACAAAGATAAGTAGCCCATTAGGGCAATAGGCGTATATACAAGCCGGGGGAAAAAAACCTCCTAAAGAGGGAAAAAAGTGCCCCGGTGGTCCTAGAGTGTTCACACACATCACTACCTAAATATATCAACATCTATGATAAATTTTACCAACTAAGCAATCACTAGAAGATGTAGTAGGAGGTTGGTTTACTTAAGGAAAAAAATTATCTCTTTGCTTTGGATGGTACACGAACGTTAGATCAAATCATTGATGCAACCGAGCAATTGGAGAGGAACCTAAAGGTGGTCAGCACTTCTTTACAACATTAGTTTGAAGTGACTACTTCGCAACCCGTTCCTTTAGCTGGATCTTCAAAAGTCATTAGAAAAATCTATTATATGAAATTTTGAAATGTAGGTCATATAGTAGCAATTTGAGCTTTGAATCAAGTATATTATGCAATATGTAATGTTATGAATCATAGTACCAAAAATTGTGTATATAGTACTCACACTAAAGTAATAACCACTAATCAGGTGCAACCTATATTAATGCATCTTGGACAGTGCTATCGTACCACTTATGTACATAATATCCATCTAGGAACAACTAGAAATGATAGGAACACTCGAGAAAGTGGAAATAACTCTCATTCTTGAAGTGTTCATTCTGGATACCAAGGCTCTCGACAAGGAAAATGTTTTTTCGATCGCAATCGCATGGTAATAATTATTTAGAAGGTAAAGGTCCTCAGTGTATATTTTGTATGGAATTTGGTCATGTAAGAGCAGATTGTAAATGATAGACGAAAGCACGAAGCCAAATTGAAAGCTCCTATGAATAGTGTGGTTTCCTTTAGTTTTCAAGAGCCAATGGCTATGGTCGTTACCAAGTCTGGTAAGCAATTCAATATGGATGAATCTTCGCATCCCTCGATAGTTTAGGAGCATCATCAATTTTTTACTTAGGATTCAGGATGGGCTAATCAGTTAACATTACATTTACTTCAAATATTTCACATTGAAAGGTCCCATGACTAATATGGTTTCCTTTAGTTTTATGGAGCTAGTGGTTGTGGTGGTTAGCAAGTATGGTAAGCAATTCACTATGGATGAGTCTTCCCATCACCCTATAGTTTAGAAGCAACATCAATTTTTTACTTAGGCTTCAGGATGGGCTAATAAGTTACCATCACATTTACTTCAAATATTTTACATTCTTTAGCATCAAGGCCAGCTTTGAATCAAAATTATACTCCACCTATATGGTCAGGTGATTCATTTTGATCGACACTGATTACTTCAACTTCAACCAATCAAATAGATCAACGAGGACAAGACACAATGAGTAATCATCCGAATTCTAGTTCTTTTAAGGATTCTTGGAAATTATTATGTAAATCTACGATTCAACTACCTTTGGGAGATTTATCAAATTTGATTCTGACTTTTAAAGCTGCATGATTTTTGGACACTGAAATGACGATGTCTCTGGTGCAACAAGATTCCTAGTAAATTAGTGGATTATGTTGTTTCTTTGATTACGGTTTGGTATAAGACCAAACCTATTCCATGTGTATTAATTGATTGAATCTCGAGCAATATGCAGACAACTAGGTTGGCCAAATTTACAACTAGACCCCTTTTATATTCGCATGGATGATCAATTATGTGTACAACCAGTAGGTCTTCTAAAGGATATCCCTATCTACATTAACGATGAAACTTTTCATATTACTTTTGTAGTCATCAAATTACTAGGGCAAGGTGGAGTATAACTTACTTTTAGGTCATCCATGGTTAAGGCATTTCAAATTACAACAAGATTGGGGATCACAAGCTATCACTTTTGGAAAAGGTCATAAGAAGTATTTTGTTATGTTGGATGACAAGGAAATATGCCCCAAAGATCAGAAACCAATGTTGGAAGAACCTCCACATATGTTGGAAGTATTAGATGATGATGAAGAGGCTCGATTTTTGGAAGCTAATAAGGATTTCTAATTAGTTAGACTAATGGATATTCCTATGGTACTTGCTCAATATGATTTGGTGTCGAAAGCATATCAATTGGAATTGCTTTCACCCGACCTTACACCTAAACTGAACCTTTCACTAGATGATACATTGAATCTATGAATGTACATATACAAGAAAATCAAATAGATATGGTTGATCTAGGTATATCTAAGAAACATCATATGGTTAAATTTTTTGCTGAGTTACCATCTGTATTCTAGACTCAGTTGATTTCTTTTTTGACTAAATTTAAAGGTGTTTTTGCCTAGGATTATTATGAAATGCAAGGATTAGATCCTTGTCATCATAAGATTCAATTGAAACCAAATGCTTCACTAGTCATTTATTATCACTATCATGTGAATCTAAATTTTTCTAAATAGATCAATGAGGATTGGACAGAACTACAGTTCAAATTCATAGTCCCCATTGGATATCCAAAAAGGGTCTCGCCAATTGTCATAGTTCCAAAAAAAGATAAGAAGCTTCAGATCTGTGTAGATTATCAGAAACTCAATTCAGCTACGGTCCACAATCCTTTTCATTTACCCTTTTTGGATACTATGATGGATGAAGTGGCTCGATGAGAGATGTATTCTTTTTTGGATGGATTTAGTGGCTACAATCAAGTTTGGATGGCTGATACAAATGCTTCCAAAATAAATTCAATTACTAATTGGGGAGTTTTTGCATGCATGGTTATGTGGTTTGGACTTTGGAATGCTCCCATCACTTTTCAATTTTGAATTCATTAGATTTTTGCTCCATATTTAACTAGTTTTATGCGAGTGTTCCTCGATGATTTTTCTATCTCTAGAAATCAAGTTTCTCATTTACAAAATTTATGCCTTTGTTTTGCTCAATGTCATAGAGTTCATCTTTGCTTGAACACGGATAAATCCATTTTTGGTGTTAAATGTAGAAATTTATTAGGACATTTAATTTCTAAGGATGGTATTGTTATGTACTGGAGGCTCCTCCAATACAATCATCCAAAGAAGTTTTACAGTTTTTGGGACAAATCCAGTGGCATGGCAGATCCTTGCATTATTTGGCCCATATTGTCATGCCCTTGAATAGTCAGACCCATGTGAACTAGACTATGGAATGTGATCTAGCTTTCAGACAACTGAATCTCCCTCTTACTAAACTATCAGTTTTCCAACATCCAGACTGGAATCATCCTTTCCATGTCTTTGTGGATGCTTCAGATATTGCTATTGGCTCGGTTTTGATGCAAAAAGTAGGCCATTCTTGGTTCCTCCCTATTTATTATGCAAGCAGATGGCTCACCAATGTAATTATTCAGTTACTAAAAGGGAGTGATTCGGCCATATCTACTAGATAAAAAAGCTTTGGCATTATATATTGGTTTGTTCTTTTACTTTCCATGTAGATCATTATGCCCTGCTTCACTTGTTGAAACAATAGAATTTAGTACGATGTCTTGCGCGATGGGTACTATTGTTATAGGAATTTGATTATGATGTTGTTCATGGACCCAATTCTTAACATGTGATTGTTGATTTCCTATCTCATTTGGATAGCATTGAGCCTCTAGTTGGTATTGATGATTCCTTTCTTGATGCATAGATTTTCCAAGTCACTAGGGCTGATAGCTTGTCCACGAACCGATGAACCTCGTGCAGTGCATACGTTCCCTCTTCAACCTTTGCTTTTTTTAGAACCATTTCAAAAATGAGTATTAGACTTTATTGGT
>CM035406.1:198679416-198716916 GCA_020310875.1 Ceratopteris richardii | reverse complement strand
TACTCAAAGATCTGATGGCGCCGTTTTCCATACTCTGTCATGAGTCGGACTCATGACACGACATGATGAAATCTTTCCATTTGGCAGCATTCCAAGGCACAGCGCCAAAGAAAAGAAGAACGTTTTCGAGTTTGACCCATCGATCTCCACGTCCAACTGGTTGGATTTCTGGTTCACTGGCAACTTTCTAATTTGATCTCCTAGGCTGCTAAAAGGCTTACCAGCTGTGGTGAAACGTCGTTGAAAATGGCCACTACACGCAAGCTTGTAGTTGCAGTAGATGAGACTGAATCATCCCAGGTCGCCTTCCTATGGGTCTTACACAACCTCGCTCGCCACTCCGACCACATTGTTATTTTTAACGCTGCTCCGTATGTTGGATCGCAATTCTCCGACGCAGACATCGCGAATGGTACGTTAACTTCTATTCTCATTGGTTTTACTTCAATCTATGCCCTTTTTAGCATCAGATGACTTATGCTTCTAGACGCTTATTGCACCTTTCGAACCCCGAAATTACGTCCATTTTTAATTATATACTTTTTTTTTCAAAGCTATATATCTGTTACAGCCATAAAACATCAATGCAGCTCTTTTAAAGCATCCAATTAATATTATTTCTCGTTTTTTATCTTTCATCGTGGAGTTTTAAGATGCCCCATGGAATATTCGAGGATATTTTAGGCGGCTTATGATTTCATAACTCAAATGCGTGCCTGAAGTCTTTTGATGTGGTAAATCTTATGTTTCGAATCGAATAGATGCCTAGATTATAGGAATGTACATTAGTCATTTATTTTTCATGTCTGGTTCAGTGCAACACAGTTTCCTTATTGCTCTAAATCGTCGAAAAATTATTAATTTTGCGTCCATTGTTTCCCCAATGGTGTGAAGAGTAGTGATTCTTCTGATCCTATCCTCATCCCATTGATATCTATTGTCATCAGAATATCTCCTCCCATCTTTAGCTTCGGAGCAGGTTGCTGAGGCAGCTGAGAAAGAGGTGACGGAACGATCAATGAGTATAGTGAACAGATGCTTGGCAAAATGCCAAGAATTGGGGGTAATGACTAATCTCACAACTGCGCTCTTAGATATGATTAGGTGATACCAGAACTTCGTTCATCTTTTAGAGTTACATATATTATGCTTTTGCAAGTGAGCTAGTGTCCATGTAGCTTTATCTAAGCAGTAATGCTCTTTTCACTCACAAGTGTAGAAAGAGAAATTTATTTCATGTTCTGATGTTGAAATTGCAAAACTGCAGTTCTCATGTGAAGGCGAGGTTGTAAAGGGTGAGCCAGGAAGTTGGATCATTGATGAATCTGAGAGATTGGATGCAGATGTGGTTGTTGTAGGTTGTAGAGAAGCAGGTCTCATTACAAGGTCTTCCTTTATCATAGATCTCCATGTACTTTTATGTATATAGCCATTTCTTTATTTGATCTATTTGTTGTGTTTGGACAGTTGAATCCGGACAGAAATTTATTTGAAATATTTCTTTATCTGCAGAACTTTGTTTGGAAGTGTAGGGGAAAATGTATTGCACAATGCCCTTTGCCCTGTTGTGATTGTGAGGCCCGCAGAGAAACTGCAAGACAGTTTAGTGACAGAAAGATCTAGAAACATTGTTATAGCTGTTGATGACTCCAAAGAGGTAGTTTTGTCTTTTTTGGTCCAGAAACTTGAAGTGGCTAACTGCATGTTTGTTGGGCATTCATATTGATTGATTCATGCTCTCGAAGGCTGCCGGTGCATTTGTTTGGGCTCTCCAGAATTTTTGCAGAGTGACTGACAAAGTGACCATCTATCATGTACATAAGTCTTCAGTGCCATCAATAACTTCTTCTGTTACAGGTAAATCCTGACATTTGGGATGAAACCAAAAGAACTGTACTTTGTTCAAGATTTGGCTTGATGTATTGGTTGCTATAATCACAATTGAATAGAACAGCCTTTAGGCCTCCGTACATACATCCAATTAGACTGTCCTTTTATTATGACTTTTGTATTGTCATGTATGCAAACGTGAATTAGTTTCCTTAAGATTTATCTGTTTTGTTCAATCGCAAATTTCTGCAGTGGAGGACAGTGGATAATCTAGTAATTGTGTCAGTTTGGATATAGGATAATAGTTGCTGCTGCAAGAAGCAAGGGACCCCTATAAAACATGAGTGTAGAAAGAAACATGCTGAAGAGGACTTCCATTCTCTACATTTTGTACTCAATCTGCATCCTAGTGAGATCCTCATTTTTGTAGACGGGCCTCTTATGGAGCCTCATGAATCACCTGCTTTTGTAGGAGGCTGTTTGTAACTTCAAGTTGAGGTGTAATATCGGAGCCCCTCCTGTTGCCAAAATGTGTGAGCATCCCCTTGGGGGCATGTGCCTTCTTGAAAGCACTTGCACATTGAGATGAGCCCGTCTCTTTCCCCCCAGAAAAAAAAATCCGGGAAGGGTGTGTGTATAATGAGGTTTTCATCTTTTTTGGCTTTCTCTTGTGTTTGTTTTTCTCTTGACTGACTCCACCTGAACTTTCCTACTGGTCTTCATCTTGCTCATGATACTGATGCTGAGGGGCCAAGGTCTATAGATATCAATACTTTAAGGATGTCTTTCAGTTTTACATTGATTCCCTTGCATAGAGTAGTGAGGGATCCGATGGAAGCCTGAATGGGCTCCTTATTTTCTCTCCTCCATTCTTTGTTCTCTTTCTCTCTCTCTCCTCATCTCACAATGTTTTCTTCCATGCTTCTTTCTCTTTAACAAGGTTATCTATTTCTCTTTTGAGCTTTGAGAGTCTATTGATGATATTCGTGAGTAATGTATTTCTTTTTCTATTTTTGGGATTCGATTCTCTACTTTGCCCTTGTGTGTCATGGCTTCATCCTTTGACTTTGCCATTCCTTTCTTGCTAGTAAATTGATTGCAAGGACCTCTTTGAAGTGAAAGGATTTTATGTGATGGGCACCTTAAATTGAACCACGTATCCCTCAAAATGTAAATTTAGGGTTGTTCATAGGATTAGGGGGTTGTCAATCTAGATTGCTTCTTGTCTAGGGTTTCAACTTTGAACCTAGGTTAACCCTAACAAGCTCATGTGTTGTGTGTGTGTGTGCATGAGAGAGAGAGAGAGAGAGAGAGAGAGAGAGAGAGAGAGAGAGAGAGAGAGAGAGAGAGAGAGAGAGAGAGAGAGAGAGAGAGAGAGAGAGAGAGAGAGAGAGAGAGAGAGTTATCTATTAGTGTCTACTAGGGGTAAGCTTGGCCCATGTGATGAATCGTAAAATCATTAGAGGGTAAACCTAGTCATCAAAGAAAAAAGAAGTGCAAAGTGAATAGTGACCTTTTAGCTCTAAGCCTATACTAGGCTAGACAATTACATAATGGAGAGAGTGGCACTAGATGCTAAAAGAGCATAATTATGAAGAATGCATAGGGAGTACGAGCTTGATCTTAGATATAGGGGCCATGGTACATAGTAAGGGGCATTTGTGCAAGAGTTGAGAGTATCTCATACCTTGAGTCTCTGGATCTCATACTCATGGCATTTGATGTATTTGAATCTAGCATGGACACTTGCATATTCTTTGCTCTTCTTCCATATGCATGGGTCTAGGCTTCTTTGGTGGGTAACAAGAGCAATCTAGTATCCCTTGCCTGATGGTTTGTAGTATCATGTAATCAACACCAAACATGCAAAACAAATGTGCAAAACAAAATCACGTGGTTAGACTCCATGTCTAGGCAGGATCAAGGCATGTGGACAAAACTCTCATATCACCATGGATCCTTGTTATGGAAATCCGCTATCAATGCTTCTTGGACTTAGGGTTGATGTCCTTCACCAATCACTCAGTTATCATTCAACAATCCCTACACACGCATCTAAGATCACCAACAAGTGATCTACAAGTAAAGTAGGCTAGACCTCCCACACTAGCTATTTCAAACACAAAAGTAATGATCCCCCCTTGAGCTAAAACAATCCAAGTAGTCGGACATCACTCAAGTAGCAAAAGATGCGCTTAATGCTGGACACTAGGGCAATGCAAAAACTTTGTCATTTAAGAGACAACAAACAGAATATCAAGCCGCGTTATTCACATGTAAATCCAACATCCAAAAGCGTGTTGATAGAGGACAACATCAAATACATCTCTAACATCATGAAGACTCAATCATAAATTTGTTTCCATGGGAGTGGCAATAGGCTTGCAATCTTGAAGGCTGAAACGCTGCAATGATGTGTCAATATATTTTGTCTCACACAAAGCTATTTCTCCAGTAACTTGCATAAACTGAATGCCCAAATACTGATGCAAATGCCCCAAACCTAACATCTAAAAAAAGGCATGCACATCAGCCTTAAATGCAGCAATATGTTGTTTATGTGAGAAGCCAATTCTCAACATCTACAACAATGATAAGAAGTACATCATATGCATGCTTAACATATAAGGTGCTCTCACTTGGACTGCTCTCAAAACCATGTGTGAGCAAGTAGGCATCTATCTTCTCATACCAAGCACACGTGCTTCCTTCAAACCATATAATCCCTTTTTCAATGTGGACACTTTGTTTTCACGCCCTTTCTTCACAAAACTACGGGGCTGAAATACATATACTTCTTCATATGAATCACCATTTAGAAATGCAGTTTTAATGTCCAATTGACGTACAATCCAACCATGATGAGCTGCAAGTGCACAAATGCTACGAACAATGGTAATTCGGCATGTGGGAGCAAAAGTCTCATCAAAATCAATGCCTCTCTCTTAAGCATAACTTTTGGCAACAAGACTAGCATTACACCTATCAAGTGTTCCATCATGCTTACATTTTAGCTTGTATACCCATTTAAGTGCCAATGGCCTTTTTGCCTAGAGGCAAATCACATAAAGACCAAGCTTCCATTCTTAATAATAACATCATATTATGATTGCATAGAAGCCATCCAATTCTGAATTTTGTGTTTCATCAAATGAAACAGGTTCATTCTCGTCACAAAGACTAGAGGAAGCCATTGCATAGCAATCTGATGCAAAGGAAGCACTATGAGAGCATGAGCGGGTACAATTTGACAAGGTTGCATCGGTTTGCGTACCGGAAATTCCGGTACCATGATCCGGTTCGGTTCGGTTCCATAACGAACCTTACATGCGGTTCGTCCAATTTTTTATATGGTTCAAATGATGTTATTTCTAAGATTCGGACCAAATTGTTGCTAATTCACAATGTACACACATATACATGTATACACATATAGTATACTCATACACATATATGTATATAGATGTGCATGTATATGCTTTTTACATGTATATAAAACCCTAATGTACCTTATGAACCTTACCTTGGAGGTAAGATTCGGTTCACTTACCTTACTCGTACCAAACAATACAAACCTTAAGAACCTAACCATCTTGGATTTGACAAAGGTGCATCTAATTTGCTCTCTCTCAAAGTACGCACGAGCCATTAAGGCATAGTTTTAGGTGCATCTAATTTGCCCTCTCTCAAAGTTTGCACCAACCATTGAGGCATAGTTTTAGCCTCTTCTATGTGAGCCCTCTCATCAACAAGTGCATCATGTAAATCTGCATAAAAAATAAAACGATCTCTATCATCATGTGGAACCTATAAAGGCTGAGAAATTGCCTCATTTGGACTAACACTTGACTTTTGGTAGCAAAGTGTCATACATATCCTTTGAGCTAATTGATGTCTCCTTGGTACATGAAAGTAGTGGTTGGATTGCATCTTCCATAAAAAAATGCGTTTAATATGTGGATGATACAGACGATAGCCTTTGCTTTTAGACGATAGCCTTGGCTTTTAGACGATAGCCTTTGCTTTTAGAATTGTAGCCAAAAAAGATACATTTCACTGCATTATCATCCAATTTCCTTCAGTGTTGTTCATGCACTAATGCATATGCCAGACAATCAAAGACATGCAGATGAGCAATAGATAGCATGTGACCATACCAAGCCTCGTATGGAGTGATCGGTTGCATTGCTTTGGTGGGACACCTGTTAATTACATATGCTCCACACATAACAACCTCAAGCGAGAAGCTATGTGGTAAAGCCTGACGTTTGACCATACACCACGTCATTTCCATAAGAGACTTGTTCTTTCTTTCAGTAAGTCCATTTTGTTGAATTGTTTACAGCATTGTACACAGATGTTTTATCCCATGCTCAACCAAAAAGGCATTACAATCAGATGACGTATTTTCCTCCCCCCTCCCCCGATTAGAATGGAGGGTGCCCAATTTACATGCTGATATATTTTCAGCCATAACTAGGAACTGTTTGAAGCACATTGGCGCTTCGGATTTTTGCTTTCAATGGATACACCCATGCATGCCTGGAGAAGTCATCAATAAAAGTCATGAAGTAAAGGTAGTTCCCAAATGAACCTGTCTCCATAGGACCACATACATCACTATGAACAAGCATCAATTTATGAGCCGTTCGAACGGAACAATTTATGGGAAGCTCGAATTGAACCAACTAAACCATCTTTTGGGAAGGAGGAATGCTTCATTTTGCCCAAAATACAGCCTTCACATGTTTACAAGGTGCCTCAAGTTTGGGTAGAGAGGACACCACTTCAGATTTCTATAGGTGAAGGAAACTAGCGAAATTCAGATGAACAAAACGTGCATGGCAAAGCTTTGCATTTGAGATAGCTTGAGAATCTTGAACTGCATATGCTCAATCATTCATAGAGTTTGCATAATTTATGAGCTTATGGAGCCCATGACATATGGAGCCCATGACATGAAATGCCAAAAGCAATAATAACATCACCATTTGAGAGATCATGAATTGTACATCTGTCATCAACAAATTTGAAAACCAAGCCAATCTTGGCTAATGCTGAAATTGCATTTTTATTGATCCTCGGTGCATATAAAGCATCTGACAATGTGAAAGAACTTCCATGAGCAGTAGTAAGCATAGTTGTTCCGGACATTTTTCTGACTTCTGACTTATGACGTTTAGCAGACATATGACAAGTATGATTAAACGTTTCTGACGTGGCCTAAATTTTTGACAAGAAAATAAGAATAAATATAACAGATACTACATATAATAACTGTAGAGAGTAATATCATAGTATATTTACATGTATACACATATATATGTGTATAAATATATCATATATGACGTATGCATACACAATGCACTGATACACTTACACTATGTGTATCATTGAGTAAATCCTCACTCGAGAGTGATTAATCAAGATCAAGAGAAGTCACAAGTGAGTTGTATCATTAACAGATGTACAAGCTGCACAGTACACTGCTCTAGCCTCTACATATCATTTATGCATATCGATTCTCAATCGCACATCAAACATGGAACTAGCTTAGTAGCTTGAAGTCTGTAGGTACATGATTACAATTTACATATTACATGACATCATGACAGACTACAGTGTACCGTGTGACAGTACAATAATCAAATTGCAACATTTAGTACAATATTCAAATTGCAATGCTAAAGCATGAGGCCAATATTCAAGTTATAACAGTACAGTTTTCAAATAACAATGCTGAAGCATGAGGGCCTGTGTCACGACTGTAGTAGGGTACTGTGCATACTCAGTGTGCTTCCTGCACTCTGTACTTACTCTTAGTCTTTGACTGGAGTCACAAGCAGTAATGTACTGTGGGCAGTGGGCACCACTTGGTGGGTAGAGGCTAGAACGAGCAGGCTGGGGGAGACAGTACAGTGTTGCTGTTCGAACCAAAGAGTGCTGCTTCAGACAAACTGAACCACAGACTGTACACCTGAAAGTTGGCAGAGAATGGCTAAAAAGCCCCCAAAAAAATTGACCTTCAAAAGTCGCGTCAGTAAAACGTTATTGACGTTTCCATTTCTGATGCTGTACCTGACATCAGGAATTTTGTTCCTGACGCATCATGTTACAACAATGGTAGTAAGAATGATCTTACCCACTTCCATTACAAGATAAGTGGAGTTGTCAGCACATCTGACAGTATTCCTTGTAGGCGAAAGCTCAAGTGAATTGAAGGAACTACGCCAAGAGGTAACATGTTTGGTTTCCCCACTATCAAAGCACCAAACATTTGAATCTACTGAAGACATACTCTCATGAGAAGATGGGTCCTAGTTGCATACAAATAGTAAATGCCCATTCTTCATTTTGAACAAGATTAACATACTATGTTTTAGGTATAGAGCCCTTTGCAACAAGCATTCAAGCCACTTTCTTCTTTGCCTCTTTTGTAGCTCCTTTAGGAAAACTCTTTATGACATGATCATTTGTCTTGCAGAATTTCGGAAATTGTTTCTGCTTTTTTGTCTTCTTGTGATCTTTGTCTTTCTTCTTTGACTCTGTAGCATTAGCAGATTTTTGTTTGCTAGTAGATGAGCTCCATTTACCTTTTCCCTTCTAACTAGCTAAGAAAGTTTGATTTGCAACACGCATAATTGACCTGATTTGCATGGATTGATCTTACTAGTAGATAGAGCTCCATTACTTTGCTCTTCTTATTAGCTAAGAAAGTTTGATCTTCAACACACATAATTGATTTGTTTTGCTTGGATTGATCTTCGTGCAACAAAACAAAGACCAACTCCTCACATGTTAAGGCATTTGGATTGCCTTTCATCATCAATCGAAGAGTAGAAGCAAAACTTTGATATGAATATGGAAGATTGTAAAGAACAATCTCCATAGGTGAGCTATCTGGCAAGATTTCATTGATAGTAATCAACTGCATCTCCCCATCTCTCCCAATCTTTTATCTTTGTAAAATAATTATCCATAGAATCTTTTTCATTCATATGCTCACTCTCCAACTCTTTTCAGATGTAAGAAACACGAGACTCATTTCTTGCCTACTATAATGTTGTAAGTGTATTGTCAGGGGAGCACTAGATTGTGCCCTCTGACTAGATTAGATAAGATTTCAGAATTACACTTTCGATTACAATATCACCCATGTAGGGAAATGATACAAGAATATATAACTGATATAAGAAGTCCCACAACCTTGGATTGATAGGTATAAATAAGTCAACTAGAGATGATATTGAAGATCCCACAACTCGGGACTGTAGGTATGAAGAAAGATCTCTGGATTACAAGAACTCTCTTCAGGGAGATGAGCTAGATACAAGAAATAACTAGACAAGATCTCGTACTACGAGATTACAAGAGGACAAGGTTGGATGTCCAAGAACTAGACTACTCAAGACTAGAACAAGGAACATAACAAGAACTGGGACTTGAACTTCGAAAGTGCTTACTTGGTGATCATGACTCCTTGAGCTCCTAAGATTAGCATTGGCAGACTGAGTATATATGTGGCCAACCCCTCCTTATATAGTTTTTCAAGGGTGGTTCATCAATGGTGGTTACGAATTGATGATGCCACTGATGTGTCAGAATCATGCAAATAGAGAGTCAACCTTAGGGTTTTGGAACATTCCGGGCATTTGGAAGCATTAGTTTCTCCAACTCTGAGCCAATCATGAGATATGGAAACTCACATGAAATCTGGGGTTTAGGATGGTTTCCTTTGCCCATGACATCACCTCCCGCTCAAGCGACGAGTTCCACGAGGAGCGGTTGTGTGTGTGAGATCTTCTAGGACTTGAATTTTCATAGCTCTTGATCTTTGTAGAGTTCTTGATATGTGGTACTCGAACACGAGTATGATGGATATCCATGATGAAAATGGAAAGGGTTTGTAGTATATCTAGGTATAGAATCAAGGTTATGATTCTCATGAAGACTACATTCCTCTTTTGACTTCGATCATGATCCTTGTGATATAGGATGATAAACGCATAATCCATTATCTGTTCGATGTTTTCTTTCCTTTGGTGTAAGTCGTCTGACCAATTGCAAGGATTCTGGTTGAGTTTCTTCCAACATATGTTGTTGTAGAAGAGAGGTAAAATTGTATTCTTGATCTCTAATATAAGTTTTCTTCTCTTGCTTTCTCTGGAGAAACCTATTATCACACTCAATTGCTTGATTCCTAAATTCATTCAACGAGTTTACCCACGGTTAGTATGAGGTCCTTGAAATCATCACGTAAGCCCCATCGAAATTGTTTGATAAAATAATCCTCGTGCCATGTGAGATCACAAATGATTTGTTTGAATTTTGATGCATAGGCAGACACATGCCTATTTCCTTGCTCTAGCTTCCTTAGATTTGTTTTAGCAACACATGAATAATTGCTATCTCCAAACGAAGATGTGAACTCTCGAACAAAGGCCTTGAAATCATACAAAATATCCATATCCTTCTCAAGGATAGGTGCAAACCATGAAAGAGAAAGGCCACATAATAGAGTTCCTATGTGTCCTACTTGAGAAGCATCATCTAAGTACCTATCTGGTTTCATGCTTATGAATAGTTTCACTTGTTGCAAAATCCTCGAAACTTTGATCTTGTCCCATCAAATTTCTTAGGCATGCTCACTTTTGGACTTTTTTTCATGTTGGTTGTCATGGGGGTACTTGAAAAAGATTGATTTACAATGATGTATAGCCCTTGGATTTGCCTTTGAAGTTCTGTGATTACATCTTGAATATTTTGCTGTTGAATCCTTTGTTGGATTTCTCGTATCTCTTGGACATGTTGATGAATAACTTTAAGTGCAGAAAATATTTCTTCACAAATAATCTCCATGGTGTCTAGTCTTGATGAAGGTAGTCTTGACTCTTGCCAAAGTGTGAAGGAAGCACTAGATTGTGCCCTCTAACTAGCCTAAACAAAATTTCAAAATTACACTTTCGATTACAAGATCACCCACGTAGGGAAATCATACAAGAATATATAACTGATACAGGAAGTCCCGCAACCTCGGACTGAGAGGTATAGATAACTCAACTAGAGATGATATTGAAAATTCCACAACCCGAGACCGTAGATATGAAGCAAGGTCTATGGATTACAAGAACTCCCTTCAAGGAGATGAGCTAGATACAAGAAATAACTAGACAAGATCTCTTACTACGAGATTACGAGAGGACAAGGTTGAATATCTAAGAACTAGATTACTCAGGACTAGAACAAGGAACAAGACAAGAATTGAAACTCGAACTTCCAAAGTACTTACTTGGTGATCACGACTCCTTGAGCTAGATACAAGAAATAACTAGACAAGGTCTCATACTATGAGATTACACGAGTACAAGGTTGGATGTCTAAGAACTAGACTACTCAAGACTAGAACAAGGAACAAGACAAGAATTGGAACTCGAACTTCCGAAGTACTTCCTTGGTGATTAGGACTCGTTGAGCTTGCAAGACTGGCATTGGCAAGACTAAGTATATATATGGCCAACCCCTCCTTATATAGGTTTTCAAGGACGGTTCATCAATGGAGGTTACGAATTGATGATGCCATCGATGATGTCATTAATTTGAGAAAAAACCTCTGGGTGTCAGAATCGGGCAAATACGTAGTCGATCTTAGGGTTTTGGCATGTTCCGGACGTAATGGAAGCATTAGTTTCTCCAAACTCTGAGCCAATCATGAGATATAGAAAGTCACATGGAATCTGAGGTTTAAGATGGTTCCCTTTATCCATGACATGTATCCCAAGCATCCTTTCTTGTCTTGCAAGAGAGAATGTGAGGGACAATGGGCACGTTTGACAGACAAGGCTATCAATGCTTGTGCATGATTATTGCCATCCCAACGAAGTTTCTCTGTAGTAGATGCAGTGGGAACCGCAACACGATGAGGAAATTGAAGATCATCATCTTCAGCACCATTTGCATCATCTTCAAAAACGATATTTGCATTTGTGGTAGGACGTTTTTCAACATCCTACACAATATTCCACAATCCTTATGCTACCAATACATGATGCATCATAGATGCCCACAATGGGGAAGTAGTACCATCCTACTTATCCTCAACAATCAACATACGGAATACATCATTGCCTTGGGCAATGATTAGTGATTAAATACCCTAATGCAGAAAATTGACTTAAACGTCAAAAAGTCGAAGAGAAATATCACGTTGAGCTCTGTTAAATTTGTAGCAAATTTCAAGGGGCTTATATTGGCAAACCGAAGCCTCTATATATGTTTGGCACAAAAGATTGAAATTGCCTGTGCAGTTGCTTCGATAGTGCGTTCTGAGGCGAAAATGAGCTTTATGCAAAATTTTTGAACTCCTAATTGCCTCGAATATCCTCACCAATTTTTGTTCGATTTTGAGACTCTGACCGGAGGGGTGTCGACAATGCCCTAAATGAAGGAGAGACCTTCACTGATACCAATTGTTGGAGCTTGGGGTCTGCAGAAGCACATGAACAACACAAGGAAAAAGCTTGGAGCACAACACAATACATAATGTATTACCAAGTGAATGTGCAAAGATAAGTGATCTTTTAGGGTTATAAGCGTATATATAAGCTCAGGAAAAAAAAAAAACTCCTAAAGAGGGAAAAGAGTGTCCCGACGGTCCCAGGTGTGTGTCACACACCACTGCTGAAATATATCAACAATGATCAGGCATAACCATAGACATATCCTCATCCTAGTATGTGCCTATTTGCCCTATCTTAGAAGCAATCTAGTAGTACCAGTAGTACTAAAATATCTTCCTACCATGTTTCTCCACTGTGACTAGTCATATACGTACCTAGATCCCACCACTCTCTAGTCAAAAAGGCTCTCTTGGAAAACTTCCCAATCCCAAAGATGGCAATCATATGGAAGTCCTCTCTGAGAGAAAGATGAACACAATCGAGATGTCTATGTGCACATACGTGCTGCTGAAGGCATCAATCCAAGAGAAAGCCTACTTAAAAAAATGGATCATATGTTGTTTCAGTGTAGATTCTTGAAGAACATTGAGGAAAAACAAAATCGTAAAAGAAGCTTTTTGAGTTTTACATAGAGTTTTTCTTTGAGGCTATGACTCTATATAAATATATAGTTATGGACAATTTTATCATTGCTCAAGTGGAGCTCTTCGTCGGCTAGGATTTGGAAGTGGTGTTCCTTTAACTTGGAGGAGGTGGAGATGCTTTTCTTCATCAATGTCAAGGTGTGCAACAGCTAGCAACTTCATTGTCTTGAGTATTTCCAATATACTTGCTTGGAGGAGCTTATCTATTTTGGAGGAGCATACATTACAGCCTTGGAGATTGTAGGAGTTATTGGACAGCTTGTACATCATGCATATGTCTTTGCTATCATGTAACTTCTATTATGAAATGTATGGATTATATTTAGAGCTTTGTCCCTTCTCTCTCTCATGTGTGTTATTTATTCTTCATCTTGTCTCTATATTCTCTTTATCTCTATGTTGATTGTGGGCCTAAAAACCAACAATTGGTATCAAAGCAGGAAAATTTAGAGTACATAGAGGATTTGGCCACATGTAGGAAGATTAATTCTTCATGGCAGGTTCAAATCAAGTTCAACTACATATTTAGTAGTGGTCATCAAGTCATCAATGTGTATGAAGAAGGCTGAAGCTGAATGTTATTTTGAAGAGATGCACTCGAGGATTGGTGACATTGAAGAAGAACAAGGCAGATTGTAGCTATTTTAGAGCAACACAAGTGTGGACACTACATATATGCAGTAATTTTATATTAGTTTCTAGATTTTCTGGAATCAACAGTAAAAAAAACAACTTGGAGAGCATTAGTTCTTGGATATGAACTTTTGAAGTGATGTTCAATCACTAGTTAATCTTCTAGTGCTCCTTGAAGTTTGTCACTCAGCCATATATGGGATTTCACAACATATCTTGGTGGCCATGGAGGAAGACTGATGTGAGCAAGGAGGGGTTCTTTCTACATGAAGAAACTTATACAAAATCAACATGTGGTAATTGTAACACCTTCTTGTATGTGTGTGTGTGTGTGTGTGTGTGTGTATGATAGGTATAGATGAGAGCCTATGACCTTGATTTGAAAAGGACTCGCCAACCTTGATAATCTTGTGAAGTATTCTATATAATTACATAGCAGCCTATATTTGTCTCCATCCTGCAAGTAGTACTTGGTTGAGAAGAGTGGGGGCATGTGTGGCATGTGCTATAAGAGTGCTTTTCATGTCAAAGTTCTTGTGTGTGTGTGTGTGTGTGCGCGCGCGCGCGCGCGCTGGTGGATACTTTGCATGATCTTTTAAAATATACAGGTACCAAAAAATCTTTAATAACTACCACTAAATAACAAATCTACCTATCTCGCATATTCCCCCAGTGTTAGGTTAGGAGGGGATTGTAAGAAAATATGTCAAATAGCCTATAGGGCAACCTTCCACTAGGGGCTTCCCTGCAAGTTTATAAGATAAATAAAATTAAGTCTTAGCAATGGTCAGAATTAGTGCCATAAAGTAAAAACATTTTATTATGTAGTGATAGCGCTCATTGCGAGCTATCCAATCATTTATAATGCTCGGGTGTTTGGCAAATATGTGAACATCAAAAGTCAAACACTAATTTTCAGATTGTACATGAAAAACAACTTTTTAATGTGAAAAGCAAACATGACACATTGACATAATCTTATGATATTAATCCAAGAAAGCCAAGTGGCATTAATAAAAGCTAGGTGCCTACTATTAAAAAGCAAGACCGAAATAATTTATCCCCCAAAAAACAGCTTTTTTGGAAAAACAAAATGTGAAAGCATGTTTTTGAGTTTTACGTGGAGTTTTTGGTTGGGGATCTACAAGTCTATATAAAGACATAGTTATCCACAATTTTATCATCATTTAGGTGGAGCTCTTCATGGGTTAGGGTTTGGAGGTGGTGCCTAGAGGAGTTGACCAAAGTCTTTGGCTTCAAGGTCACGTATAAGTCTTCTTCAAAAGATGAAATGGTAGATAGATTTTGCTTTTTGAGCATGTAAGCCACTTGGGGGGCTCATCCCCGACTCAAAAAAAAAAAAAGAAAAAAAAAAAAAAAAAGAAAAAAAGAAGAAGAAAAAACTCAACTTCATTGTTGCTAGTATTTCTAATGTACTTGCTTGGAGAAACTTACTATTCAAGAGGAGCATACATTACAATCTTGGAGATTGTAGGAGTTATTGGACAGCTTGTACATTGTCATATTTCTTTGTGATCATATAACTTGTATTATGGAATGTATGGATTGTATTTGGAGCTTTGCTCCTTACATCTCTCTCATGTTCTATATATTCGTCATCATGTCTCTATATTCTCTTTGTCTCTATATTGATTGTGGGCCTAAAAACCAAAAGAGGCAAATGTTATTGGTGGTTCAACACATGGAATGAGTCCTCTATAACATGATAGATTTCTTCTATGGTATCATGGAGGAAGAAGATCCTCTCTCACAAGGCAATCTCTGTGGGTGATATAGAGGAACTCATTGTCCTCTATCCTATGGCAAACATCATCTAGCACTTGCCATAATGTAGGTACTACAAGAACATGTGTTTCGACTTCCTAAAAATATCCCTCTTGTCCATGAGATACATACTATACGTCTGACACCCAGTCACACCATGAGGTGGATGACTTATCTCCCTCTGTCCCAAGTAAGCCTGTTGTGGAAGCGATCGATATACTCTAGGGCACCAAGTTGTTCTTGGTCCTCTAGTAGCCACTAGTTGTCAAGTGGAAATTTCTTCCACGAAGGCTTTTAACCTTTGCAAGCATAGCCCTCAGCTTAGGTCTCCTTGACTAAATAGCTACAGCTAGACTTTGGTAGGCAAAATCCTAACCAAGGGTTTTCTTGGATTATCAAGGCCTTGCCTTGATCAATCCACCTCATGGCTACAGTCACACCTAATGGGTGTGCAAAGCACCTCGAAGAAGTACTCTTGCCATCCTCACTCCATCTGAGTAGTTATAGGATCCAATAAATCTTCGAGGACTCAGGCCAGTGATCCTATGAATTGTGTGAATATGCGTCCAAGGTCTTACCCTGGCACTTCCCAACCAAAGGGGTAGTGAGTGTACTCATGCCTCTTGTCTCCCCAACTTACTAGCATATCCTAGCTATGCTCAAATTTGGAGAGATGACTCCTCCTGGCCATAGATAACCACCCTGCTCTTCGAATGAAGTCAAAATCTGATTAAACACACCTTCTAATTCATACATCCGTGTAAAAAGTCTTGATGCCACCGAAGTGCTAGGGAGAAAGATCCATTTGAGACATAGCCCATGTGTGTGTGTAGGGTATGGAAGTCGTCCTACCTTCCATTGGCTGAACTGGACTCGCTAATACTTAGGGCTGAGAGTTAATGTGCTGTGGGATCTTCTCCATGACGAGGAGAAGATGGAGTGGCTGTTTGTGCAAAATAAGAGGCTGAGGTGCATGGAGAAAGGTTTCCCCCCTCTTTGTGCAATTCTAATTTCTTGGTAAAGAAACGTCTTGCCAAGATGAAAAGAGGAAGGAACTTTCATTTCCCCTATAAAATCTTACTTAAAATCTTTCCACCTCTACTTGTTTCCAGCCACATGATCATAAAATTAGGAAATTCACAAAATTTTCTAGTTTCTTTTACACGTCACCCAAAGATCTCAGCCACATCATTCCTTTATAAAAAATGTTTGGTTGGAAATGCATGTTCTTAAATCACTGATATGTGTATACATTCTTAAGTCACTGATATGTGTGGCTGAGATGCTGCCACATGGCTGGCACATGTCTCATAATGACTGAACAGTCCATTCAGCTTACTTGTGGCCAAGGAAACTTTTGCACAAGATGATAGAGCTGCCCTGCCATGGAGAAGGAGCTGCCCCGCAGCTCCTTGGCTGCCTCTGGCCATTTCCTTCGTGAAGGGTGCAGAACCAGCATCCAGCTGGTAGGAATAGACGGATGGGCAACTGCCTTGGAGGGCACCTCATGTGCAGGAAACCCTCTTCTTAGGGGATTGAGGTAGTTTTCCTCCTCCTCTTGATGAAGAATCCCCTTTGGGCCAACTCTTTGGCACTGCCTATCTTACCCAACCACACAGAAGGGCAGCCCATGATGCTGCCCCCCCTTCTCTGCAGTAGAAGTAAAGGGGTAACCATGGCTTCCAACAAGTGTGCGACTGGAGAGAACTAGTAATCCAACCACCTACCTACGTGGAAAACACACCAAGAAAGGGACGGACTGTGTTCTCCAACCATCGGCTTACATGTGCTCCCCTTGCTCCCTCCTCCTGCTGAAAGCATTCCATACCACCCCATGCAAGAGGGTGAGAAGCATCTCAAGCTGAGCCATCCAGGCTCCATGAGCTTTGATGGTTTTTTGCAAGTTGCTTTTTCTTCTCCATACAAGTAGAGCTGCATAGATAGTAGATAGCATCCTCCTGTATCCTTAGTGTTGGACAAGTCAAGAGACAAGCCATATTCACAAACAAGAGATGAGCCTCTGCCAAGGGCAGAACCCTACTGGTATGCATGACGAGCATCTGCCAAAGGGCCAAGAGTCCAAGTGCTTCATGTGAAGAATGTCTTACAATGAGCCCATGGGTCCTATTTATAGACTCAAATGAGGAGGTGGCCAAGACCACACTAGGCGGCCACTTAACTATAGTTGTCTATCCAAATGTCTTTTTATTTTGGGGATCTAAGTTCTAACATCTGGAGTCCAAATGCTTGTGTAATGGAAACAATCCTTCAAAGTTCAAGGGACTCTTCAAGGAAGCCATATATGTTAATGTGCCCTTGTAGTGTGTTTTGTATGCTGGCAGCTGTAGTATATCATTCTTGGATATGATCACTAAAGTGCCAATATGTTTGCCTAAGAATTTAAGTTCTGTGCATGCACAAAACACATAGGCATATGGTATTGCTTCATCAAACATGTACTTGATCATGGCCTAATTTCCTTGGTTAAGATGAATACTACTTAGAGCTCTATTTAATATACCAGAGTGAATCAAGGCAAACCCCGAATTCACCCTCGAATGTAACTGCAACCATAAGTCATGGTAGTCAATCACAAGAGTTCTATTTATGTTTGTATGAAGTGCCTACTCAAGGCCCAACGTACAAATTGTATACAAGTGGGGGGGAGCCTTTTAGCTTATATGAGTTACACTTTGCATATCCACATGGACTTTTTTTTTTATGTTGGAGCCCTTGCCAAGAGCTTTCAACATGCATGCATTTTTGTAGTAACATATTGGCCCTTGGGTGACTTGGACAGTTTTTAAATGGTTTTACATAACAATTATGTCCATGTGCTCAAGGGGTACATGTTTTGTAAAACTAATAGATCCAAGGTAGGGGCTTCAAAATATCACATGTTAATTTTTTCTACTCCCCTTCCTCTCTTGATGTACATCCAGCTCATTAACTCATCTTTCTCTTTTCAACAGCTCTTCACACATAGGAGGTACCAATGCAAAGTTCTCGGCATTTTCTTTCATTATCATCCTATTATGTGCCATTTTTTTCAGATTTATCACTTTCAATAATATTTGTGCTAGTTTCCCTTAGCTTTGTTTTTGTCCAGAGCTTTGGAGTGCTTTTAAATGATGAATATTTTATATTTATATGGTTCAATCTCTAGACAATGGAATTGGAAGGGTGCCATTTTTTGTCATAATGGAAAATAGTAAAACTATCTTTACTTCAAGAATAAGTCAATACTATATTGGAATAAAACTTCCTATTCAGAGGAGTGAGGTTGCCTCAGTTGATGAGAAAGTTTGATGACATCAGTGCTTGTAAGGTAAAGTATACTGCTAGATCTTGTGTATTTGCTCATATTTACTACACAAGCTTGAATAACTCATGACGTAGGTGGAGCTTATATCTGAGAAGGAAAGATACTGAATGATATCATGACATTTGTGTCCTTTGATCCACAGAGGTGGTTTTGGCTGAGAACAATGGTTACACCTTAGGATTCTAGCTCATTATCTGTCCTGTGGTTGGGATTTCTAAAAGTCACTTCTTCTCATAGAAAGGATCTTCCAAGTTTTCAGAAGAATTCGTGATTTCTCGACCCAACTATCCATACTTTTATGCTAGATACTGAATTATATCATGACATTTGTGTCCTTCGATCCATAGAGGTTGTTTTGGCCGAGGACAATGGTTACACCTTAGCATTCTAGCTCATTATCTGTCCTGTGGTTGGGATTTCTAAAAGTCCCTTTTTCTCATAGAAAGGATCTTCCAAGTTTTCAGAAGAATTCATGATTTGTCAACCCAACTATCCAAACTTTCATGGGTTGTCATCATCATCATAGTTTTGGCCCTTATATGCAATTCAAGCTGTAATTGTTAGGTTATGTAGCCAGTCTCTAGCCATAAGTTGACATGATTCCCTTCCTACCACCCTGTTATCTATGTTATGCTTATTGATTGATGCTTTGAGCTATTGTATGGATAATTTTTCGAGACTTGACAAATGTTTTATTTCAGGTGAGTTCGGCATAGAGGATGTCTACTTGACACCTGATACAACAGATGAAATGGAGGTGAAAGCTCTCACAGATAGTGAAAAACTTGTTGAGAAATTTATGTCATATGTTTCTGATGAGAGCAAGGTAAATGCTTTTTAAGGCTCTAGCTATTTCCATTCATGAGTGATACTTAATTGATTGTTCAGTTTTTATTTGTTTATTCATTACAACTTAACGTATAATAATTCGACATTGTTTTGAGATGAATTATTTCGCTAGACAGATTCAACAATGCTGCATTTATTCTTACAACAAATCTTGTAGCTCTAAAATATAATCATGAACTGAATTGTACATGAACCAATAGAGAGTATGTGTGTGTGTTTTACTCATGCTAGCAGATTCCAGACTTCGATACTCATCCCCATTGTGAATTTACAGGCATGCATGTATTTATGAATGTGGTATTGCATTATTTTACACTCAATTTTCGCATTATGTTCAATGTTGTCGATTAATCTCATTGTTTGTTTAAAGAGGGTATTCATTCAATCAGTAAATTAGTAAATTGTTCATTAGTAGATTCAATTAAAGAGGTGATCTTATTAATCATCTAAGGTACATTTGTGTGGGTTCTCTCTCTTTGTATGTATGTATGTATGTATGTATGTATGTATGTATGTATGTATGTATGTATGTGCATACATACACACACACTATAATTAATATATATATATATATATATATATATATATATATATATATACACACACACACACACACACACACACACACACACACACACACACACACACACACACACACACACACACACACACACACACACACACACACACACACACACACACACACACACACACACACACACACACACACACACAGAGAAAGAAAGAAAGAAAGAAAGTCATATTAACGTCTTCTGGAGGCCAAACTTGGCCTATGAGACAAAAACCATATACAAGTGTAGTGACCCTGTGTAGAAGATGAAATAAAAAATTATATCGCTACACAAAGCTATATATGGCTGGAAGAGGCTGGGAGACGTGGCTTTGACTATGCAGATAGTGGCCACCTAATACATGGGGGATCCATAATGTGAGTAAAACACCCTAGCTACTGGTGATGGGTGGAGGTGGGTGTAGTATGTGGTACATCGATGGTGGTCTGAGTGCCTTCTGAAGGAAGACAACCTAGGGGGTAGTGGGGATAATGTAGTGGTGCATGGGGGGAGTGTGGCTTGCTGCAGATAATGACCACCTAATATAGGGGGGACCCTTTTGTTTTTTTTTTTGGGGAGGGAGCGGGCAGGAATGTGGGTGAATGTGTATAGCCTAACCCCATATGATGGGTGGAGGTGGGTGAAGTATGTGGTACATAGGCCGCGGTCTGAGTACCTCCTGAAGGAAGGTTGTCCGAGTGGTGGTGGTGGTGTGCCTCTGCCCCATCATGTGGTCGTAGGCTACCTTGATGTGTGAAATATCTTCCTTGTGAAGTCGTGGTCGTATGTACCCAACCATATGTGGTCTCTGTGCCGCGGCTTACTGGAGCATGAGCCCTATGCCTTTTGTAGGCGGTTCCATCTGATGTGGTCTTGCTTGCTGAAAGAACTTGAGTGATAGCTGCAAAGAACTGAGTGATAGTCTACTGGGTACTCACCCGTGCCTCATGTGTGGATTGTAGCATCTGCTCCGTCATATGCCCCGTGAGGAAGCGCCCCTCCGCTGACCTCCTGTGGTCATGCACATCTGGAGTGACCCCTCTATCTCAAAGTGTGCTCGTAGGTATGAGTATGCTGGGCATATGGAATCCAAGTGCTCCTCTGTCTATCTCGGTATGGCATATTGGACACCACCTCTCCTCTCGAGGGACTCCTTGGTCCGATCCCTCTCGATCTCGAGCTGATGTGATGAAACTCAAGCTGCTCGATGAAAACTCGGAGGTGGTGTGGTAGGTATGTCTGCATGTAGCACGGAGTATCAATGAAGCCTTGGTTTGAGATCTCTAGAAAATGCTCACGGTAGTGGTGGGGGAGCAAATAGGTAGGGGCTTGGGAGTCGTACTATTGGTGGTAATCTGTCTATGTCAAATCCTTGATCCATGATGGGCTAGCCAATCCCATGTTTGTGCATACCATGAGGAGTCGTCTCTTGCTAGTGCCATGTTGTGTGATGCTTGGAAAGCTCTGTAAGTGATGCGCTCTATGTCCATGCTCCGGATCCTACATAATAGGCATACTATCTGGAAGAGTGCCTCTACTAGCATTGGTGGTGCAACAAGCTCTACCTTGATGACAACATGGGGTACCGAGGATTTGTTGTAGAATGAGTCTAGACATCATGAGAATCTGCGGTCTCTCCAATGTTGTCCATGGTGAAGCGGCTAACCTAGGTCCCCGGTCGCCATATGGTTGCTCCATACATGAGTGATGGGGTAACCAAAGTGTCTACGAGCCATCCTTCCTGCGGGCTCCTGGAAATATGCCTCATGGCATTGTCTCTCCATCAAAGCTAATGCTATGTATCCTTGTCTGATGCGATCCCGAGCTGCGTGAGACATGGAGAAAACCCTAGAGGGTGTGGGTGTTGTGAATGTCACTCCCAAGTAAACATATGATCCAACTACCTTGATAGGTCCGCCTGCATCTGTGAAAGAACTGTGTCTCCTTAGCTGTGCTGATGTATGGAAGATCAAAACCTTGGTTTTACCAAGGTTCACTGATAGCCCTCTATGTGTGCAAAAATAGTCTAGGTTGTGTAGGTGATGTTGTAGACCCTTAGCAGACTCTGAAACCAACACAATATCATCAAGATATAAAAGAATGTGCACTGTGGTCCCTCGAACCTCAATGCCTTCCCCTCCCTTTTGTGATATGAACTTCGCTATCTCGTCAATGTATAGACCAAACAGGGTGGGTGAGAGAGGGCATCCTTGCTTCACCTGATAGTGCTAGCAAGTGGATTGAATAGGCTGCTTGGGCATCTGACTCTACCTGATACTCTCTCATACAAGGCGTAGATTCCCCATATCATCTCCTCTGAAGCCTCGATATCGAGTAAACATCTGAAGAGCTACTCTTTGGAACTATGTCGAAGGCTTTGCGGAAGTCCACAAAGTAGCGGTGTAGTCTCCTCTTCCTCGTGCTTGGTGATCAGACATCTCATAGTGAAGATATGTTCAATGGTAGAGTAGTATGTCTGGCCCTTTCCTATCCTTGAGCCCTCATACCCTTTCTCTCGATGAGAGTGCTCATCTCTATATCTAGCACTTCCCGATATAACTTGGCCAATATAGGGCCAATCATGATCGTTTGGCATGTGGCTAGATCCATAACATCACGGTATCACCTGACTTATGAATGGGCACAATGGTATGCTAAGTCCGTAAGTTAGGGAACCCTTCAATCAGTGCTGAGTTGAAGAGGTGGGCAATGAACGGTGAAAGAGTCGAGCATCCGTAGATGAGATGCTCTGCCTGAGAATCGAATTGGTCATGGACCTTGCCATGTTGTAGATGGGGCAATGGCATGGCTCACATAGTCGATGTGAAGAAGTCAGAGGTGTTGGGGATAAAGGCCCTAAGGACTCTCCTTTTGTATGTTTTGACCCTCCCATGCATAGTGGGTTTGGAACGTGTTCCAAACGCGTTCGGATCATACGGCACGTTCCGTACGGAACGTGCGTACCGTACAGTGTTCGAAATGCGCTCCATTTAAAAAAAAAAAAATTGTCTAATCTGAGCAGCGAGTCCCTTTCGCAACTTCGCATTTGCTCTACAGCATGCCTCGTCGATGTTCCAGAATCCAAGCTTGCTCTAGGGTATATGCTATGCTCTAGGCTTCTTGAATCTTCCGTTGACAGTTTGAGTACTCCTCGAGCCCTCTGTTGGCAGCTTCAATAGGATTGCGAGCCTCGGCCTCCGATTGTGGACCTGATCCCGTCGAACTTATTTGAGAGCTCACTGCTGCGGCTTGCCTGCAAGATGATGCTCTTCTTCTAGATCAGATACAGGTACTCTTAGCTCTATAATGTCTATTGCTTCTTTACTTAATATTCTTTATATTTATAGGTGTTTGGAGTTCCTCTGATGACCTTGTTTATTTGTTGATGGCATCAGGCACAAATACTCCCACAGTAGAAGCTAGCTACACTATGCCTCATAAAATGCATGCTTCTGATTTATCTGAGTCCCAGGGCACATCTGATGTTGGGACTAGTCCGAAAGCTCTTGCTAGATCACATCCATCATCGCTTCATTCCCGAGTATACTCTGATTCATGGGTGAAGGAAAGAAAGAGAGTGCAGATATAGAGATTGCAAGAACTTTGATTGAATGCAATCTCTCTTTCAATGTGCTTCGTACATAGCAGTGGAGAAAGATGATTCGTGAAGTTGCATCAGTGGGCTCCTTGGGAGAGACAGATCCTTGGTCAGGAGTAGAGTAGATGATTCGTGAAGTTGCATCAGTGGGCTCCTTGGGAGAGACAGATCCTTGGTCAGGAGTAGAGTACCGCCGCATGCGCACGTCTATGCTAGATGAGGAACGTGCCAGGATTGTTGTAGCTCTTACACCCGTCCGCGAGGGATGGAAGAGATATGGATGCACAATCATGTCCGATGGATGGAGTGATATCCGTCGTCGTCACATGATCAATATATTTGTTTCTTGTTGTCTTGGCACTATCTTTTTACGTGCCATTGATGTGGGTGTTGCAGGACAGAGGGTGACAGCTGACTTTATATACCAGCATATTAGAGAGGCTATTATCGAGATCGGCACAAAGAATGTTGTTCAGGTGATTACAAATAATTCCTCTAACTGTAAGAGGATGGGACATCTATTGGAGGAGTACCCATCTATCACATGGACTCCATGCGCAACACATTGCCTTGATCTTATGAAGGAGGATATTGCATGCCTATCATGGGTGCATCATACTATGCAGTTGGTCGTGAGGATCACTAGCTTCTTTCGAAAGAAGCATCACGCTCTAGCCATATTTCGTTCATATTCAGAGCTTAATATTATTCGACCATCAAAGACCCGATTTGCATATATGTATTTGGTCTTTGATAGATTGATGCGCATTAGAGAAGCATTACGGGCCACTGTTGTTAGTCCACTGTGGGAGCAGCTTCGTTATTTTGACACAGATGTAGCGCGCCTTGTACGACTCACATTGCTTGATGATCACTTTTGGAGAGAGATTGATATTCTGTCACACACATTACGCCCTATGTGAACACTACTCCGATTGACAGATTCAAAGGGTTCGACACTTGGGTGAGGGTACCCAAAGTTTAGATAGATGCGCGCATCTATTGAGTCATCTACTTTCTTATCACGTGAGCGGTAACTTTGTATTCATTTGCATCTATTTTTTTTCTTTTTTGTTATGTGAAATAAATTGATTACATATTTAATGGATTAACTTAAATAATGATTGCAAAAAGAAGATGTATAGGAGATCGTGGATCGACGAGGAGAGTATATTCATCGACCCATCCATGGGGTAGCCACTTTACTACATCCTTTATATAAGGATGCACAGTATTTGGAGGATTCCACATTGTTATCTTCTCAAGATATTTACCTTTCCAGAGTATTGTTACCTTTCTAGAGTATTGGATATGAAGCAGCAAACTCAGTTTGATACTGAGTTTATTATGTATTCCAACAATATGGGACCCGCATACAGTAGGCCATCGGCATCACAGAGATTTTTGTATTGTGAACGGGTGGCAGACATACGGATATAGCACTCCTATTGTATCTAAGGTCGCATTGAGAGTATTATCACAGGTATTTACTTAATACTATTTATTATGCTTGATAATTGTTCAAGATAAGATTTAACTTTAAACTTGGTATTTGCTAATGGAATTTCCACTTATGGTATTATTTACTAAAGGAGTGCTCTTCTGGAGCATGTGAAAGAAACTGGAGTGCGTATTCTTTGGTTCTGTCATGGACGAAGGAAACCATCCTGAACCTAAGATTCCATGTGAACCCTGTATCTCATGATTGGTTCAGAATTAGGAGAAACCAATGCTTCCATTGCGTCCGGAATGTGCCAAAACCCCAAGATCAACTGTCTATTCGCTGAATTCTGACATTGGGAGGTCTTGTTACAAATCGATGACATCATGATGACATCATCAGTTCGCAACCGCCTTGGGAACCGCCCTTGAAAACCTATATAAGGAGGGGTTGGCCACATTCATAATCAGTCTTGCCAATGCCAGTCTTGGGAGCTCAAGGAGTCGTGACCTCCAAGTAAGTACATTCAAGTTCCAGTTCAAGTTCTAGTCTTGTTTCTAGCTCTAGTCTTGTCTAGTCTTGTATTGTGGACATCCTTTCTTGTCCTATTGTAATCTCGTAGTACGAGATCCTTTCTAGTTATTTCTTGTATCCAGTTCATATCCCTGAGGGGATTTCTTGTAATCGAGATATCTTGTTTCCTACCTACGATCCCGGGTTGTGGGATCTCCTGTATCATCTCTAGTCGAGTTTTCCATACCTATTGGTCCCGGGTTGTGGGACATCTTGTATCGATCGTATATTCTTGTAGCATTTTCCCTTCGTGGGTATTCTTGTAATCAGAACTGTGTGTCCGAAATCTTGTCTTGTGTAGTCAGAGAGCACAATCTAGTGCTCCCCTGACATTTTGGCAAGACTATCTTCTATCCAAGACCAGACATCATGGAGAACGCTTATGAACAGATCGTAGCATCACTTCAGAGTCTCCAACAACAAGTCGAAGACCTAAGTCGTCGACAGACACAAGTCGAGATGGGACATCCAGTGCATGTAGGTACACTCCTTCAAGAATTACAAGAACGAATCGGGAGTCTTCAAGCGAATCAAGGGAGTATTCAAGTGAACCAACGGCCCAGTACATCATTTGTGAAGGAACCCAAGATTTGCATGCCAGAAAAGTTCAATGGTGATCGTACAAAGTTTCGAGGATTCTTGCAACAAGTCAAATTGTACATTCGCATGCAGCCTGATAGATACCCTGATGATGCATCCAAGGTCGGTTTTATTGGAACCTTGCTCTATGGTCAAGCTTTATCATGGTTCGCCCCAATCTTGGAGAAGGATATGGCCGTACTTCATAATTATGAGGCATTTCTTGGAGAGCTTGTCGCCACATTTGGAGATGCAGACACGAGTCGAGTGGCAGAAACAAAACTTCGAAAGCTACGTCAAGGTAACCGCCCTGCCTCTACCTATGCATCAGAATTTAGGCAATTGATATGTGACCTCACTTGGCATGAAGATTATTTCATTAGCCAATTTAGATGGGGCTTAAGGGATGACGTGAAGGACCTTCTACTCACGATGCCAGAGGTGAAGACATTGAATGAATACATCAACCAAGCCATTCAATGTGATAACCGTCTTTTTGAAAGGAAACAAGAAAAACAAGTAGAAGGAAGACCTCGCCAATGGAAACCTTTCCAGCCTACTCCTAGAGATGACACTATGCCCGAACCTATGCAGATAGATGTAACTAGGTTCCAGCCTCTAACACCACAAGAGAAACAAAGAAGGAGGGATAACAAATTATGTCTATATTGTGGAAACCCTGGCCACATTGCAGTTAATTGTCCCAACAAGAGAACAAACTCCAAAGTCGCAGCCACCCTTGTAGAGCAGGGAAACGAGGAAGTCCAGTTGTAAAAGAGACCATACAGCCGGACCATGATATACGAAAGGGTCTCATAATTCCATCCACACCCGTAGAAACATGTCTTGCCCCTGTCAAGTTAATCCTGTCTAAGAAGACCCTTTCCCTCATAGCTCTAGTAGATTCAGGAGCGTCCTCATGTTTCATTGATGAAGGACTCGTTAAGAAACATGGAATTCCAGTACTTCGAAAGAACAGACCAGTAGTAGCCGAAGTAGTAGATGGACGGCCTCTAGCATCGGGGAATATAACCATGGAAACCATACCACTAAGAGTACACCTTGGTGACCATGATTCACACATATGTTTCAATGTAATATCGAGTCCAGCAAATATGGTTATCATCGGAATGCCGTGGTTAAAGAAACATAATCCAGAAATTAATTGGGAAAAGAATAAAATCACCCGTCGAGATATCCAGAAGAACCCAACATATGTTGGAGCTAAAGCCTTCATACATGCAGTAAGGAAGGAACCTACATATATGATCTATGCCATACCAGCTCAAGAATCCAAGAAAGATGATCCAGTACAGCTACCCAATCAGTACAACGGCTTTGAAGATGTTTTTGAAAAGAAGAATGCAGATATCCTTCCAGAGCATAGACCTTATGATTGTCCCATAGATCTTCAAGAGGGAACACAACCACCCTTTGGACCAATCTACAGACTATCTCCAGAGGAACTTACAGAACTACGCAAGAACATTGATGAGAATCTAGCAAAGGGGTTTATCAAACACTCGAAGTCTCCAGCAGGAGCTCCTATTCTATTTGTAAAGAAGAAGGATGGGACTCTCCGGATGTGTGTAGATTATCGTGGATTGAACAAAGTCACTATAAAAAACAGATACCCTCTACCACTCATATCAGAGCTCTTGGAACGCCTTGGAAAAGCAAAATTCTTCACGAAAATTGATCTTCGAGGAGCTTACAACCTTGTCAGGATCAGAGAAGGAGACGAATGGAAGACAGCATTTCGAACAAGGTATGGGCATTTTGAATATGTAGTTATGCCCTTCGGTCTTACAAATGCTCCAGCTGTCTTCCAACATATGATGAATGATATTTTTCGAGAATATTTAGATGATTTTGTTGTAATATACCTTGATGATATCTTGATATTTTCAAAAAATCTAGAGGATCATGAAGATCATGTAAAGATAGTCCTAGAGAAACTAAGAGAAAAAGGATTGTATGCGAAATTGGAGAAGTGTTCTTTTCATAAGACAGAAGTGGAATTTTTAGGGTACATAGTATCAGATAAAGGAATTTTTATGGACCCTAAGAAGATTGAGACAATCCTTGATTGGCAACCACCTTCATGTGTTCGAGATGTACAATGTTTTTTGGGGTTTGCCAATTTCTATAGGATATTCATCAGAGATTACTCCAAGATAGTGACACCTCTTACCAAGCTTACAGGGAACTCCAAATTCTCATGGACCGAAGAAGCAGAGAAGGCCTTTCAGACCTTGAAATCAGCATTCACTACTGCTCCAATCCTAGTTCATCCTGATTCTAGTAAGCCCTTCTTCCTTGAGACAGATGCATCGGACTTTGCTCTAGGGGCCATTCTTTCCCAATATGGAGATGATGGACAACTACATCCAGTTGCATATCATTCAAGGAAGTTTTCCCCTCCAGAAATTAATTATGAAATTCATGATAAAGAACTCCTTGCCATAGTAGACGCGTTTGATACCTGGCGTCACCATCTAGAAGGAGCAGCTCATAAAGTCATTGTATATTCAGATCACAAGAACCTAGAGTATTTTATGACCACCCGGATCCTCAATAGAAGGCAATCTCGATGGAGTAACTTTTTATCCAGATTCGACTTTGTCATCACATACCGTCCAGGACGTCATCAATGTCAGTCAGATGCCCTATCCAGAAGATCTTACCTTGCACCAAAGAAGGGTGAAGAGGCCTTTGATCAACAAGAGAGTGTATTACTCAAGCCCGAGCATCTCCAGTTAGCAGCTATCTCTTCAAGCCATCATGAAGATTCAGCCTTGAATCAGTTGATCCGTGAGAATCTACCACAGGATGAATTGTTTTGTAACGTTAAGCAGAAAGCTCAAGAAGGAAAATTCCAAGAAGTAAACGAATTTCAGGAAAAGGATGGTTTACTACTCTATAAGAACCTATTGTATGTCCCTCCAGGAAAGCCCAGGATCCAAGTACTTCAACAACGCCATGACAACCTTGCAGCAGGACATTTTGGAGTAAATAAAACAATAGAACTCATATCAAGGGACTTTTGGTGGCCTCAGATGTGGAAGGAAGTCAAAGAATACATTCGAACCTGTGATACTTGCAATAGATCTAAGGTACCCCGACATAAACCTCATGGCCTCTTGCAACCTCTACCTATTCCAGAAAGGCCATGGGCTTCATTGTCGATGGATTTCATCACAGATCTACCAAAGTCAGATAAGTATGATGCCATTCTTGTTATTGTGGATAGATTTACAAAGATGGCACACTTCATTCCAACTACCAAGGCAATCACAGGTGCAGCCACTGCCAGACTTTTTCTTAGGTACATATTTAGGCTTCATGGATTGCCTGATGACATTGTCAGTGATCGAGGTCCACAGTTCATATCCAGCTTTTGGAACAGTCTTTGCAAGCTCCTTGGTGTTCAAGTTAAACTATCTACAGCAAATCATCCACAGACTGATGGACAAACAGAACGAGTGAATCAAGTCCTGGAGCAATATCTCCGTTGCACTAGCAACTATCACCAAAATGACTGGTTTGAGTTGTTACCCTTTGCAGAGTTTGCCTATAACAATAGTGTTCATGCATCTACTAAGCAAACTCCCTTCTTTGCAAACTATGGACAACATCCAAGGATGGATATACAACTCTCAAATCATGTCAAGTACCCAGCTGCCAGAGACAAGGCCCAGTACCTGATGGACATTCACAAAGAACTGAAGGAAGAGATCCATAAAGCTCAACAACAATATAAGTACTATGCAGATCAACATCGTGTCCAGAATCCATCGTATCAAATTGGGGATAAAGTATGGTTACTCCGAAACAATTTACAAACTTCAAGGCCTTGTGCAAAGTTAGATCATCAAAAGTTTGGACCATTTACCATCTTGGCCAAGATTAATCCAGTCACCTTCAAACTCCAGTTACCGAGTACCATGAGAATACATCCAGTTTTCCATGTATCCATGTTGGAACCATATCAGATTTCACCATTGAGGGGGGAGAGACCTAGTCCTTCACCACCTATTGAGATTGATGATCATGAAGAATTTGAAGTCGAGCATGTCCTAGATTCCAGAATATCCCGGGGAAGATTGGAATACCTTATTCATTGGAAAGGGTATGACATCAGTGATCGTACTTGGGAACCTGCAGAAAACCTTCAGAGAGCACCAATCAAGGTTCGAGAATTCCATAAGAAAAATCCAACGAAGCCGAGACCAGATAACATGACCGCTCCTCGTGGAACTCGTCGCTTGAGGGGGAGGTGATGTCATGGACGAAGGAAACCATCCTGAACCTAAGATTCCATGTGAACCCTGTATCTCATGATTGGTTCAGAATTAGGAGAAACCAATGCTTCCATTGCGTCCGGAATGTGCCAAAACCCCAAGATCAACTGTCTATTCGCTGAATTCTGACATTGGGAGGTCTTGTTACAAATCGATGACATCATGATGACATCATCAGTTCGCAACCGCCTTGGGAACCGCCCTTGAAAACCTATATAAGGAGGGGTTGGCCACATTCATAATCAGTCTTGCCAATGCCAGTCTTGGGAGCTCAAGGAGTCGTGACCTCCAAGTAAGTACATTCAAGTTCCAGTTCAAGTTCTAGTCTTGTTTCTAGCTCTAGTCTTGTCTAGTCTTGTATTGTGGACATCCTTTCTTGTCCTATTGTAATCTCGTAGTACGAGATCCTTTCTAGTTATTTCTTGTATCCAGTTCATATCCCTGAGGGGATTTCTTGTAATCGAGATATCTTGTTTCCTACCTACGATCCCGGGTTGTGGGATCTCCTGTATCATCTCTAGTCGAGTTTTCCATACCTATTGGTCCCGGGTTGTGGGACATCTTGTATCGATCGTATATTCTTGTAGCATTTTCCCTTCGTGGGTATTCTTGTAATCAGAACTGTGTGTCCGAAATCTTGTCTTGTGTAGTCAGAGAGCACAATCTAGTGCTCCCCTGACAGGTTCACACCAAGATACGCAATCGTCTCAGTACTATGCAGTTCCAGAGGTTAGTCTATTGTAGGGAAAACCTTAAAGTTGCCCGGGCTTTCAAAGAGATGACAAAGCCGAAGCAGGTACCACTTTTCGCTTCATGTAGCTTTATTTAAATTTTTTATCTTTGAATAAATTGTTGTAAGTTTCTTTCTTCTAAATTTTTACAGGTAGACATTGAAATTGTCACTAGATCGAGATCGAGAGCCACTACTGGGAGAGATTCATCTTCTACGACACGCTTAGCACCTCGGGGACCACGACCACGTCAAGCACGTGTCATACGAGGATCATCTAGTTGTGGACGTGGACTTTCCACAGAGTCAGGCACATTACTTGATGCAGAGCTTGATCTAGAGGATGATGAGCCATCCATGCCTTCAGAGCTTATGGCATTAGAGTTTGATGATGAGGGAAGAGTTTTAGATGGCATTGATGTAGACTCATCTAGTTCTGAGGACTCAGATATTTAGGCATGCCGCATGTGGCATGACCATGAGTCATGATGGATCTATTTTGGACATCGATGATTGTATATGACAGTTCACCTATGTTATATTCAGTGACCACTCTTTCACACTTGTTGTTTTAGTATGTACTATGATGTGCAATGTGCATTGTGTATTTTGAAATTTGTGTTCAAATGACATCGCATTGTTTTTTGTTCTTGAATCTTTGGGTATTAATTTTTCAATATTCTTGCATCAGACTCCACTTTTGAGTGATAGTAGGTACTAGGTTGTAGGTACTTTGCAAGTTGTCATGTTGTAATATTGTATAATGTATTCAAGTTTCATTTTTGGTAATGTTGTGTTTACTATTTACATTTGCATGCACACATGTGATTGCAATGTGCGTCATATCTACTATCATGTGCATTCATCTATACATATTACATTCATACATACAGACACACACACACATATATATATATATATATATATATATATATATATATATATATATATATATATATATATATATATATATATATATATATATATATATATATATATATATATATATATATATATATATATAATGCTACCGTTCCATACCGTTCCATATCCCAACGTTTGGTACGGCACTACGTTCCGTACGCGTACCAAACGTTCCATACCACCTTACTTCCATGTGAAAGCTCTCTTCGAGAGCATTCCAGATATATTTTTGTTATATTTTTTGGATCCAAAATTGGGGAGTTATAGACATATACATTATTCTCATGACTTTTGGTCATTGGCCATGTGTGAACATGCCCAAATGACCTAAAAGTTACTTATCAATAAGAGCTGGTCTCAAACCTCTCATAGCTTGATTGTGATTTCTTCAACTTTAGCTTCTCCATCTTCTTCTCCAAATTTTTGTGCAGGTTTCTCTCTCTACTTTCTCTCTCCTCACGTAGCAGCCCACTCCCTTGGCGTTTTGGAGCAACCGAGCACACCGCGTAGCTCTCCGCAGGCTCCTTCCACTGGTATCAGACCCTTGAGCTGTTCTATCGCGACAAAGTTTCTCCAAGTGCTTTTCTACTTTGGTCTATGTTAAGCTGAAGGTGTTTTCTTGCATTTGAGAGAATTTCGTCACGAAAAACCTTCTTTTTTCGCGATAAAACTGCTGTTTTTGGAGCAAAACTGAAGCAAATTTTGTGATTTTTAGAGAGTTTCATCGAGAAACTTTCTCTGGGGCCCAGAGGATCACTTTGGGCATCTCAACAACCCATAACAGGCTGTTTTCAGGTGTTCTGCAAGGCTATACAGGTATTTCACAGATCATAGCAGCAATACAAAGGTCTAGTACCCTATGTATTGGATTGTGGCAAAAGAAATTGCTTATGTACAACAATTTGTGGCATTTTTCTGACAATTTCAAAATCTTCTGAAGTAAAATTTGGGGCTTTTGCTCCTATTTGGTTCTAAAGGCTTCGTTATAGCTTTATGTACGCACATTGAGGTCAAAAGAAGTCAAATTTGTTGATTTCAAGCGCAAATTAGCTTGTTTGAATTTTCTACAAAAATTTTCAGAAAATTTCAGATTTTGATTTTGTGCTCCATTTTGCTCCTACATGTGTTCGAAGCTATTGTGCACTATTTTTAGATGTGGTACCCTGATTTTGGTGCGTTTTGCATAAAATTTAAGCACACAAACCTCTTCATTGTGCAATTATGACGTCATCTTTCTTAAATATGAAGAATCTATTTGAGATTCGACGATTTGAGGGAACATGTTTCGACTTGTGGAAGGAGAGAATGCAAGGTATTCTCTTTCTGAAGGATTGTGACAGGGCATTGGAGGCGGAAAAACCAGAGGACATGTCACAAGATGCATGGCTTATCTTGAACAAGAAAGCTGTTACATATATCAAGATGGTTGTCTTTGATGAAATCTTGGTACATCTCAAAGGTTTGACCTCTACTTCAGAAATATGGGCAAAGCTGAAAGCAACTTATGAAAACACTACGCCTGTTAACCAAGTGCATTTGATGCGGAAGCTTGTTGGCATGCACCTAGATGAGTTTAGGAATGCATCTAGTGCAACTAAATACTTATCTCTCTTTACAGGTACTTTATCACAGTTGCAGGACTCAAGTATGGCTCTTTTTGTTGACAAACTTAAGGCCATCTTCTTGCTTATGACATTGCTTGACTCTTGGGAGACATTGGTAGTCTCATTGTTCAATAATCCCAACCTGACTTTTGATGGTGTTAGAGGTTCTATACTTAATGCACAAAGGAATAAGAATAAGAGCAGGGAAAGGGGTAATAGCAGCAAGGGTAAAAGCAATGATGTGACACGCTATCAGCGTGGTAGGAAAGGCCACAAGAAACCTGATTGCCGCTATTACAAGGCACAACTTGAAAGAAAGAAGAATGCTAGAGATAAGAAGGAGAAGAAAGAAGATAAGACTGATGCACAAGACAGCCAAAAGGACAAGGAGAAGGCCAATGTGGCCTCTAAGGTAGTCATAGAAGAGATGTCAGATGTTGAGGATATTTTATGCACTACTTTATCAGCTGATGATACTTATGCATTTGATTCCTCTCTAAATGTTCATTCACAGGACATGTCGATCACCAAAAGTGATCTTATTGATGCTTTGCTTACCATGAATGATGCATTGGCCTAGACATGGATTGTTGACTTTGGTTCTTCTTTTCATGTGACTCCTATCAAGGAGTGTTTTTCTACTTTTACTGCAAGCAGCCATGGCCATGTATACCTTGGAAACAATCACGCATGTTCCATTGAGGGTATTGGCACAGTGCATTTCTCTACAAATGGCACTAAGTGTTTTCATGTGTTTGTGACCACCCAAAGAAGTAAAAGGCTAAAATTCCTACGTACAAATAATGGGGGTGAGTACACAAGTGCTGAATTTAAGAGATTTTGTGAAAATTTGGGCATTAAGAGGGAGCTTATTGTGCCATACAGCCCCTCTTCTAATGGTGTGGCTGAATGCTATAATAGGACACTTTGTGAGAGGGTGAGATGCATGCTGTCCACAACTAATCTCCCTCATGGATTTTGGGAAGAAGTGCTCAAAACTGCAGTACATATATGCAATAGATCCCCTCACATGTCTTTGAAAGGTGACATCCGTGAAGAGGTTTGATCTGGCAAACCTGCTTCATATGATCACTTACGTGTCTTAAGTTGCGAGGCTTTTGTGCATATAAGGTTTGAGCTGAGAAACAAACTTGATGCTAAGTCCATAAAAGGCCTCTTCATGGGATATGGTGAAGAAGGTGAGATGGGCTACAGAATTTGGATACCTCTAAAGAAAGATGTACGCAGCCGGGATGTTGTTTTTAATGAGGCGAGGCTGCTTCAAAACAACTGTGCCTCAAGAGATGACCATAAAAGGGTCAGATTTCAGCATGATCAGCCACCTGTTAGGCCCAATTTTGACCCTCATGATGCACCACAAAGAAGTGAAAATATTGATGATCCATTGGTTTTTGAGCCAGAAGATAATGGACAGCAAGACGAGGCTCCTGAAGGGCATATGCAGCCACCTATTCATGCTAAAAACAAGGATGGAAATGATGTACAGCAGCCCGTTAACAATGAAGAAGTTAATGTACCTCTTGATGTAGATCCATTGTCTGGTAATGTGGATCAATGGGTAAGAAGATCTATGCCTCCTAGGAGGCCAATGAATAGATATGATCCCTCTATACATTATATTATGTTATCAGATGAGGGTAAGCCTCTTACTTATAAAGAGGCAAAGCTATGTGAGCACAAGAAGAAGAAGAAGTTAGCCATGCAGGAAGAGATAAAGGCCTTGCATGCAAATGATACTTGGGATTTGGTTGAGTTACCTAAAGGAAGGAAGGCCATTCCTGGAAAAGAGCATCTGGTATGCAAACTGAAAAGGAGCTTATATGGGCTGAAACAAGCCCCCAGACAATGGTATAAGAAGTTTGATGCATTTATGCTCAAACATGGGTTTAAAAGACTCCATGTAGATCACTGTTTGTACACCAAAAACGATAAAGATGGCAGCCCAATTATTCTTGTACTGTATGTAGATGATATGCTGTTGGCTGGGAAGAAAAAGAGCACTATGAATGCTCTAAAACATTCTCAATAAAAGACCTTGGGGAAGCTGAGCATATTCTTGGTATGCCTATAAAAAGGGATAGGCAGCAGCATACTTTGCAAGTATCCCAAGAAAAGCACATTGAAAAAGTGCTCGACAGATTTAACGTGGTTGATGCTAAGCCTCTTGGAGTGCCATTGCAGCCACATGTTAAGCTTTCCAAGGATGACTGTCCCAAAGATTATGATGCAGCCAATTACATGAAGAGTGTTCCATATGCATCAGCTTGTGGTTCACTTATGTATGCTATGGTTGCTACTCGGCCAAACATTGCTCATGCAGTGGGAGTTGTTAGCAGGTTCATGGCTAATCCTAGTAGAGCTGATGGGGATGCAGTCAAATCTATCTTGAGATATTTGAAAGGGACCAAAAGTAAATGCTTATGTTATGGAAAGGGTCCATTGGAGTTAAAAGGATTTTGTGATTTAGACATGGAAGGTGATGTGGACACATGTAAGTCCACAAGTGGCTATGTATACATCCTTGCAGGTGGAGCTATTTCATGGTGCTCTAGACTTCAGAGGATAGTTGCACTATCTACTACAGAGGCTGAATATATTTCAGCCACAAAGGCTTCCAAAGAAGCCGTTTGGTTAGCCCGCCTCTGCAGGGAGTTTGGGATGCTTGAAAAGTCACTTGTTCTTGGATGCGATAGCTAGAGTGCTATATGTTTGATGCTTGCACAAAGCATATTGATGTGAGATACCACTTCTTCAGAGAGGTGTTAGAGGATGGCTTCATCACTTTGATCAAGGTCAATACTTTACACAATCCTACACATGCTCTCATTAGCTATGTATACAGATGGTGGGAGTTACTTAGCTTAAAGGAGCCTCCTTCGTCTTTTAAGTTGGAGATTGTTGGGGATAAAGGCCTCGAGGACTCTCCTTTTGTATATTTTGACCCTTCCATGTGAAAGCTCTCTTCGAGAGGCTTTCCAGACATATTTTCGTTCTATTTTTTGGACCCTAAATTGGGGAGTTATATGCATTTACATTATTTTTATGACTTTTGATCATTGGCCATGTGTGAACATGCCCAAATGACCTAAAAGTCACTTATCAATAAGACTTGGTCCCAAATCTCTCATAATTTGATTGGGACTTCTTCAACTTCAAATTCTCCATCTTCTTCTCTAAATTTTTATGCAAGTTTCTCTCTCTACTTTCTCTCTCTTCACACAGGAGCCCACTCCCTTGGCATTTGGAGCAACCGAGCACACCAACGTAGCTCTCCGCGGCCTCTTTCAAGAGGTAGTGGGACATGAGCTATGTGGCTTGGGAATGGGGGGTTGATATGGGGTCTAGTATAGGCTCTGTGCATAGCTATGCTAAGTGCTTGGGTCTCAAATGGGTGTCTTCGGTCTGCTCTCTCTCAAATGTCTATGTAACTACAGTGTCCCTGTTCATGAGCAAGTGATAGATATCCCAATACTATCTCTCCTCCCATTGCGATCGCTTGCAGCGGGTAAGGCTCAGCATGTGGCATTGTGCTTGACTATGTGTAATGTCCCCTCTTTGTAGTATCCGTAGATGCCACTGTAGCTCCATACAATCTGCATCATACCAATGGTTTTGGGGCATGGATCCCATG
>CM035406.1:198669416-198671916 GCA_020310875.1 Ceratopteris richardii | reverse complement strand
CAACAAGTGCATCATGTAAATCTGCATCAGAAATGGAATGATCTGCATCATCACACGAAACCTGTAAAGGTTGAGAAGTTTCCTCATTAGGACCAGCACTAGACTGTCCATCTGTAAAAAGAGGAAGCAAAGTATCATACATGTCTTTGGAGCTAATCGATGTCTCCTTAGTACATGAGCGCAATGGCTAAATAGCATCTTCCACAAAAACATCATCACGGCTAACTAGAATGCGTTTGGTCTGTGGATGATATAGACGATAGCCTTTACTTTCAGAATCGTACCCATCAAAAATACATTTTACTCCTTACCATGCAATTTTTTGGGATCTTGTTCAGGCACTAATGCATATGCCAAACAACAAAAAACATGGAGATGAGCAACAGATGGATTTCAATCATGCCAAGCCTCATATGGAGTGATAGACTGCAGTCCTTTAGTGGGACACCTGTTAAGTACATATGCTGCACACATGACAGCCTCAAGCCAGAAACTATGTGGTAAAGCCTGACTCTTGACCATACACCTCACCATCTCCATGAGTGACATGTTCTTTCATTCAACAACTCCATTCTGTTGAGGTGTATACAACATTGTACACTAGTGTTTTATCCCATGTTTAGCCAGAAATGCAGTAAAATCAAAAGCCATATATTCCCCTCCCCCGATCAGAACAGAGGGTGCCCATTTTACATGCCAACGGATTTTCAGCCAAAACCAAAAATTATTTGATGCACATGAATACTTGAGACTTTGCCTTGAATGGATATACCCATGCATGCCTCGAAAAATCATTGATGAAAGTCACGAAGTAAAGATAATTTCCAAAAGAAGGTGTCTGCATAGGACCACAAACATCACTATGTACAAGCTCCAATTTTTGAGTAGCCCGAACTGAACCATCTTTTGGAAAGGAGGAACATTGCATTTTGCCCAAAATACAGCCTTCACAAACATGTTTTCGAGGTGCCTCAAGTTTGGGCAAAGAGGACACCATTTTTGATTTCTATAGGAGTAGCAAACTAGCAAAATTCAGATGATCAAGGCATGCATGCCAAAGCTTTGCATATGACATAGCATGAGAATCATGTACTGCACATGCCGAATCATTTACAGGTCTTTCATAGTCTATGAGCTTATACATCCCAAGACATAAAATGCTAGAAGCAATAATCACGTCGCCATTTGATAGAATATGAACTGTACATCTGTTATCAACAAATTTCATAACGAAGCCAATCTTGGCTAACGCACAAACTGATAACAGATTTTTCTTGATCCCTGGCAAAAGCAAAGCATCTAACAAAGTGAAAGAACTACCATTAGGAGTAGTCAAAATGATCTTTCCAACTTCCATAACAGGATAAGAGGAGTTCTTGGCGCATGTAACAGTATTCCTTGTAGGGGTAGGCTCGAGTGAAGAGAAGAAATTGCACTTCGAGGTAATATGTTTGGTCACCCCAGTGTCAAAGTACGAAACATATGAGTCTACTGCAGACATGCACTTCTCATGAGAAGATGGGTCAAAACTGCAAATAGTAGTAAACGCCCATTCTTCTTCTTGCACAAGATTAGCAGACTTTGTTATTGGTGTAGAGGCCTCTGCAACAACCATTCCAGCCTCTTTCTTCTTTGCCTCTTTAGCAGCCAATTTTGGACAGCTCTTTATGATATGATCATTTTCTTTACAGTACTTGCAAAACAATTTATGCCTTTCAGATTTCTTTTCATTTTTTTCTTTCCTCTTCGATTCTGCAGAATTAGCAGATTTCAGCTTACTAGTTGAAGAGCTCCATTTTTCTTTGCCCTTCTGATTAGCCAGGAAAGCTTCATCTTCAACACGCATAATGGACCTGTTCTGCCTGGACTGAACTTCCTGCAACAAAACAGAGACTAACTCCTCAAATGACAAGGCATTTGGATTGCCTTTCATCATCAACCGAAGAGTAGAAGCAAAACTCTGATATGAATCAGGAAGACCATTGAGAACGGTCTTCACAAGTGAACTATCTGGTATAACTCATCAGCGGAAATCAACTGTTCCTTCAAATCTTTGATCTTTGTTAGAAAACTGTCCATAGAATCACCTTCATTCATGTGCTCTCTCTTTAACTTTTTTAGGAGGTAAGCAACATGAGCCTCATTTTCTAGCCTCATTTCTAGCTTGGTACAATATGGTAAGTGTATCCCAAACATCCTTGGCTCTTCTGCAAGAGCGAACGTGAGGAATAATGGAACCTTTGACAGACAAAGCTATCAATGCATATGCCTAGGCATCTCTTCCATCCCAATGAATTTGCTCTGCAGAAGGTGAAGTAGACACCGTAGCATGAACAGGAATATGCAGAATATCATCATCTTCGACACCTTCTGCATCAGCTTCAGTACCTGCAGTTGTAACAGTTGCAGGTGTGATAGGACGTTTTTCAACTCCCTTCACAATGTTCCACATTCCTTTTGCAACCAATACATGTTGCATCATATAAGCCCATAATGGTTA